>ML792146.1:245607-309371 GCA_009831015.1 Picea engelmannii | reverse complement strand
GGCCGCATTGGCTGGGGCCGTGGATGTTTCCCCGTAGGGGTTTTACCACGTGAAAACATCGGTGTGTTGATCTTTGATCTGGTTATGTGAGTGGTTACTGAAGGTGTTCGTCCTCTGTTGGAATACCTGTGTTGTCGAACATAGATTCCCATGGACCTAATAGGCTAGCTCGTGATGAGACCCCCTATCCTCTAACCAGGTCTTGTCTTATTGTTTTTTATATTTTTATTTCTTTTTCTTTCAAGAAGCTAGTTAGGGTACACTGCCCTGGCTTGGTGACCAGTGGTGGCAATGTTAGCCACAAGCATTTCACAGAAATGAGAATGTTGGATTGTGATGAGACCCCCTTTCTCTTGGCTATGCTACCCAAAGCCACTACCCTGGCATGGTGACCAGATGATGGTAGTGTCATACCACTAGATGCCCATGGACCTAATAGGTCCCACAAGGTAAGGTACAATCCCTAAATAATTGGCCAAACCTATGCCCAGACTAGTGTAAAGGGACAGATGAGTGGGAAATGAGATGGAAAGTGGTATGTATTAAGGGAACGGATGATGGATTTTCAGAAATCCCCCCAGTGACAACTCAAAACCCATGGACAAAATCTTGCTAGGGCATCCTGTCATTCCCCCCAAACATGGTCAAGTGGAAAAGTATAAGATCCAAGCACCTGTTAAAAACAAAAGGAATCAAATGCACATATTCAAAGGTTTTGAGGATCAGAGTGACACATACCATGATACCCAGACTCATTACCTCGTGGAGCAAGAACCATCTCTGATACATGACCAAGCCAAAGATGATGGATGTTGTTGTTGCTGCTGACAAAGTGAAAGTGCTAAAAGGGAGAAAATATGGGCCCTCCAGGGCCATGCTCAAGTCAATCTGGCTCTCGGTACTCCATGTCTAGGACCTATGGGCCTTGAGACATAATCTCCTAGTTACCCCTAAAAGTGGGGGATAACATCTGGCTCCAACTCGGGGACATATGCTCACCGTAGAGCACATGAGAACCTCAACATCTCTGGCATAACCTGTAACCTACTTGATCTCAATAGAAATCATTAGTAATCATTTGGGGTGGTGATATCACCCCAGTCCACACACACACACACACATATATATATAAGACTGAAATAAAATCAATCATATGTACAAGTGAGAAAGAAAACTACTCTAGCATGTAATGCAATGGTATATACAATGAATGAAAAATGCCTACCTACTTACCTATACTTACCTGTGAAGTCAGGTCCTCCCACCTTGGTGGGGTTTGAGGAGATGTCCGCTAACTGGTAAAGGGCGCCTTCTCCCTTCCAAAGTGGACAAGTAGTAGGAGTCGTCAACTGATTTTCTTCCAACTTTGAAAGGTCTTAGCCAATATTGACTACTTCCTTTGACATTAGTAGGCTCCCCTTTGTTGGTATCCCACATGCATACTACACCCCCCTCCATGTATTCTTTGATCTTGTATTTGGATGTTCCCTGGACAACCTTGGTGTATTGTGGAGAGGGAGGAGGGTGGGACATTGTCGTAAAGACTTCCTGTTGGGGAGGGCGAATATGTGCATCACTCTTTCTTGTTTTTAGTAATTTTACATCCCCATCTTCTTTGCCTCTATATTTGTCTAGGAGTTGTTGGTATCCTTCTCTCGTGGGCCATTGTATCTGATATTCATTTTTTGCAAGGGAATATCCTTAGGAGAAAATTTAGGAAGATTTTCCATGATTTGCTCATGCACTTTGTCATTTTTGACGGGGTGACTAGTTTCTTGCACATGGGTTCCGGTCACTAGCACATTTGGGAGATGACCTATTATTCCATTTTTCAAAAGTATATTCACATAAGTGAGGTCCATATCAAGGGTGCCACCCAACATTGAGGAAAAATTCATAGACAACAACATCCCCCGCATGTCTAGGACGTCTACTATCACTATTTCAATGTGGATTACTTTCTCAGGGTATTCTTTAAGGAAAACTTCCACATTTTCGATTACCCCATGTGTGGGTATGGCTTTATACTTGAAGCCACACGCATTTCTATAGGGTCATGTGACTTTCAGGCCCAATTATTGCATGACCTTAAGAGACATCATGTTAGCACCAACCCCTGAATCCAACATGCAATTGTTGAGGCTCTTATTATTCATTATCAAGGTCATGAAAAAGGGATGATGCTCATCGTATTGCACCCTGAAGTGATAGAATTGCAACATGATGGGAGGGTCCATGGGTCCATCTGATCCTTGGAAAAAGTTGTCAAATCATTCCTTAACAGATGGCACCTTAATGACTTCTTTCAAAGGGATGGTCACATGCATCTTAGATAGCGCCCCTTCAAAGTCAAAGTTCAAGTCCACCCTCTCGGCTTTGGAATTTTTTGTGAGGATAATGTACGAGGGTGGAGGTTTTGTTTGAGATGTAACAAGAATGGTAGATATGGGTTGGTTCAACTTCTTTCATCTATACACCTGGAATTCTTGTTTCTTCAACTTCTCCTTTGATTCCTGGTCTAGGTTTTTTATCACTGCCATTCTAGCTAGCCTGGTTGCTTCTTTTATGCCCTCTCGATGTTCTTGAAGAGTGATATTTATTTGGGGGCCTTCCATGAGATGACCTATATTGTTCACTTGTTCATGGCCATCATATTGTAAGGACACTCATGTTCCTAATGTGCTTCACTACACTGCAAGCACCAAGGGTTTTCATCCACTACATTTGTAGGAGCTAAAGTGTTTGGGACCTCTTGATCATTCTCTGGTTTGTAGAATTGCTTCCCCTTTTGGAATTGACCTTTGTGCAGGACCCTAGGTGCTTGGTTTTGGTCTCTTTCCAAGTTGACAATTCTATTCATCATTAGCTCTTGATTTTTTATCATGTCATCCATGGTTGCTTGTAATTTTTCCATACTGGCGCTGTAGTGTACCTTTTTGCTTATCCAAGCTTATAAATCACTATGTAACAATCTGTACACGCACTTCTACATGATTCGTACATACATTATATAGTCACATGCATTCAAGTAATGAAATACATTTAACCCAGAGTAAAAACATATAATTTTACTGCTATGATTAACAATCCATAGTATTTAACAGTAATTCATATACACAGCGGAAATCATGATAATTTATGTAGCACAGTCATGCAAAATGTGATAAGAACATAGTTAGACACTTATCTTGTAATAGTGGTGAAATACACCAACTAAGTGCAGGCCTTCCACGAACCTCCCATCCTTAGACCACACTTCTCACCATCTCAACAGTGGATCACCCCCGAGTTGGGACCGAGCTCCACCCCAAGGCAAGGAATCCTAGACTAGGCTGAGGTTACAGGGAAACAACGCAGAAATATCTGGAAGGATTCTTCCCAAAGATGCCATCTTACACCCACTACTACCAGACTCTCATTCCCCACATGCCTATTCCACCCGGGAGTATACACCTTCACACACACATTCCATCGGTGCTAAACTCCCTCTCTGGGTCTTGGCAATAGGCCAGATCAAGAAGTCTCAGAGCCCGTAGCTGGTGCTGGGCACTCTCTGGAAGAATCCACTTCCCATCAAACTCTTTCACCTGGAAAGAGTTGCTCATAGGCCTGACCACCTGCCTCTTCCAACCACAGTCACCTCCCTCACCAGAAGAGAGGTCATACACAAGCTCAGCACGAGCTTACTCTAGCCAGTATGCCACGCGCAATCCAGCACTGCGTGGCTGCAACAACCGATTGGGAAAAACAGACACGCGCTTCCCAAACAGGTTCAACAATCACGGGATATTCTCACGATTTTGGTTTCAATATTGTACGAGGGTATTCTTGCAGAGGACTGACGGGTTCACCCTCAGACGGTCGGGTAGAATGGAGAATATCCCCTTCACACGGTTCATCTCAACTCTTATATTTGCATGCAACAAGGTTGACACTTGTCACCCTGGGAAATGCATGCGTTCCCATAGCATGCATCCCTTTTGCACGTTTCCCCTGCCAGGAACTTAGGATAAAATAAAAATACACATGTCTTTTGGGAAATAATATTAAAATATTATACCCAGGCTTAAGCCCCCTAGGCTCAACACTTAGCCCCTTTTTCCCACCTTCTAGCCCCTAGTCCCTTGCCCACTCTATGTACGCTCAGTCCCCCTTCACTCATTCATCATGGTCGGTCTACACCTGGCGGTGTTTATATTTTATTAATCGATCTGCATACATACAAGTACATCAGCAGGTTCCTGGCCTTCAACACTTAGGCTCCCTGGCCTAACAAACACATAATCCTACCAGCTTATACAAAACTTGGCTCACCAGCCTATATAACATATTTACAATTCATTTCATATATCATGATTTGCAATGGGGCTCGGCCTTGGGGACACTGCAATCCCCCTCCCCTTATTTTTGCACTGTCCTCAGTGCAACTTACACTGTCTCTGCAAGTCTTTCAAAATTTTCAAAAAGATGCGGGTACTCTGCCCGCATTACTTATTCATGCTCCCATGTCGTGTCTTCAGGACCGTACCAGGTCCACTGGACCTTTACAAGCCCTATAGCTCGATTCCAGAGATGTTTTCTTTTCCTATCCAATATGCACACAGGATGCACTTGCAGGACACCTTCTGGTTCCACCTAAATCACAGTCCAATCGATAACATGATTAGCATCAGGTACATATTTCTTAAGCAGTGAAACATGAAACATATTATGTACATTCATAGATGCAGGTAATGCAAGCATGTATGCAATTGGCCCAATCCTTTCCAGGATCTCAAATGGCCCACAAAATCTTGCTGCCAACTTGGCGCAACTGCCCAGCTTCAGAGAAATCCTGTTAGTTTTCACTTTCAGGAAAACATGGTCACCCACTTTGAATTCTCTATGGGTTCTGTTACTATCAGTGTAACTTTTCTGCTTGTCCTGGGTAACTTTTAGATTCTGTTTGATTTTTATCATTTGATCTTCCATCTCTTTGAGTAGTTCAGGTCCAACTACTACTCTGTCAGCTGGATTATCCCAGCTCACTGGAGTGTTGCACTTGCTTCCATAAAGTGCTTCGAATGGTCTCATCTTCAGAGATGTATGATACCCATTATTGTAGGCAAATTCTACCAGATGCAGGTAGTCTTCCCACCTTGATGGTTTATCCATCACATGCATTCTCAACATGTCTTCTATTACTCTATTTACTCTCTCTGTCTATCCATCAGACTCAGGATGATACGTTGTACTAAAGTTCAGATTCATTCCGAATTATTTGAATAGTCCTTTCCATAAATTCGAAGTGAATTTCGGGTCCCTATCAGACACAATTGTTTTAGGAATTCCATGCAAGCGTGCAACTTCTTTTAAAAAGATATCAACAACATCTACTGCTCTGTGGGTGGTTTTCAATGGAATAAAATGGGCAGATTTAGTAAGCTTGTCCACCACCACCATGATTGAATCATGCTGCTTGTTTGTTCTTGGCAATCCTGTGATAAAATCCATTGTTACCACATCCCATTTCCATTCAAGAATAGGTAAAAGGTTGCAGCAACCCTGCTGGGTGCCTATGCTCTGACTTAACCTTCTGGCACTCCATACATCTGGTGATGTATTCCATACTGCCCAACTTGAGTTCGAAGAAATCCTTCATCTTTTTGTCATAGTATCTTTTTGTCAGGTATTTCTTCTCGAAATACCTCTTAAATTCCTTCCACGTGACCTCTTTCTCTCTGATGTGCTGTACCTGCACAAAATGATCCCACCACATGGACGCTTTTCCTTTCAGTTGGTACATTGCAATTCTTCCCTCTGTATGAGAAGAATAATTCTGCAGTTGGAAGTATTTCTTCATGCCAAGCAACCAGGTCTCGACATCTTCCTCCTTTTTACGTTCTCCATCGAAGGTGGGAGGCTTAATCTTGTTCATTTCTCCTTTCAATTCCTCCTTTCCATATTTTCGATGTTTTCTGGTAGGGGACGGGCTTGAACTACTGTGTGTCTTACTGTCAGAATGCCTTTGGGAGTGACTAAGATGTCGAATACCACTCCTCGACCTACTTCTTCTCCCATGGGTTCTGCGAATCTCCGTCGTACTTGAGTCTCTTACTTTCTCGAGTTTCTTCTCTATTCTTTCCAGACTCTTAAAAAAATTTAAGTTTAATGCACCCTGTCGGTCCTTGACTTTCATGAGCTTTTGGCTATCATCTCGGCGAGCCTTGGCCTCTCTTTGCAATCCTTCAAGGATTTTCATTATGTGTCCTTCCTTATCCTTTTCTTTTCCATGCCCATTGGAGTTCGATCCTTCGACTCCCAGGTTAACATCATTTCCTTCCTGTTCATCTTCTATTTCAGGGGTAATCTGCACTCTTCCCCACTCCATACTCGACGTTGGTTAGCTGGAGTACTGACCTTCGTTGAACCCTGCACACACACTGTGCAATTAAATTCGAAGTTTGTCAGGCCATCATAACTTCACGATCAATCTTTAGCATGTATAACTAATACCAACAAGAACAAAAGACATTTCGATTCCAAATGAGTTTTCTGAGCTTCTCGTTCGGCTCTACAATTTTCGTGTTTTTTTTTTTTTTGGAGCTTTCTTTTTCAACACTTTGGGATTTCGGAACTTCGGGTTTCGGTACTGGAGAACTCCCATTTAACTCTCTAGGCTAGACTCGTGGTTCACATGACCTCCCCTTATATGACCACAGTCCTACCTCCTATCGGGGTTTCGGACTTCCCAATGTCCAAACGCACATGTCCTCAGGATTCGCGATTCTCTGAATCTCGACGCGCCCTTCACACGTTAGCCCTCCTGGATTAGCTCCTGGTCCACATGACCTCTACCCTGTGACCACAGTCAAACCTCTCGTCGGGGTTTCGGACTTCACGAATCCAAAGTGCATAAACACCTTGTCACCAGGATCCCCGATATCCCGATGACCCAAATACCGATAGACGGCTCCCTTGTCGAGATTTTTCCCGATGACTCTGATGGCTGCCACTTGTCCGCATCACTGACTCCGCCGTGACCCCTACACTATTTCCTTAGCCTATCGGGATATCGCGTTTCGCGATTTCAAGTTGCAAGACTATCCTGTCCTCAGGATCTCCGATACGTCGATTTTCGACTCTCTTCGGATTTCTGACACGCGTCCCAAATGATGGACGATTTAGGTCGACCCTCGAGTTTCGCTACTTTACAAAACCATGAACCTTCACTTACCGGAACTCTGATGACCACATTCCCAATCTGGGATGACCACGCAACATGTGCCCTTCGTCTTTTGGCTGGTCTGGATATAAATCGAAACTTTCACCCCTAGTCTCTGAGGTTTAACCTCCGGACATCTCCCGACAGATCCTACGGCTGACGAGTTTTCCAGTCGAGATCTGATGACTCAGACGGTTCCTAACCAACTCGTAATTTCGCATATCGTGATTTCCACATTTCCTATGTACTTCAAAAAGGAATTTTAATTCCTACACACATTTTTTCAAATCCGACGGTCGCGAGGGCTCGCCTTCCCTTCCGAACAGATCCTAAGGTTCAAACACCATTGGTGCAGAGACCTGTCTCGCCGTGATCATAGACCACACCGGTTGTGGTTTCACTGCACCGCTAAACCTCCTGAGCTCGTAAGCGCAGTCAAGCAACTACTTGACACTCTGGAACAAGCCAAGGTCCGAAATTGGCCATCCCAGGCCCAATTTCCTTCAATTATTGGTCCAACGACCACTCCACTGGCCCATCTAGGCTCAGCGTCGAAACCTTGGCTCTGATACCAATTTGTAGTGTACCTTTTTGCTTACCCAGAGCTTATAACGCACTATGTAACAATCTGTACACGCACTTCTACATGATTCGTACATACATTATATAGTCACATGCATTCAAGTAATGAAATACATTTAACCCAGAGTAAAAACATATAATTTTATTGCTATGATTAACAATCCATAGCATTTAACAGTAATTCATATACACAGCGGAAATCATGATAATTTATGTAGCACAGTCATGCAAAATGTGATAAGAACATAGTTAGACACTTATCTTGTAACAGTGGTGAAATCCACCAACCAAGTGTAGGCCTTCCACGAACCTCCCAGCCTTAGACCACACTACTCACCATCTCAACAGTGGATCACCCCCGAGCTGGGACCGAGCTCCACCCCAAGGCAAGGAATCCTAGGCTAGGCTGAGGTTATAGGGAAACAACACAGAAATATCTGGAAGGATTCTTCCCAAAGATGCCATCTTACGCCCACTACTACCAGACTCTCATTCCCCACATGTCTGTTATGCCTGGGAGTATACACCTTCACACGCACAGTCCATCGTTTCTAAACTCCCTCTCTAGGTCTCGGCAACAGGCCGGATCAAGAAGTCTCAGAGCCTGTAGCTGGTGCTGGGCACTCTCTGGAAGAATCCACTTCCCAGCAAACTCTTTCACCTGGAAAGAGTTGCTCACAGGCCTGACCACCTGCCTCTTCCAACCACAGTCGCCTCCCTCACCAGAAGAGAGGTCATACACAAGCTCAGCACGAGCTTACTCTGGCCAGTATGCCACGCGCAGTCCAGCACTGCGTGGCCGCAATAGCCGATTGGGAAAAACTGACACGGGCTTCCCAAACAGGTTCAGCAATCATGGGATAGTCTCACAGTTTTGGTTTCGAGATTGTACGAGGGTATTCTTGCAGAGGTCCGACGGGTTCACCCTCAGACGGTTGGGTAGAATGGAGAAGATCCCCCTCACACGTTTCATCTCATCTCTTATATTTGCATGCACCAGGGTTGACACTTGTCACCCTGGGAAATGCATGCGTTCCCATAGCATGCATCCCTTTTGCATGTTTCCCCTGCCAGGAACTTAGGATAAAATAAAAATACACATGTCTTTTGGGAAATAATATTAAAATATTATACCCAGGCTTAAGCCCCCTAGACTTAGCCCCTAGGCTCAACACTTAGCCCCTTTTTCCCACCTTCCAGCCCCTAGTCCCTTGCCCACTCTGTGGACACTCAATCCCCCTTCACTCATTCATCGAG
This sequence comes from Picea engelmannii, assembly GCA_009831015.1. Classification (NCBI taxonomy): domain Eukaryota; kingdom Viridiplantae; phylum Streptophyta; class Pinopsida; order Pinales; family Pinaceae; genus Picea; species Picea engelmannii. The sequence continues at coordinate 300,328 of ML792146.1, read as the reverse complement.
GTCAGTCTGCACCTGGCGGTGTTTATATTTTATTAATCAATCTGCATACATACAAGTACATCAGCAGGCTCCTGGCCTTCAACACTTAGGCTCCCTAGCCTAACAAACACATAATCCTACCAGCTTATACAAAACTTGGCTCACCAACCTATAGAACATATTTACAATTCATTTCATATATCATGATTTGCAACAGGGCTCGGCCTTGGGGACACTGCAATCCCCCTCCCCTTATTTTTTCACTGTCCTCAGTGCAACTTACACTGTCTCTGCAAGTCTTTCAAAATTTTCAAAAAGATGCGGGTACTCAGCCCGCATTACTTCTTCATGCTCCCATGTCACGTCTTCAGGACCATACCAGTTCCACTGGACCTTTACAAGCCCTATAGCTCGATTCCGGAGCTGTTTTCTTTTCCTGTCCAATATGCGCACAGGATGCACTTGAAGGACACCTTCTGGTTCCACCTGAATCACAGTCCAATCGATAACATGATTAGCATCAGGTACATAGTTCTTAAGCAATGAAACATGAAACACATTATTTACATTCATATATGCAGGTAATGCAAGCATGTATGCAACTAGCCCAATCCTTTCCAAGATCTCAAATGGCCCACAAAATCTTGCTGCCAACTTTGCGCAACTTCCTAGGTTCAGGGAACTCCTGTTAGTTTTCAATTTCAGGAAAACATGGTCACCCACTTTGAATTCTCTATGGGTTCTGTTACTATCAGCATAACTTTTCTGCTTGTCCTGGGCAGCTTTCATATTCTGTTTGATTTTTATCATTTGATCTTCCATCTCTTTCAGTAGTTTAGGTCCAACTACTACTCTGTCAGCTCGATTATCCCAGCTCACTGGAGTGTTGCACTTTCTTCCATAAAGTGCTTCGAATGGGCTCATCTTCAGATATGTATGATACCCATTATTGTAGGAAAATTCTACCAGATGCAGGTAGTCTTCCCACCTTGATGGTTTATCCATCACATACATTCTCAGCATGTCTTCTATTACTCTATTTACTAGAAGTAGGCTCGGTATTGTGGACTATCTTGGGTTTAGTGTCCATCTTTCCCCTTGGGTTTGTGAAAGGCTCAATCTTTGACGAATGGAGGTTGCCTTCAATATTGGTAGCCAATTCTTAAGATTCTTGGATTGTTTGGGGTTTTTTTTCTCTGAGAAGGTACCTTAGTTGACCAGTGAACGATTTGGTATAGATATAGACAAGGTAATTATTGCTTGGATGATGGCTTGCATGGATATTTTGCAACATAGTTTCAAACCTAGTATGGAACTGTCGAATGGTCTCATTTTCATGCTTCCAAATGGAATTTATCCTGGTTAATAGAATGTTGGGATGATCCTTGATACTCCATCTCTTAAGAAAGGCTTCTTCTAGTTTGTCCATGGTTTTAATGCTGCCATCGGGAAGACTATGATACCAACGCCTTGAAGCATCCAGGAGGGTAGCGAAGAACAATTTCATGACTAAGTCCTCAACATCATCACTAACAGGGTGAAGCTGAAAAAATGCACAGAAATTGATCATATTCTCTTTAGCACTGATTGAATCAGTACCAGTAAACTTAGGCAACCACTTCTCATACTTGGGTGGAATTTTCCTAGGGTAGACTGGTATGGCTGACATGTCTAGTCATTTGAAGAGAGTAGATGACCATTGTCTTTGATTATTTCCTGGGTTCGGTGCATTGGTCTGAGTTGATATGCTAGACATGGTGTTCAAAGGAAGATTTCCTCCGAAAAGTGATTTTACAACATGAGAGTTTTGGGGAGGCTTTTTTCTAAAGGATTGAGGAGGATTAGTGTACCTCTTTGTGGTTTGTGGATTCGCCAAATAATTTTCTTGAAACTATCAAAGGATAAGGGAAAACACCCTAAGTGGAGTCACCAGGTAAGCTTGTGAGATAGAGACTCTAGAGGCAAGGCTTACCAAAAAGTGTCGTCTTGAGGAGAATTGACTCAGTGTTACCCAAAAATGGTGCCAAAATTTTATCGCACCGTTTGTAGTTAAGGTAAAAGACAGATGAAAGGAAGTCAAATTGGCATAATTGAACCAATCCCACCATTGTCACCTCAATGGGAAGGTTCTTTCTGTTTAGGGAGGTAAGGCCCAGGGGAGACGTCCCCGGTGACCTAGGGTTTTGAGAAGGAAAAGGTTTGAAGGCTAAGTGATAATATTCCCCCTCACAAGTCACCACCTTATTAAAAAGTCCTGGCTAAAAAACCAATATAGATAAAATATAACCAAAAGTAGTAACCAATAAGTGTACCTACCGGAGACAAAGAAACAAACCAACTATACATGTGCAAGCTTTCTTGCAAGTTAGTACTTCATATAATCAATGACTTTCTGATGATAAGAAATTGAACAATAATATTGATGAAGTAAATCAATGTTTACACAATAGCAATGATTACAATATCACTTCACAATAAATGCTAATGGCTATCAAATGTAACAATATCAACACTTTAGAAACAACACCTTAGCCAACCATTCAATTGCTTTAAAGATAAAATGAAAGTTTCATATAGATGTTTATATCATGAAAAGGTGACGACAACACTAGGGTTAGTGAAATTAGTCTAGGATAGGGTTAGTAAGAGTTAAAGTTTGTTCAAAGTATTTAGTTGTTTGTATGATCAAGGTGCTCAACACAATGGAGGTTTTAGACTAGTGCCTTATTAGGGCAAGATGGAGTCAAAAAAGGGCTACAAATGTTGAAGGGCCATGATGATAGTAGCAGGGCTAGAGATAAGAGGTTTTGATGTTGAAGTGTTGCTATAGCAAGGATTCAACAAGTCAAACCCTAGGGGATATGACTCTCTATGGTGTAGGTGACCTAGGCCCTAGTGCATCTTCCTCCTTCTGTAACTCAAAAGACAAATTTACATGGCTATCTTGAGAAAGAAATGATATGGCTGAAGACAAGAGAGTTAAATGTTGAGGTGTTGCTAAAGAAAGGCCTCAAAAATGAAAACCTAGGGGAGAAAGGCTCACTAAAGTGTAGAAACGCTAGGCCTTAGTGCTTTCTCCTCCTTCTTCGGCTCATTAGCAAGAATAAGATAGCTAGGCTTGAATACTAGGATTAGAGTGTTGCAATGGCAAGGCTCTATCTTACTTCAGCAAATCAAATGGCTCTTAATATTAGTAGGGACATGAGACAAGGACCTTAGCAATGTGATTGTCACCTAGGGTTTGATTCAACAATTAATAATAAAAAATGAAAGTAAACAACACTGCAACCATTCAATCAAGAAGTTTTGTAGAAATTTACTTACATAAACCAAGAATTCATGTAGAAAACCCCTAATTGTAAACCTTCCACCAAGAGAAATGCCAAAAATAGCCAAAACAAGCTTCCTTCAACAAGTGCGCCTTAAAATTTCATCCAAAACCATAGAATAGGGTGCAAATTTCAGACCTCACTAATGAGTGAGTAAAAGATGCTAAATAAAAAGAGAGTTTTTCTCTCTTAATTATACAATACAAATGACCCTAATTAAAAATTAGGTCATCAAAAGGCCGACAATGCCAAAATACACAATAATATTGTTTTACATTAAAATGTCAATAATTAAAACCTAATCAAGAAAAAACAAGATGTCATGCCCCTTATAGGGTGACGTTATCCCTTTTCAGGGAAAATGCAGCCTCCTAGAGAAAAATGTTAGCCCTCATTGGGCTTCTCCAACCTGTCACACGTGCCAAAAATTCCTTGTCTGCCTGCCAAAACGTCCATGAAGATGGATGACATCATGGACCTCCTGGGTGACGTCCTGGGCCTTCTAAGTCCAACATTCCAATGAAGAGGGAACAATACCCCTAGGTACATGTCTACTGAGCTGCCTCTGGTGGATTCTTCTTCTCTTCCCTGGTACAAAGGGTATGCCTTGTCTCTGCCCCCTGCTGGGGTCTCAACATCCATTGGGTGGGCTCTTCAGCTCCATGGAGGTCCGAACTAATCATCCCCCCATGTGTACTTGACCAATGTGGTACCTGTCTGTCGGACATGATCCTGCACATCGATAGATATGCCCTCCATGGGATCATAAATCACATGGATCATAGCAATGTCAATCACATTTAATCATCAATATTATTAAACATGTGCATAAAACCACCTTTACCCCAGTCAGGTGCTCAAAGACATTATACAAATCTGCAATTTAAGTTTTGGGGAAGTGACAGGTGTCCTATTGGGATAATGTCCATTAGAAGAGGGATGTTTCTTGAAGAGACTGAATCCAAGACATATAAGTGGGTGAGGTGGATGGGAATGGCTGAGAAAAAAGGTGCAGTGATAGCGAGAATGGCTTACTAGTGGGTGCCTCTGTAGAGGGTGAGTTGTACCTGTCATGGATGAAAATGTTTCCAAGCCCATTCATGCCTTTTATCTTTATTCTTTTTCTTTCAAGAAGCTAGTTAGGGGACACTGCCCTATCTTGGTGACCAGTGGTGGCAATGTTAGCCACAAGCATTTCACAGAAATGAGAAGGCTGGATTGTGATGAGACCCCCTTTCTCTTGGCTATGCCACCAAGATCCACTACCCTGGCATGGTGACCAGATGATGGTAGTGTCATACCGCTAGATGCCCATGGACCTAATAGGTTGGCTCATGATGAGACCCCCTATCCTCTAAACAGGTCTTGTCTTATTGTTTTTTATCTTTTTATTGATTTTTCTTTCAAGAAGCTAGTTAGGGGACACTGCCCTAGCTTGGTGACCAGTCGTGGCAATGTTAGCCACAAGTGTTTCACGAAAATGATAAGGTTGGCTCGTGGTGAGAGCCCCTTTCTCTTGGCTATGCCACCAAGAGCCACTACCCTGGCGTGGTGACCATATGCTTGTAGTGTCATACCACTAGATGCCCATGGACCTAATACGTTGGCTCATGATGAGACCCCCTATCCCTCAACTAGGTATTGTTTTATTATTTTACAGGTCCCTCTGTTTCTTGCTGAGAAGATTTTTATTGCTTTCTCGGGGATCCCTGGGTGGAGCATCTCGAGGTTATATTTTTAGGCTTTTATCTTTCATCAGCTGCTTTTACCCTCCAGGCCCTTTAGCCAATTCTTCCCACAAGGTAAGGTATAACCCCTAAATAATTGGCCAAACCTATGCCTAGACCAGTGTAAAGGGACTGATTTGCAGGAAATGAGATGGAAAGTGGTATGTATGATGGGAACGGATGATGGATTTTCAGAAATCGCCCCAATGACAACTCAAAACCTATGGACACAAGCTTGCTAGGGCATCTTGTCATTCCCCCCAGACATGGTTAAGTGGACAAGTATAAGATCCAAGCACCTGTTAGAAACAAAAGGAATCAAATGCACATATTCAAAGGTTTTGAGGATCAGAGTGACACATACCATGATACCTGAACTCATTACCTCATGGAGCAAGAACCATCTTTGATACAGGACCAAGCCGAAGGTGATGGATGATGCTGCTAACAAAGTGGAAGCGTTGAAAGGGGGAAAAGATGGGCCCTCCAGGGCCATGATCAAGTCAATCTGGCTCTCGGTACTCCATGTCTAGGACCTGTGGACCTCGAGACATAATCTCCTAGTTATCCCTAAAAGTGGGGGATAACAAGAAAGAGTTGAACAAGATATTAGTGCACAAGAACGTTGGGAAGCTAGACATAGACAACCTAGAAATCAACAGTAGCCTTCTTGTTTCTTCAGTTTTGGCCTTTCTTTCATGTCCTTAGACTCTCGTGCTTCTAGAAGAAGAAGAGGCTTATCACCGAAAATCAATCCTATTGTGGAAATAAGAAGAAGGAACGTTGTGTTATCTACCCAACAAAGTGCTTTAAGGAAAACTTTGTTTGATTCATCCAGTTTGTCTTTCTTTCACTCATCTATCATCCACAAGATGGCATCTAGTGGTGGCTCTAGTGGCACTGGAAGTGCTCCCTCTTCTCAGTATTCATCTTCGTCAGTGATTGGTAGCTTATATAGCCACCATAGTCCTATCCAATCTACCACAAACCCCACCAAAGTCATTAAAAAGTATGGGCTTTTTCAGTTTGAAGAAGATGCCACAACCACACCATGGCATGTGTCCTCTCCTATTAACTTAGAACCTGCTACTCGTCCACTTCCTAAGTTCAAGGAGCATCTTCCTATGTTCTCAGGAAATAACACTGTCACTACAAATGAACACCTGGTGACATTTTCTAATGATTTTCATAACATAGGAGCCAATGACAATGATACTTGTATGAGTTTATTTGTCAATTCTTTGGAAGAAAAGGCTGCAGCCGATTTCTTTGACCTTCCTCCTAAGATTCTGTCTATTTGGGAGGAGTTGATATATTGGTTTAGATCCACTTACGGGCAATCTAAAATCCCAACCGAGAAGTTAAGGGAATACAATAACGTCACCTATAAGGATGGCGAGACCATCAAGTCTTTCAACTTGCATTTCACCAAGTTATACAACCAAATCCCCGAACTCATCCGCCCTCAGAACCAAGCCACTTTCATGCATTACTACAATGCATTTCCTTCCCCCTACCATCATAGGCTTGAGGAAAAATCCATTGATAATCTCGGTTCCACTCTGCATATTTGTTCAGAGTATGAAGAACAACTTGAAAGAATAGGTCTTCCCCAGGGAGAATCAGTTAGACAAACAGACATGTCTGCCCTCGTAAGATATGAAAAACCGTATGATATCGTTTGAGCGAAGGGGGAATGCCTCACCTCTCACCCCTGGAGCTTCATCCTCTTATGCGCCAGGGGTGATTTTAAGAACCCCCCTAAATTTATATATATAATAAATGGGCGAATCCCCATGATACATAGGAAAAATTGAAGGCTATTTTATCAATAATATAATATCTATATATAATTTTTTAGCGAATCTTTTAGTCAATTATATAATCATGTAAAATCTTGGCGAATCTTTCACTGAATTGTAAAATCTTGTAAAATCTTGGCGAATCTTTCATTGAATTATAAAACCTTATAAAGTCTTGGTGAATTTTTGATAAATTACAAAACCATATATAATAATAAGAAAATATATTCATTAAACTGTAATATACTCATTTTACATGTTTGGAAAAATAAATATAATTTTTACATCCTCTAGACAACGTTGCAAGCATCAAGGGTTGTGTTTGTCAAGGATCTCATTGTTATGATGCCTTATGACACTCGCAGTGGACATACATGGTAGGAAACTCCATGTCAACAAAAAATGGTATCATACTAGATAGTAGTGATGATGAATTTGAAGAACTGTTGAAATCCCAGTAAAGTGCACCACTAACCACTAGTGAATTGTGTTAAATGCCAGTTATCATATCCCCTTGAGTGGGATCTTTCTATTACATAAATCAGATCCAAAAATAACCGAAAGGGTGGTGCCCCTTCTATTACCCATTACAACATAAAGCATGCATGAATATTTCACCCTCTCTATTGTTTCATTATCTCCAAGTATCACCCTTTTTTTTTATCAAAGCATGCATGAATATTTCACAATGGATCAAAGCACATTTACATGAAATACCATTACATCATAGACATGATCCAAAGAAAAATTGTAAAGCTACAGTACACAACCACGAGCGAGAGGGTAGCTGATATCCCGAACAATCCATTGCCATTGAGATAATTTGAGCAACTGAGAGGTAAGCTTGGTGTGGTTGAGAATGACTCCCTCATTGAGATGGAGTGTTAAATTTGATAGCATCGACAGTCATTCTCCAATGAGAGGCCATGTGGGCCACCCTAAGGCTAGTCAGGGAGATTTGTAGAATCAACCAATCTTGTGAGGTATTGAAAAAATCTAGGGGGAACGTACAACCTATGTGAGTCAAACTAAAAGTCAGGACGAACGAGATGCTATATGATCTTGTGAGTCTAGCCAAGGCAAAGGCATAAGTCTTGTAAGTCTAAGACAAAAGTCAAGATATAAGTCTAATGCAAAAATTAGGGGGAATGTATAACCTCTGTGAGCATAGACATTCTAGTGCAAAAGTCAGGGGGAACGTACAACATCTATGAGCATAGATAGATTAGTGAAAAATCTAGGGGAAATGTACAAGCTCTGTGAGCCTAGTCAAGCCTTGTGATCCATGAGAAAAATTCAAGGCATCTAGCAAAAGTTAGGTTGAATGTATAATTCCTATGAGCTAGAAACAAACAATCTTGCTTATGCAAATAAATGTAAATGTATTGATCTAATGCGTTGGCATGTGTAACATTATCCATGAGGAAGAAACTTTAATTTCAATGTAGTAAGTCGATTTGTAAAGAGTCAAGTTGAATGTCAAGGCTGAGTTGTCAAATTCAAGTTGTGAAAGTCAAAGTTGCATGTCTAGGTCGAAGTGGTCAAAGCCAAAGTTGTCAAGTCATGCATGTCATGTTGCATTTTGCATTCTTGTATGATGCATGATGAGTTGCATGCATGACAAGTTGTATGCATGCATGTCAAGTGCATGTTGAGATGCTTCGCATGCATATCCAGTTGTATGTCGAGTTGCATGTCCAGTTCTAATTCGAGTTGCATGTCCAGTTCTAATTCAAGTTGAAGTCCAGTTCTAATTCGAACTAAGTGAAGTCTCAAGTCCAGTTCTAATTCAAACTAAGTTGAAGTGTAAAGTTGACATGTTGGGTGCTTAAATAAGCACACTATCGTAAAAGCCTCAACTTTCTACAAAATCTGGTTTATCCTAGGTACCATTCTTGAAATGAAGGGAAAAAAAGGCACTCTCAACCTTTATCCATAGTTGAAATCATTAAAATTTAATAAAAAACTCTTAATGAATAATAAAAGACTTGTCCAATTTTAATACCTTAAAATTTTAGAAGTAATTCAACAACAACTAGGAACATTTCATCTCAGCTAAATCCTTTAATTTGAAACTCTTTTACCCTCAAGGGCTTGAAAAGGAAGATGTGTTCTCCCCCAATGATATGAGAAAAAAATAATTTGAAATGGGATTTTTCCTTTTTGTGTTTTTTTTTTAATCTTAACTTTTGTCCAACCTTCATCTAAGAGGGTACAATGAATACTGCACTCCATGTGATTAAATAATCCTCATTGGTGTTGGGAGGCCTTTGCATAACACCATTGTCATCAAGGAGTTAGGTCATCCACATAGCCAAGCATATCAAGATCAACATTAGGCTTTATATTTGCATCTGATTCCACCCAATGGTTGATCAATTTTGGAATCCTTCCACCAAGTGGGATTTGATTCATATACTTCTTTGACGGTAAACCACTTTAGAAAGAAGTTTTAAAGAAAACCGAGTGACCATATTTGAAGTAAACCTTGCCATGAAAAGAAACACATTCATAGTCTAGATGAAACCATTAAAGTCTAAAATGATTTCTTCAGGAAGACCATTGCTCAAATTAGCTTCAGTGCAGATTTAGGGACAAGTAGAAGATGGAAAATTTGTCATCTATAAATCCAAGGAAATTAAACTTACCAGAGAATTCCTACTAGTAGTAAGGGAGTTGGTATGCCAATATTCTAAAGGAACGCTAGGCATTTACACTCACACGGGCACTAAATATAGCATTTTGGTGTACAAGTTGAAACCTAACTACCAAGTTGTCATAAAATGGTTAGCCATAAAAAATAACTAAGTCCAATGGTGAATGTTAGGGGAAGAGACTGGAAGAAGGAATCCCATGAATCAACACCCAAACCTAAAGATATTTTAGTATTGGTCAAATTTTATTAAACTTATAGATCAAACCATGAGCTAGGTCAGAATCTTCCTCTTCCTTAACCTAGGAGGAGTCTACTTTTAGACCCAACATCGAGGAAAAATTATTGATGCAAAAGGAGGATTGGGGAGGATTCTTTGAGGTCAGAAATGAATACTTGAATTAGACCATCTTCTCCAAGCCCAACTCTCCATTGGTTTTATTAGGTTGAGGATTCGTTGAGGGGTAAGAGAACATCCCCATTTTGGGTATAATAAAGGCACCTTTTTCGGTGGCATGAGGCCATTCTTGGATGGAGTAATCATTTCACTCAAGTTGAGGGTCATGGGGATGACTAGAAGAAATGCCTAGCCACATCAAGAATCACATGCAATAGATTAAGAGTGGCAGAGGAGATGGCAATATGAAAGAAGTAACATCATTAGTGGCAAGGGTAGAGCTCAACAAAAGAGGGGTGGCTAGGAGTAACATCATTAGTTGCAAGGGTAGAGCTCAACAAAAGAGGGGTGGCTAGGAGTAACATCATTAGTGGAAAGGGTAGAGCTCAACAAAAGAGGGGTGGCTAGGGAAGAGTTGGATGGAAGGGGGCATAGCTAGGGTAGAGATTCAACTCTGTGCAAGGCATTCGGCTTCATCGTCTACACTGGAATAAATGGTAATATTACAAAGATAGAAATTGTCCTTTTTAACAACATCAATCTTAAAAGACATATATTATGTCAATTATCGTACCAGGTTTGACTTCTATTAATAAGGACTTCAAATTTTACTATATAGTATATGCCTATATAATATAGAAAGAATGTGTACAAAGACTACCAAAAATTAACATGAATCAAGAACATGTCTTCTTCCAAAAGGCATATAACAGTTAAACACACATTGTTGATTACATTGACTGGATTACTCATCCAACACCATGAATAAAAAATTGCTATTCACTATATTCTTCACCGAAATGGACTGATAATTGAATTTGTTTTTGCAAAGATTGGGTCTTTTCTTAACAGGCTAGTATGTCTTCGAAAGTAGCCCTAACTCTGTTAAGTAAATAAAAAATCATTGTTCACGATATTCTTCTTCATTGAAATGAGTTGATAAATCTGTTTGTTTTTGCAAAGATTGAGTTTTTGCTGAAAAGGCAAGTATGTCTTCGAAGGCAACCCGAACTCTGTTAAGTAAAATAGTGGTATGAAGTCGAACTCTGTTATGTAAAATAGTAGTATGAAATGACAAGGAAACTACCAAAAATTAGTATGAAATAAGAACATTGTCTTCTACCAAAAGGAATATATCAACAAGGAGAATCATCTGCCACGTCAAAAAAGTAGTATGAAATGACAAGGAAACTACCAAAACGTAGTATGAAATGAGTTGATAACTTGGTTTATTTTTGTAGAGATTAGGTCTTTGCTGAAAAGGAATGTCTTCAAAGGAAACCCTAACTCTCTTAAGTAAAATAGTAGTATGAAATGTCAAAGAAGTTACCCAAAATTAGTATGAAATAAGAACAATGTCATCTATCAAAAGACATATATCAATACAGGCAATCATCTGCCCCATCAAACAACTGAGAATCATCTGCCACGTCAAAAAAGTGAAGCAAACATCGTAAATTATAACTAGAATACTCCTTCAACACAATGATTAAAATCCATGTTCACGATATTCTTCATTGAAATGAGTTGAAAACTTGGTTTGCTTCTGCAAAGATAAGGTCTTTGTGAAAAGGAAAGTGTGTCTTCAAAGGCAACCTTAACTTTGTTAAGTAAAACAACAAGTTTCATATATAAATGCTTCAAGGATAGAGAAAAGAAGATGTTGTGCTAACAACAAATCAATGTTATTTATCGAAATATATCCTTTTCATTCACTGGAATTGAAAATATTTGCATTAGTTTGAACAAGTTTGGTGATATCCTTTTCATTCATGAAAGTCTTGAAAAGGATGAGCTTAGACTTCAAGTTTCTTTCAGATTTATAAAAGAGAAAGTGAGGGTTGCAAAGGACCACCTTTCGAATCTGGGCAAGGGTTGTCAAACCACAACCATTTAACAACTCTAGAACATCTTCCATAATCTGGCCTGATTTCCGATGAAGCAAGTCATTGTAGAGTTAAACCACATTTGTTGATTAGAAGTTCTTTGGTAACACCCCTGTCTAGTAGAGTTAAGGAAGGGGCTGTTGTTTCTGTGCAGAAATTGGCCAATTTTATGTGGGGTTTTCCATTGAATGGAGGATGAAAAAGAGACCTAGCCAATGACAATCATGCATTGTTCTTTGTGAATAGTTTCCATATTATCTGGATAGACATGGTCTGTGCAATAGAAAGGGGCCAATTATAACTGTGTTGGGTGTGTAAAATCTGAAAGAGAAATAACAAATACCTGGAGTCGATGAGTGGATGCCCGTAGTGGGTCAACCCAAGCATAACTGACAATGGATTGTATGCAAAAGCTTACCAGTATGTAAGCTTTGGCATACAATCATCTAGGCATAACTGACAATGGATTGTATGCCAAAGCTTACTAGTTGGGTCAGGTCAACATTATTCCAAAATAAGGGAGAAGATGAATGATAGTTAAAGGAAATGGTTGTTTATTGTTCACAACAATAAATATATATTTTCTGTTATATTTGTTATTTGACTACTTCGAATATTTGGGGACCATTTCATGCCAATATGGTGAGAGACTAACATTGAATGGTATACCACATGCATAGAGAAACCTGAAAATTTTTGCATCCATATCATCTCTACAACCTTGGTCAAGGAAATCTGATAGTGTTCTATGTGAAGACGAAGGTGAGAATGCAGTACCATGGGTGGATGCAGCTTGACCAATGAACATTCTTTGTGTATTCTCATGTTCAAACTTTGGTTTTTTGGCTTTGTTTTGTGCTACCTCCTCTTCCCTTTGGTATTTGAGTCCTTCTTCAGGATCCACTTTCCAATGACAATTAAGGAAGGGGTCGTTGTTTCTGTGCCCAATTTGACAATTTATGTTCCTTGTTTTAGCATGAAAGTAAGACAAAGAAATCACTCCCTTTGGTGTCCTACTCAACATGAAATATAAGGATGATTTTGTGTATTAACCTTGGTATTTTAGCATGAATAAAGGAGCGCTTCCTTAAGCCCAAATTTGGCATTGTTTTGTGACCAATCATCGCTTCCAGGCAAGTGAAGAGAGGCATAACTTTTTGTGCTAACTTTAGAATGCAAATAAATGGAGAAGTGCACTTCCCTTTGAGCCCAAAATAATGCCATATTGTTTTTCTAACTTTACATGAAGATAAGGAAAGGAGGGTTCTCACATTAGCACTGATTTAGTAGTTAGACATGATTGGAGAAGGGGTGCCTTTTCTCTTTACAAAAACTACTCTAATTGGAATCCTAATGGTGTTGGGATGAAGGATAAAATGGATACTACCTACAATGATTATGACCTTTTGTCACTAGTACATTCAGTTGACACATCAATATCCAATGTTCTTCACATTCAACAAGTACTCTTGTATCATTCTTTCTTCATCTAATCTCTGAGTCAAAAGGCTATTGTTAAGCATCTTTGTAGGTCAACAAGGGTTGAAGCACTGGTACAATTATTGTAAGTCCCCTTTATTTCCTTGGGACAAGTTTGTATATAAAATTTATCAAAATTATGTACTCAAGTCATCTCTAAATAATCAAGGTCTAATTGTATGGTTTGTGAAATGATTAAAGTACAAAAATACAGTGAAAAAAACACACTAAAAACAGACATGACTAGTACATTAGACCAAGTTGGTCTTAAGCAACCTCCTAATGTCTAATATCCTAATAGTATGGACCAAGAGGCTTGGTGAAAATCAAAGTTGAAACAATCAACTTAGCAAACAGTCAACAGATGAGCCAAAACCTAAAACCTTGGTACTTTTGCTATCTTTGACCAATTCTATCTCTTCATCCAGTTTGCATGTGAATCAGCTTTAAAACACTAATATGATGTGTTATTCTTGGGTGGCATGTGTGATGATGCCAAATTTATCAATATCAAAACCCTAATTCACCTTGGTTCTTGTGTTTTTTTGGCCAGTTGAATCTCAAACTTAGTGGGTTATTTTTAGCTGATACTATTGCATGTGAGAATTCAATTTTCTATTTCTTATTTGCCATGCTTGATATTTTAAACCTAGAACCCTATTTTTCCCTCTTGATTTGGAAAAACCCAGCCTTATAAGTATTCTTTCTTCACATTATTTGAAGGTTTATCCATTTCTTTTCCTTTTGATTTAGTATGTGGTTTCTGTAGTTGTCTCATAACTCTTATTGCAAGTTGGTTCAAGCAGTACACTACTTCAGAACAGTATGTTGATTTTGAGGATGTTATACCAATAGGATTGTCGTATAATCAATAGTTGGCAGTGTGTTTCTATTGTGAAATAGTGCTCAGATCATTTTTATACATACAGATTTCAGGATAGGATCATTAAACAGTGGCATATGTGAGAAAGGGTTGTTGTAGGACTGTATTTTGGTGACTGGCCTGTAGGATAAAAGCAAGGATAGCCATGATAAATTGAGGCAAGAACCATGGTTTGATGGGTTAGAACTGATAAACAACTATATAATTTTTTTATGGACAACACTTGGATGTTATGAGGTAAACTTTAGCCATACTTTGACATCATCCTCAATCGAAATTTGATAGTAAAATCAGCCTGTAGAATCAGTACTGAAGTCTGATCTGAAACCACAATTAAAGCACCCTTTTCCTAGATGTGTTTGGACAAGTTCAATAATATGTATGTTTCAGATTCTAATTACTAGTATTAAAGATAAAATTTTAAGAGGAATGGTTGTTGCACAACAGGTTCACTGTTTATAGTCAAAATTTAGAAGTTTCATGGACCAATGGCAGTATATGTTGACTCCATGCAGCTATAGTGCAAGGGGTATTTTTACAACATATTTCCAGTATGCATTAGGGGTATTTCCTGTAGTAGTATGTGCTTCAGGATTGTGGCATTTCAGGTTTATCTTAAGCACCTTGTAATGATCTTTTAGACCTGTTCTTATGCCTGAGTATTCCTTTGACTAAATGTGGACTTACATAGTAGCTAACTGCAAAATCTTGGCATGTGCACAGTGGATGGCACAAGGAGGACACAACCTAGGGTGATCTTGTTTCTTGTCTAAGTTAAGAAAGGCATGCAAACTAATGTGCAGTTTTAGTGTTATGTTTGAGGTTGACTTCATACTAATTTTGACCAACAGTTCTCATCTTTTCTTTAATGATTGAATTTTAGGATATTTTTAATCAATAGGATCATATTTATAATTGTCTTGCTTGTTTTTGTCTATGAATCTATTCCATCACCCACTTAGCCCTAGCACCAATCATTCATGTATATCAAGATCAACTTTAAGAAAATTCTAATTGATTTTGTATAATACTTCACACATTTTGAGAATTTGCTTGCTAATATGCAATCTTTTGATTGTATAGATCTGTTTGTTGTTCTTGCTAATTTGAAGCCATAATTGGCATATTCCAAGATTTTGTTCAACAATGTTATATGAGGAGCGCCCCCCTCAAATTAGCAAGTACTAATCCAGAAGTTAGAGGTTCATTGTTGGTGAGGGACACCAAACCTAGACTGTCTATTCAAAACCACTGATGGATGGGAGAATCAATGGAAATAGCCCTTGACCATTGGCTAGAAGATCAAGATACAAGTTATAAACATAAATATCTTCCTTTTTTTTTTTAATTTGGGCACTATGTCTAGTAAGAAATGAAGCCATATTCAAAGAAAATCTAAGGATTCCCTCTCGAGTCTTTTACAAAGTTCAAAATGCCTTAAATGCATATGAGCAGCCAAGTAGATAGAAAAGGAGTAAAACATGGAGTTTTTGTTATGGTGCAGCACAAGGGAATCCCGAAGACAGTGGATCAGGGGGTATTCTTGTCCTTTTTAAGAAGACAGTTGAGCATGGGGTATTCTTGTCCTTTTTAAGAAGACAGTGGAGCAGGGGGTATTCTTGTTTTGTTTTAGTTTTCGATGGTGCAACTCAAGGGAATCTTGGAAACAGTGGAGAAAGGGGCATTCTCGTCCTTGTTTTTATTTTTTATGGTGTAGCAAAAGAGAATCCTGGAAAGAGTGGAGTAGGGGTAGTATTTTTATATCAGAGGATCATTGGTGGCAGTTCACATGAAACTTAGGAGTTGGCACAAACAACAGGGAAAACTTCATGGCAGCAAATCTATTATGGAAACTAGCTATGTGACAAATTCCAGGTGATTGGTGACTTCAAGTTCGATATTGGTTGGTTGTCATCTAATATCAGCAACAGACATTAAATCTAGAGGGGCTGATCAATACCACAAAGGAGATTGCAGGTTCTTTTGAAAGCATTGGTTTAATTCAGGCCATGAGGAAAAACAACTCTTCTACAGATGGATTTTCAAAACTGGCTTTGTCTCTTAAACTAGGAATTCTATCTACTCAGGGGCACATAGTAGGCAGAGCATTTAATGCATACATAAATAGATTTTCTAATGCTTTTCTACTTTTATGATTGATAGTAGATGTCATGTTTATGAGTGCTATATAGACAAAAAAATATTGTGCTTCCTTTCGGATGTTGTTTGATTTTTCTAGACTTCATGAAATGGTCCAAGCCATGAATGGTACCCCTAAAGGATATAGGAGCCCTGGGTATGAAAAAGATAGAACCTTGGGACTTGACATGGAAAGAGCCAAAATCCAAGGTGCTCTAGGAAAATTTACAAATGATTGGAACCGGCATGGGGTATCAATTGTATCTGATGGTTGGACAAATATGAAAGGTGGTTCGTTGATAAATATTCTTGGTGTGTTTGCTAGTGGTGTGATCTTCCTTTCAGCCCATGACTACTCAGATCACTACAAGACATGTATTAATATTGCAGATGCCTTGCTTAAAACCATTCAAGAGATTGGGCCCTGCAATGTCATTCAAGTCATCACTGATAATGCTGCTAATTGTAAGGTAGCAGGAGCAATCATTGAAGATAGGAATATTTGGCTTGGCTTGGAAGATAGGGTATTACTAGAAAAAAATGGTCACCTATGTTACAGTATCCATATTCCCACTGATTTGGATCCATATAGATCCCCATCTGCTATAGATACATCTCGGATACATGTCCACTAAGAAATTCCAAAAAAAGAGGGGGGAAAAAGATAAACCCTAACACAAAAGTGGACACCAGCTTTTCAAATACAACTAGAAACATTTAAACTTCCAAAAGTTAGTAAATATCCTTGATAGATTTGTTTATGATATAGTTGTAGATAGTACATACATTCTTCGATAGTCAATGGTTAAAACCATGAAGAGTCACCAAATCACTTAATAGTTAACTAGTTGGTTAATCATAGTACTCAGTTTCTAACATCAGTATATAAATGTCTATAGGCTTCAAACTGATGATTTCAAGGATTACAAAAAGCCTGTTGTTATAAAGAGATGAATTCATCAAAAACTGTTCATTAACAACAACATGTTTAGCCTCCCAATTATAACATTTTGCTTCAACATTGCATTCGTGAATGTTATTCCAACAACCTGAATATGGGTGGTCTATTCTTATTCCATAATGGCAATTAATAAGAGATGCTACTAGTGATTTGCATTCTACAATGTACCTTGATAGAAACAATGTAATTTCAATCAATTATGCATATATATAGGGGATGATGAGGACATATATCTTTTGAACAAGGTTAGCCAAGTGCAGGAATTGTGTTGAGCATCTTTTCTAGGTGAATGCAAATTTCTTGACACTCAGAGGACTTGTTGTATGACTTAAATGAACTAGATGTTCTAACAGAAAATGCATGCACTGTATTCCAGTCAAGGTTTTGAGTATGAAGCATGCACAATATTGGTGGAAAAGTACATTATATGGCAATAAAATATACAATACCGTAGCTGTGGGTTTTCATTTAGGGTCATGTGATTTTTTATCTGGTTGCGACTTGTGCCAAGTTTAGAGGGATTATAGAATACGTTAGCAACAGAATACCAAGACTTGTGACAGAATAAAGTAGGTCTAGTGCAACTTGATGCATAAATCCATAGTCCACAATGAAATGTTAAAAAAGTACAATAGAGGTGCAGGCTTGCAGCCAAGTCGTTCTACACTACATATTGTGAAAAATCGTTGAGAGAAGAAGTATACTTCTCTTTCTATCTAGATTCTATAATTACTTCCATTCTATCTTTTTGTTAGTAACAACATTAAAAAATGGAAGAGAACAAAGAAAGAAACTATCTATACTACAATATGTGTTGTGAAAAAGTATCGAGAGACATTATACTTCTCTTTCTATCTAGAATTACTTCTATTCTATCTTTTTGTTGGTAACAAAATTAAAAAATAGAAAAGAACAAAGAAAGAAACTGTCCACACATCATGTTGTGGGTGTATGTTAATGTTCCAGCTAGTGACAGGAACTTTGACACTTCTCCTTCAAAACCCCACTTGTGACTCAAAAATAGGTGCTGCTTCCTCAATCCCATATCCACTTTTCCATGTAACTGCCATCTGTATATAATGACTACTAAGTTATTGGAGAAAAAAGAAAAAAAGATTAGCCTTCTAAAAGCCCGAAAGTTTACCTTCAACCAAGTAAATTCAATGCCTGATTCTGAAAAGTAAATTCTTTTCAAAATTGGCATTAAATATCTTATACTAGATGCTTATTACTTCGATGCACAACACTTAATGTAAATTTTAATATAGAAATCAAAACAAACTTAAATAGTTTTTGGTTGATAGCTCTAATAAGAGATGGTGAACGGTTCATGTATCCAAGTTATAAAATTTTCCAAAACAGGCTGTTGTAACAAGAGAGTTCTTTATTTTCTCATTTACTTGAGATGCATTCCTTGAATATACTATAAACTTAATGCTAAGCATGTGTCAAAGGCAAACCCAGAATGGATTCAACATCTTCAACTGATGCCAACAATATTTCCTTAAAAGTGAATTTATAAACAAAAGAAATAATAAAAATGCTACTATAATAAACTCCCAGTGTTTTGTCAATAATTAGGCTCCAGCATAGTCAAAAAATGCATTAAAACAGATGTATCTTTAGCATAAAACTGTGACAAACACACAGTCCAAGGGGATAGTCAATAAATAGGTTGTATCATAGTAGCATAGTATGTCATAAATCATGTATCTGAAACCCAAAGTATTCTTTGCCTCATCGCCTCTACAAAAATGATGGCTATTGTTCTTTTGTACAATGTTTCTTCAATACCATCCAAGATCGATCTGCATATGGATTTGCTTGTCCCACATTAGTTTATTCTTTGGTACTTCCTTTCTGAATATTTGGTGGCATGGCATATAGTGAATATTAAATAGTTGATGACACTTTTTCTGGGTTAATATCAAACAAAGCACTGATGAGACAACAACATGGAATATTTTGCAAAGTTAGGATTTATTTGTTCGCTCATCTGTTTATTCTCTGGAACTTCCTTTCTGAATATTTGGTGCATTTCATATAGTGAGTCATACATGGTTGACTGCACTAATTTTGTGTAACTATTAAAGGAAGCACTGATGGATAGCAACAACATCAGGAAGACACATATATAGTATTTAGGAAACTATCAGTGAGACATATTCCAAGCATCTTTTTAGCAATTTAAAGATTGAAGAAACACAGTTGCTCGTAGAGAGCTAAGTAAGGATGTAAATAAAAGTTGCAACCTAACTATCTTATATTGAATGAGATTGCTCTTCTTTTCCAAGAATTTTGTCATAAATACACTAGTACAGTGCAAGAATATTCTCATAAATGAAGCACGCCAGTAAAGAAGTGTGTCTCTCTAATTTATGCTCCTCAAAGTTCCACATAATGCACTATATATGCTATTGCATCAAATATAAAATGAGAGTAAAATAGGTAAGTTGGTGGGTATATATATAGTACTAACCTACCTTTAAGCACCCTCCACAAAACACAACTCTATGGGTTAGGCCCCCAATATGGGATTCCATTGACAGGGAGCCATAATATTGAATTCCCACAATAAGGATGGTCAGGCTTGGCGGCTAAAAAGCATATGAGGGGTACCTTCTAATATTAATGTGGCATCCTTTTCCTTTATCAAAATCTTCATTAATATTTTTAAATAAAAGATCAGCTACTTGTGTATCTTATGTTCTCTCTATTCATAATAACATGGGCTATAACATTCAAAGACAAATGCTCTGGAAAAGAAGTCACCTAGAAATTATCTAGCCTATGAAAAAAAAAATACACTTAAAAATAGTTCTTTTTGTCAACAGTGCTGCAAGCTTGGGTTATATATGATCTTCAATGCAGTAAAACTAAGTACAGAATCACAGACCGCATTTATCACGACCAATATATGCACTGGTTATCCCCAATATTTTTATTTAATTTCTGGAAAATAGTTACCTTTGTTAGAATGTTTTATGTATGCTTCTTGTACAATTTTCTTTACTTACCCAAAATAGATAAAGATATTTATTCTTAGATCATAAACTTGTAAGATGTTCACAACCAATAAAGTGAAGCAAAAATATAATTCATATTATTTAGTCCATCCCAGGTATGAAGCTCTTGGTACAAATGTACATGATTCTCTTAGTGTTTCCTGTTATGATTTAAATTGGCAAAAAGAATTTCAAAATAACACATAGATAAACATAACTCATCAAACATTTGATTATTGAATGGAAAATTTTCCAAACTGTGGAATAAACATTACTCATAAAGGTCTAGAACTCAATCAAGAATAGAAAGACTTGTCACATACCTCATTCCACAACTTTCCCTAAGCAATATGTGGATACAGCTTTCCCTAAGAAAGGCGTGGATACATAGGTGCTTTTGGGTTTGCAAAATTGATTGTGTTGGAAATCACCAACAATTTTGGTTGTACAGTGAAAAAAATATTCGTCAATGAGTGCTCTAAATCAAGCATATTTGATGTGTCTATAGCCTTCAATTTTAGTTTTTCCTGAGATAGATTGTACAAATCTAAAGATGATAAGGCCAGAATTAAATTTGAATCAAATTGATTTGTTTTTATTTTATTTAAAGAGCAATATCATATTTCTTCATGGTATTCCTTTTCTACTACATCTAATGAACTGTACAACATGAGATATTCCCTATGTGCTCCCATATGCCATTATTTTGAAAACAGATGTTCTTGTGTGATTCTTGCTAATCCCACTAAATATTTGGGGTTGTCCACAAACACAAACATAGTTTGTTTCTTTAATTTTAATAAAATAAAGAAGGAAGCATAAATCAAGACACAGAATATTAAACCTTAGAACACAACATAGAACCCAAGTTGTGGAGGGTGTTACCCCTCAAAATGTATATGCATGCGAGTTTTCCAGTTTGTTCGAGCCTCAGCGTTGAGCGGGGTCCTCCATGCGAGTTTGCCAGTTTGGTTGAGCCTCACGCTAAGCGAGGTCCTCCTCTCTTGGAATCCTAACAAAATATGGTGCCTGGGCCGAACCTGGGAGTAACCCAACCCCCTTTTTTCCGTTTCGTCAAGGCCCAAAGGGGAAATAAGTAGTAGCATGAAGAACGTCGAAGATATTGTTGTAAAACCGTAAAACTCTGTTCCGTCAAGGCCCAAAGTGGAAATTCAAATAAACATGAAGATGTAAATCGGGGAATGCATATATGGGCATATCCCATATAATTTATACTAGGTGGGAGGGCTAAAATGCTCTAAGAAATCTCCTTATTCTTTGGAAATTGGGAAAATGGAAGATTGTAGCTACCCAGTGCCCATACCACAAAATCAGGGTGAATTAAACCATAAACCTCGATTTTACCAAATGGCAGGGCGAAGATGCTATAAAAAATTTCCATACTTCAAGAAATTTAGCTAATGGAAGCTTGTTCCTCCAAATTTCAGGGGCGAAATTTAATTTTTTTTCCGCTATCCCTCCTAAAAATATGGGATAACCATGTACATGATTTTTCCCCTATAATAAATTACTGGCTAATGATATAAGTTTAAAAAAATCACTCTAATACAAAAAATTCGCGCAATAAAAAATTGGAGGCCCCTTAATTTCGCCCATGAGAGAAATTTCGCCCCTAAAATCATCTATGTAACTATGTACCTGTAATGAATAAATATCCAAAAATAGTACACAATGTTCTTCAGTTTCTTTTATACAATTCCTATAGGTTTCACTACTTGGAACCTCTCAGAAAAGGAGTTATAGCAAAAATGGCATACCTTGTTGAATTATGGCTTATTCTAGAGAGAAAACTTGTAGAGTGTTCCCTGCACAGAATGTGTGTTGTATGGATATGAAAATGGTACACATAATAATATAGACTATACTCTTACCAATACATTTGGTATTACTGAATTTGGATCTATTATGAAGAAGTTATGATGTTTTTACTCGAAACACCTATTTTAGACTAGTTTCATGACAAGCCACAAACCCTATTTTCCACAGAGCGTAACTCCAAAAATACAACGACCTACAAGTTGAAATTGTTATCACAACTACTTGGATATGTTTCCTCAATGACCTCCCAATTTTACGGTTTGAATCATTCTAGAAAAAAAATTATTGTGAAAATGGTGAGATGACCCAGAAATAACATACCTTAGAAAGTATAATCAAAAGAATTTATCCTCCCTTGAATTTCGTCCTTCTTTACTTCACCTTCCCTCTGAAATTTGGCTTAGATATCCTTTGGTTACCTTATTCACTTGTAGATATTTAATATGTTCAAGTGTGATTCAAATGAGAGAGCCTTGCCTCTTATTTATACTTTCATGTAGCTTCCTCAAGGGGTTACCTTTTAACCATCTTAACCCACTTTCCTTATTTTAGGGTTAACCCACTTCTAACCACTTATCCACTTAGTAATTTCTCCATTAAATTTATTATTTGAATAATTTATTTTGTATCCACTTTTACTTATAGTACACTCATCACTTCAATTTATTATTTACCTTCTAAAATCTCTTAAACCACTTTCCTTATTTTAGGGCTAACCCACTTCTAACCACTTGTCCACTTAGTAATTTCTCCATTAAATTTATTATTTAAATAATTTCTTTTGTATCCACTTTGACTTATAGTACACTCATCACTTCACTTTATTATTTAAATAATTTCTTCTTTGCAACCACTTTGACTACGTTGACCTTTGGGGCTTCTAGATGACTCGTGAGGGTTCTCCAACTTCACATGGCCATACCTCTCTAATCGCGAGGAGTTATGTGATGTTCCACATACCACCGGAAATGTCATGACATGTACTATCCATCCAAAATAGTATTACCTTCAAATATTTTAAAAATGATACCATTATACATAAAAAAATTGGGTCCATTACCCAAACCTTTGTACTACCAGAATTCACTACCCGACTTTCTTCAAGGGTTGACATCAATGACAACCAACCCAAATAATAAAAAATATCCCCCTTTGGCATTGATGGAAACACTCTGATGCAATACTAAAGTCGTATCACTCATGCTCCCCCTCTGACCATCACTCCCCTGGAACAATGCCTCTGTGCTCTTTCTCCAAGCATTTACCTTTGCATCTGATAAATATCTCCCCCTCTGGCATCAATGGAAAAGGTACTTTTCCATCTGGGGATTCTCCCCCTAACTGAATTGTCCTTGGGGATACTCCCCCTAGCTGAACTCTTCCTGAAACTGATCCCCCAACCTGAATTGTCCTCTTTATGGTGCTTCCTCATGTAAATCTAAGACATATAAGATAAGCATTCAAAAGAATTCATTTTGGAATAGAAATTACTTCGAATCTCTGGTGAAAATACTCAAAGGATTCCCTTGGAAGAATTTTTGTAAAGATGTCTGCCACTTATTCTTTTGTGCCCACATATTCCACTCTGATGTTCTTCTTTGCAACCTGTTCCCATAGAAAGTGATACTTTATTGGAATGTGCTTCGTCTTGGAGTGCATTTTCGGGTTCTTTGAGATACTAATGGTGCTTGTATTATCACAATATATTGGAATGGGATCATCATACTCAACTTGTATATCTTTCAAAGTTTGTTTCATCCATTGAACCTGAGTACAATATCCTACTACTACAATATACTCTGCTTCGGTTGTAGATAAAGATATTGATTATTGCTTCTTTCTTAGCCAAGATACTAAAAACTCACCCAATTAGAACGCTGCTCCACTGGTGCTTCATTGGTCATCAATGCAACCTGCCCAATCTGCATCTATGTAGGCAATAAGTGATATATCATTTCCTTTTGGATACCATAATCCAAACTCTTCTGTTCCTTTGAGATATCTAAAAATCCTCTTCACTGATAATACATGTGATTCCTTTGGTGTTGCTTGAAATCATGCCACCTATCCAACTGCCTGCATTACATATGGTATGGATGTTGTTACATATAGTAAGCTACCAATCATTGACCTGTATTTCCTCTGGTTTGTAGACTTTGAATCATCATCTTTTCTCAACTTGCAACTGGTTTTCATAGGAGTGGTAACTGGTTTGCAATCTTCCATTCTGAACCTCTTTAGCATTTCTATGATATACTTAGTTTGAGAAATAAAAATTCCTTGGTTTCTTTGACGTATCTGAAGACCCAGAAAGAAGGATAGTTATCCAAGTAATGACATTTCAAATTCATTCTGCATATCCTTTGCAAATTTTTGGCTTAACCTGTCATCAATACTTCCAAAAATAATATCCTCAATATAAACTTTAATTAATAAAATACCATCTTGAGTTACCTTGATGTAGAGGTTGTTGTCTGCACTTCCTTTTCTGAACCCTTCCTACTGTAGATATTTATCCAGTCTAGAGTACCATGCTCTAGGAGCATGTTTTAGACCATACAAGGCCTTCTTTAATTTACACACATAATCTGTGTTCTTTGACAAATGAAATCCTTCTGGTTGTTCAATGTAGACTTCTTCAAGTTATCCATTCAGAAAAGTTGATTTCACATCCATCTGATACACTTTAATATTCTTGGAGCATGCATAAGCTAAAAGCAATCGGATTGCTTCCATTCTAGCAACTGGGGAAAATGTCTCTTCAAAGTCGATTCCTTCAACCTGTGCATATCCTTTACATACCAATCTAGCTTTGTTCATTGTAACTTGTCCATCTTCATTCAATTTATTTATGAATACCCACTTTGTTCCAATCACATTCTTATTCTTTGGTCTTGGAACCAATTCCCAAGTGTCATTCTTCTCTATTTGATCCAATTCTTCATCCATGACCTTATTCCAAAATTCATCCTTACTGGCCTCTTCAAAACTGTTTGGTTCAATCATAGATGAGAGTGCTAGGTGCATTTGTTCTAGTGAATGGATTATTCTTCTATTCTCAACTCGTGCATATTTGTTTCTGATAATCTGATCTGAAGGATGATTCTTTTGTACTTTTTTTCTAAGTGTCTTTGGAGGCACTTTATAAACTTGCTCTTCTATCTGATCTTCTTCATCTTCTGCTTCTTCTTCGTAAATTTGTTCCATTGATTCATTTTCTTCTTCCTTTAATTCTCATACACTTGTTTCATCAATGGTTACATTGATGCTTTCCACAACTTTGTTCAACCTCAGATTGTAACACTTGTAGGATTTCCTTGTATTTGAGTAACCAACAAGTAATCCTTTGTCCACATGAGAGTCAAACTTTCCCATTCTGCCATCTTCTCTTTTGATGTAGCATTTGCTTCCAAATACTCTAAAGTGCTTCACATTTGTTGGTCTTCCTTTCCATAGCTTGTAGGGAGTTTTGTTAGTGTTGTTTTTTAGCATTAATCTGTTTTGAATGTGAACTGTTGTATTCACTACATGTGTCCAAAAAATATATGTCAATTTGGAATCCATTAGCATTGTTCGAGCCATTTCCTATGTAATTAACATCCATAATGTTCCTTTGTCTCTGAACCATTCTCTGAACCGGTCTGTGAATCCATGCTCTCGTCCATTGTCATATATCTATCCAAACCTTCTAAGTGTTCTTATATATCCACCTCTTTCCATACTGTCCAAGACTCTACTGCACAACTGTCCATAATGCTGACCCACTTGTTACTGTACTTCTACTAACTGACTGCTCTTGATCTGTCTATTCAAACTCTGCAAGCTGTTCGAAGGATGGTTCTTTGGTCTGTCACAACGATCACATAGACTCCCCTTGTATAATATTCATATTACCTGGGAGTCTCTAAGCCAGATGGCTCAGAACAAATCCTGCTCAGATGTGTATTCATCATCATCTTCATTGCTAGATTCATCATCTCTCTGAGCTCCGACTTCTTTCTTTCTGTCTGTGGATTCATATTCCACTCCAATGCCTAGAAGTACAATCTCTTGAACTTATTCCTTATTTATCTGTCCTTCTTTTCTTTCATTTATTTTCCAAACCTTTCTGTGTCTGACATCTTTCTTTTTCTCTGTAGAATTTTCTTCATCTTGTTTTATTGCCAATCTTTCAATTTCTAGGACCTGGTCTTTGTTCACCTATTCTTCGTGTTTTCTTATCCATACTTTATTACATCTAATATCAGTTTTATCTTTCATGGAAGTATCGATCATGCTTCTACAATCAATAGCTATGTGCCCATAGTTATGACATTTGTAACATTCAATGTCATGTGGGGCCACATAGGCATTTCTTGCTTGAACATTTCTTTTATAATCTGTGCAATCTACAACCTTATGTCCAAAATTAGTACAATAAAAACAATGACCATAAAATAAATTTGCATACTTGGGAGTGAATGATCTTCTTTGTGGTGTAGTCCTTTTGAATTTCTACCTTGACGGATCATGATCATGATTGAAGCTTCTTTGTGGCTTGAACATGGATGGTCTTCTTGAAGATGTATCTTCAATAGTTTTCTTAGATTTTGATTGACCATGATTCTTTCCTTTGAGTACTTCTGCATAATTCTTTCTATTTTCTCCATTCTTCTTTTCTAGAAACCTAGAGTGCTTTTCTTCATTCTCTATAACTGATGTGGATGTTTCTGACTCTTCAACGTTCTTTTTGAGCTTGATGATTTCACTTCTCAATGTGACAACTTCTTCTTCAAGCTTCTCAATCTCTTCTTCTTTCTTCATTATTTGAGACATCATGACTTCTTCTATTCTTTTTGCTTCTTCAAGCTGAATTTTTAATGTGATTATTTCTTCTTCAAGTCCTTTCTCTTCTTAACCAAACTCTACCTCAAGCTGGTTTAGATCGTTAGTTATTTCCTTAAGATGATTTGTTAATATATTCTCTCTCATTTCTGCTTCTTCCTTTTGTGCTTCTATGCTGACTTCCAAATACTTCTTTTGATATTCAATATTTTCTTCAATATTTCTGGCTTCTTCTAGCTGAGTTCTTAAGTTCTGGATGACCTGTTGGGCTTCTTAAAAAATGTGAACACTTTCCTTTTGTTTCATCAATTCTTTCTTGAGTGACTTATTTTCTTCTCTTAGTTCATCTAAAGAACTAATCAATTCTTCTTCATAATTGTCTTCCTTTTCAATTAGTTTTTCTGTTTCATTTCCTTCATGGAATTCTATTTCAAGATGTCCGCGTTTTTCACAACATACCTCTGGTGATTATGTACTCTTCATCTTTTGGATTTGTTTGACATGGTGAACATAATTATTCTTGATCTGTATCCACATCTTCTTTGGCAATTTCAGAATCTACGATGGGTGAAGAATATTGTTACACATCAAAATTACTCACTTCAATAGTGTCGCAACTGTCGTCATTACAAGTGTTGTAAGTGTCACATCCTGTCTGCAAGTGTCGCATATTGACCACAAGTGTCTCAAGTGTTGCAAACATCATACTGCCATCTTGCCTATGTCGTTCCTCTAACGACATCACATGGACACTTAAGACACCTTCAAAGACTGGTTTAAGAAGGAGAAATCATCTGATGAGGAGTACAAAGCATTTGCCATGGAAAAAACCACTTAAAAATTAATTTTAGAAGGTAGCGCTCCCCTATACACTGTCAGGGAGCGCCAACGCTCCCTAGCCCTCTTTGGGGGAGTGTTATAACGCTCTGGTGCCCCTTTTTGGGGAGCGCTGCACTTTCTGAGCGAATTTTGGTTTGTTGAGACAAATCAGGGAAGAATCCCCTCAATCTCTGAAGGTAGTTGGACTCGAATCTGAGGTCAAGGAATGATCTTAGGGAAGATCCACAACTGAAGGAGAGGAATCCTCAACTTATCCCAAAGATATCTCAAGTGGTTGGGCCTCTCTAAGGTTATATAAGGAGGCCTTCTCATGGTGAAAAGGGAGGAAAATTGGATATATCAAACCTATTTTCTCATAGGTAAGGAGAGACATCATTGAAGCCTCATTATTCTGTGTATGGATTATTTGAGCAAGGGTCTGGACAAAGAGAGCTTGGTGAAGCTGTTGCACCTACATCCATGGCTATATGCACTACTTTTTTCTCATTAATATAAATCAATGCTTGGCCTGTTTCCTTTAAAGTTTGTGTAATTTCATAAACTTTTTTCTTTTATAGATTCATTGTGAAGCTAACCATTAGTAGAGTAGGAAGTATGTTTCGTTTTTGTTGCTCGTTGTATTGTAGGATGACGCAGGCACACCTTCCCGGGACACGTCTGCTCCCACAGGACCTTCTTTTCCCTCGGCCCGAAGAGATGGAATGCTCTTCAAATCCCTTATCGGGATCTCTTAATACCCACAACAAATCTCTTCACGATCCTCCCCTTCTTCACTCGGAGAATCGGAACTTCGCGAGTTCAAAATTGAATTCTGGGTTCTTGAATCCCCGAGGCCCGAGATATCAGTCAACGCTGATTTTCTCTCTCCACTATCGGGACTTCGCCTTATCGCGACTTCGCTGCTCTCGACACCAAGAACCCGGTTCTCCAACTTCCAAGGTCCGAGGCACCGAACTCCACTATCTCGCTTCTAAAACTCTGACAACCCGTACCACCTGTCCTCCACTATTTCTTGTGGCCCCATTGCTGACGTAGTCGCCGGGATATTGCGTCTCGCTACCTCGTGACTTCGGTCGCGCAAATCTGGAGTTTCAACTCACGAGCTCCCGATAGGCGAATTTGCAATCTAATCCAACGGTCCTCCTGCGACCCAGATCTAACGGTTATCCTTTCTCCTCGCTCCTCGCATCCTCGTGACTTTGAGCGCTAAATATTTACCTCTTCCCCAGCGAACTTCCGAGTTCACGAGATCTTCTGATCTCTGACACCTATCTTCCACTCGCTCTCGTGGTCTCACACACAAATCGACGGTTGTCGTGATTTCGTGTCTCGCGACCTCACAACTTTTGTCGCAATTCTTTGCTGCTCCGACTCACTAACCTCCGAGTTCGTGAGATCTGTCAATATCTTACCACCTGTCCTCCGCAGATGAACAACTACGATCCTTTCTCTCCTTCACCACTTTGTGACCTCGCGTCTCGCGAATTTTAACGCCAACTACCTGGGCGTTCACCCTGCGAGCTCCGAGTTCACGAGATCACCGATCTCTGACACCTGTCCCCTTCAGATGGACGGATCATAGCTTCTCGCCACCTTGCTACTCGTGAAACCAAAGGTTTCCCTTTCTATCCTCCAACGTCCGAGTCTGCGAGATGAGGATCTCCTGACACGCGTCCTCCACAATGAACGGCTCTGGTCTTATCGCGTCTTGCTACTCGTAGCTTTTGTTGACTAAATTTGGAGCTTCCACTCCCAAGCCCCCGATACCCGATATCTCGGATAGATCTAACGGCTCCTATGGTCGTGATCAACAGCTCCGCTTCTTCCGAGCTTCGATTCTTTCGGACCTTCGCTCCGTAACCTCCCTGCAACTATGCAAGATCTAACGGTCCTCGGAACTTCGTGAAACCTCCTCAGATGATTTCAACCGTCCATTCCTTTCTTGGTGAACCTCGTGAAAAGAAACAAGAACCTCCTTCCCGAGATTCCTTCGCCACTCGTCAACCTGCGACTCTTCTCTCCAGCTTCGACTTCAGTCTTCAAGAGGAACCTTTGCATGCACTCCTTGCGGAAAAACCTCAACTATTCTAGTTTTATTGACTCTGCGTATGCCTGTAGCAGCAATCCTTCAAATCTTCTTCTCAGTTTCACGATTGAGACCCTCCTTAGCCTGCGCACTCCTTGCAGGGCTTTAGCACTCACTTTCACTTCTGAGCGAATTGAGAACAAGAGTTTAAATCCCGAGCCTTCTGTCAACGCACTCCTTGCAGACGACTCAACTGCACTCCTTGCAGGAATCCTCACTCAAAAGAGGAAACAATTGTATCTCCCCTCACTTCCTCTCATATTCCGATCTTAACACATGAAATCATGCACACACATAATAGAAAATGCATAACAGGAAGTAATACACACATACACAGAGAATAACACAATAGCCATGACTCTGAATCAATTCCTTCTATTAATTCAAGATCTGTACATGGGTGTTTTCTACAACTCTCAGCTATTGTCCTATGCTCTTCCTGTTCTGAACTATGCTGGCTAATGTTACAATGATACAAATGAGGGTGTCTATATTCGGTTTTCCCTCCTGGACTCTAAAACTGTCTAATCTAAGAATTCAATTCTATCTACCTGCAACTACTACCATAAATGCCTCTGTCTATCTCATACGAGAGTGTATGGCTCGAGGTCTGAGTACATTTTTACCAAGGCGCTTAAATTAAAGGATCTCATTTAAGTTAGGCGCGTCAACTTCAAGAGAAAAAATTCAAAATTCAAAAACTTGCGCTGGACATCTTCCAGCTGACTTTTGCTTCCATGTTAGCTTGCTTGTCGTGAGGGATGCTCCTGCATCACAAGACCTTCTGAAGGACTTGGATATCAAGATCAGCTTGGATCGAGTAAGGACAAACATCAATAAAAAGGTATTTACTTTTCTTATTTCTCCTTCTTTGATAGTTTAGCTTCATGAAAAGGAATGTCAGTGTCCACGTTAAGCACTTTTCTGTCTTGGCCTTAGAAGTCTAGAGTCCAAGAGAGAATCCACTTGTCCACAGGGGGATTTCTCTATAACAGAAATTGGCGACTCGACTGGGGAGGAGCTATAATTTTTGTTTTCATTTCCTAGATCTTGTCTTGGATTTTTCTCAATCTTTGATTGTCTCCATCCTGTCTTTTTTATTCTTAGATCTGATTGATTGGCTCTTGATTTCATCATTTTCAATTTGATTAACTGAGTTTGCTTAATTTTTTGAGTTTCTGGGCATTTTTCTGAATTTTCAGAGGCTAGTGCTCCCCTCCCCTTGTTATCAGAGCACTAGCACTCCCTTTTGGTCTTACACAGAGCATTATAATGATCTGGTGCCCCTTACACCGGAGTGCTACCCCTTTTCTGTTGAAAACCTTCTAGGGTTCCATTATCTGAGGTTCATTCTTTTCTTTTGGCACTTGCTCAGAGTCTCACAACCTCAGTACATATTCTTCTTGGCCTTCAACACTTTGTTTTCTAAGAATTCATCATCTTTTGTTTGGATTTTTTGACATTTGTCCTTACTTTGCAAGAACTCTTTGTCCTTGACGATTTAGAGTCAATTTGTCATTTTCTTCTCATTTATCTGATTGAGTGAAAACTTTGTAAGGATATTCAAAGGTATTTTGTACCTTTCCTTCTGATCTTTGAGGTCACCTTGTCCAAACCCTTTTTCCTTGTTTTTTGAGTTTTTGGTTTTCTTCTTGCAAGTTTGGTTATCTTTGTTTTTTCTGTTTCAAATCACGACGAGAGTGTGTTTTGTTTGTGAGAGCTTTGCTTCTGATTGTATAAAATCTCCTTTGATCTTAAAGTCTAATTGACATAGGAAGCTTCACATCAGAGTCAAACAAAGAACATAGACTCATTCTTTCTCTATGGGTAGTAAAACTAGCTTGCATTTGAAGTAGCAAAATTGCATAATTTTTGGCATTTTGGGACATTGTGCATCTGGAATGATGAATGTTTTATCCTTATCGTAGCATAGTTTTCATTGAAGTGAAAATATCACATCTTCATATTTTTGCATAACTTTCGAGTCGGTAAAAACACCATATTGTCTGCGCCATTTTCCTTCTGAGTAACAACAACCTTAAAAATAAAGCGCTAAACTAAAAATTGATTAGACATTTTTATATTTTCTGGTAGCAAACCTACATTAGAATAGTTGTAGGGATTTGGAATAGGTGTGAAAGATAACTTTCCAAAGCTGCAAACAAACATATGATCTTTTGTTAGGGAGCGGTGAAATCCAATTGCTACATTTTGTCCTGGGAAGCCCTTCTCACACAAGGGTCAAACCTAAGGTCGCATTGAGATTGGCATAGTTACTCACCCCACTTTGTTGGTCTCAGTGTAGAGATTGCGTGTATTATGGGGGTCTCTTGAAGGTATACCCACAATGATGAGTGGAATCCTTTCAAGTTGATTTCGGGCTAGATACCCTGCCCTTGCGCGTGGATCGGACTGTCGACTGTTTCCCCAGGCATCATTGTTGTAGTTAGTAACCTGAGTGGCCTATCTCTTTAGGGTCTTTACACAAGGTGACTGTGGAGGGGTAAGTTTTCACGGTACCTGGAATCAACGTTGGCCAAAATCACTCGGGCTCTTTGGAGGGTATACCCACGATTATGTGTGGGAACTTGCACCAGGGTGTAAGTCCGTTAAGCATGTCGTCAACGTAACTTTTCCACCCACTCTATCTCAGCTCCTTATTACTTTGTTCCCATGATGTTGGATTTCATCACCAACTAGTGGGCTCATTGTGAGAAGGTTTTGTTTGCTTGCTTGCTTACTAGATTTTTATCGTGTGCGATTTGTTCTCCCTAGAAAAATCTAGGTTGGATCTTTTATTTTTTTATTTTTTTTATGGCGACAATTCCCGGAATGACCAATGAAGGAACCCCTTTTCCAGGGGAACCCTTTGTTTTTCCTTCTTATGGAAACGTTGGTCCTCCTTACATCGCTACTTTGAGCCTTCCAGGTCTCACAATTGGGTTACCGGTATGGTTGTTTTCCAATCCGGTGATCTCGAATGGAGGTGCTTCAAATGTAAGCACACCACCCACACATCAACCTCATGTAGACCTTTCTCCTTCTTCACCCATCAGGTCTCCTTCCATTTATCCTTCTTCGCCTGGTGAAATCTCTAAAGCGAGTAGCCAGGTTGATAAGAAGAAGAAGAAACAAAAAGGGAAAAAGAATAAGAATAAGAAAGGGACTAAGCCTCCAACTACATCAGATGTTGGATCCAAGCAACCATCTACTGTCGATTGTACTGGGAGTGTTGGTGAGGTCAAAGAGACTACAGTGAAGAATCCGAAACCCAAATTCCCTTGCAGTCTTTGTAAGGGTGACCACTTTCTGAGGGATTTCCCTGGTATTCCCAAGGTCTTATAATTTTGGTCCTCCACATCATCATCCTCTGATAGACATGTCAGTGACACCCCGTCAACTAGTGACATTAAGTTTGGTAAGAAGAAGACAATTGTCAAATTTCCTTGTATGTTATGCCAAGGTGATCATTACTCTCACCTTTGTCCTCATTTGGACGAGGCTTCTTCTCTTTTGGAAAAGCTTCAACTTCCAACTGGTTATCGCAAGATTTCCCCCAACCCTTCATTAGTTGATGGAATAGTCAATCTGGTTCCATCCCTGGTTAGTTCGATTGATCAGGTGGTCAATCTAGCTTCATCCTCAGTTGAACCACTAACCAGAGTAGCTGATCCAGTTTCGTTATCGATCAGCCCCACTTTTCATTTGAAAAAGTGAAACCCAAGTGACTGATCCAGTCCTATCATTGGTCAGTCCCACCCTTCATCTGAAGAGTTCTAACGTGGTCAATCCAACTCCTCCTCTGACGAGTGCCAAAGTGGTTGCTCTGGTCCCTTCATCGGTTAGTCCAGATGACCATGTCGTCAATCTGGTCACGTCCTTAGTTGAACCAATTGCCAAAGTGGTTGATCCGATCCCATCTTCGGTCGATCCCACTCTCCCATTAGAGAGTGCAACCCAAGCGGTCGATTCGTTTCCACCTGTTGACCCCATTCCCCCCTTGAAGACATCCCTTGGAGAGAATGAAACCCAAGTGGTCGATCTGATACCATCATCGGTCGATCCTACTCTCCCACTAGAGAGTAAACCCGATACTGCCCACGTTTTTCTTGTTAATACATAATCTACCGTGTTGGGGGGCATTCCTCCTTCTCCTGCGAAAACCCCTCCAAGAAATGAGGCCATCCTTTTAGATTGGGGTGCGCTAACTGGACCTCGCCTTCCCTCTCACATTCCTTTCCAGATTACAATACAGGTTTTTGGTCGAGACGTTCCTTAAATGATGATAGATGAAGGTGTGTCCGTTAGTATTTTATCCTCTGTTGCTTGGCACGCTTTGGGTTGTCCTTAGCTTGTGCCAGTTACATAGAATCTGTTATCTTTTAACAAAAGAACCAATCAATCTTTACGGATCCTTCCTCAGTTTCCCATAACTTTGGGAGGGAAAATTGTCTTTATTGATGTCATGGTAGTCCGAGACCCCTTGGATTTTGCTTTACTCCTTGGGCGGGATTATGTTTATGCCATGAAAGCCATTGTGTCCACTCTTTTTCGTGTGATATTCCCTCATGATGGAAGAATTGTGACTATTGATCAATTTTCATTCATCGGTCCTAACTAGATTACCTCCCTAAATGGTTCTTATATACAGACAATATCACCCCCACCACATGTTAATTATGTGGCATTGTCTCCCATGACTTTGACTTCCGATGACTTAGATCCGGTAGTTGACATGGTAATCTTTTCGGTAGGATTATTGGAGCCTAATCTACTTACCCCTGTCAAGGCCCTCGACATGTGTTCCTTCTAGAACATTGTTCTTCCATCCAGTGAAGATCTCTTGGAATCCATGACTGAGTTTTGTCCCTTGACATGGTGTCCTTCTAGAGCATTGTCCTCTTGGAATCCATGATCAAGAAGAGTCTATGAGCATGGTTTTCTGATTTAAAGCTCATTAAAAAATGAAACTAGCTAAGAGCATAGTTTCCCTTCTTTGTGGAAAGCTCGTTAAAAAATGAAACAAAGGTCTTGAGCATAGTTTACTTCTCTATGGCAAGCTCGTTAAAAAATGAAACAAAAATCTGGGGATTGAACCCGAAGCCTTGAGCATAGTTCTTTTCCTATGTCAAGCTCGTTAAAAAATGAAACAATCACCTCTCCTGTCAGGTCGAGTCTTTCGCCAAATCTCGTAGATGTCGAGTCGAGTCTTTCGTTAGGTCTCGTATTTGAACCTTCATCTCATCCACCTGTATCCTTTTTCTCCATCTAGTACAAAAATTGGTGACAACCTCAAAGTCGGTGAATGAATTGAAGCTTGGGGGGCATGTATCTAGCCTTTGATGATCATTTTAGAGTTAAGCCACTAGATTTCAAGTTGGGGGCATAGTACCAACCATCCATGGGTATCCCTACCTTTGGAAATTATGTTGGGAATTTACAAGCATTGTTTAATTTTGTTTCAAGCTTGTGTAAAAATGAAACCAATAATGAGCATAGTCTTAGTTCATTCTCATGCTTGGAAAAACATAAGAATGCACCGAGTAAACTTTTATCTCTTTTTTGGACTCATAAAGGTTATACGAAAAAGGATCCCCTTGGAGTCTCCTTTAAGCTCTTTTCAGACTCTCTAAACGTGAAAAGATTGTCGAGTGATCTTGCTTCCTTTCCCACTCGTTAAAAGGTTTGAAAGGGCGTCTTTCGAGTGATAATTTATCTCTTTTTCGGCCTCGTGAGACTAACATTACGAAAAAGGAAAATACTGGAGTCGTCTTTAAGTTCTTTTCAGACTCTCTAAACATGAAAAACCACCAAGTTTACCTTCTTTGGACTCGTTAAACAATTATACACTGAAGGGACCATATGGGACCGAACCCTTACTTATTCTAGTTCGTTAAAAAGGAAGAGGAACTTACCGAAGGTGAGTTATATCGAGCATGTGTTACCCTCCTCGAGCTAGTTAAATTAAAAAGAGGTACTCATCTATCTGGATGGGGGAAAAAATTGAAGGAAGCAAGCCAAGCAGTTTTTGAGAACATTACCAGTCACTCTTAGAGTCACCCTTGAACACGACACTTTGTCTTTGCATACATTGTAATCCGTTGAACCTTTGTACTGAGCCAATCCTCTAAGTTTCTTTGCTCCTTTGGGTCACCCGACAAAATTCACAGTTTCCACTACATCATCGTGTTTTGGTCCATGTCATGTTTCTGTTGTTGCGCCTCAGTGTTCAAGGGAAGTATCTGCCTCGAGAGTCAACCATCACAAATTTCATGTTTCAATACCTGTGTCTGTCCATGTTCTTTCGATCCACCAATTACATCTCTATGTTCATTTCATTTTGTTGATGGGGTTCTACGTGTCTGTTCCTGTCGACTTTAGCACATTATCCGGGAACTAGACTTAGAAACCAATTAGTGCCTTGGGACCTACATGCCTCAATGGCAGGCCTCCTTGCATCTGACAGTGGGTTTACATCATTGACCTTTGATTGGATGATTCCACGGATGTTCGACTTCAACTCATCCATTCACATTTGTTGGAATGTACTAGAGTACCTTGGGAATCATTGACATCAATGGTGAATTCCCTCGCGCTTGTTAACGGTTTACCTCATTGACCGGTAATCAAGTGGTTTCTGCCATGTTCGACATCAGGACATCTATTCACATGATTAGATTTGTACTACATCAGGATCAGTAATAAGACCCTGGGTTGAGTGATTCACTCTGATATGTACTTTACCCAAGTTGCGACGAAGTTTTCTCTTGAACATTGACACATATACTGTTACATAGATCCACTTTGTATTGGTCTGTGGCTATGTCTTGTCATCTCATATATCCATTGTGTATTTCTCATGGCTACGATCAGTTCATATCATGGAAGTATAGATCCACATTGTATATTTGGTGGCTATACCTTTTTGTTAACACAATTATGGATCCGCAATGTATTTTATGGCAGTCATACC
Organism: Picea engelmannii; assembly: GCA_009831015.1. Taxonomy (NCBI): domain Eukaryota; kingdom Viridiplantae; phylum Streptophyta; class Pinopsida; order Pinales; family Pinaceae; genus Picea; species Picea engelmannii. The sequence goes on along the minus strand of ML792146.1, from coordinate 263,526 downwards.
TTACAAGTCTTTGTCACCCAAGCATAGGTATGCCTGCCTTGGGTTTGAAACATATCATAATATTTGTTTGATGGTTGTGTGCATATTCTATCAAGTTCTCTGCATCCATACCCTTGCTTGAAAAATTTTACAAAGTACTTCAATCATCAGTTCCCATCTTCTAACTTTGTACTTTGGGAGGAAATCTGTTACACATCAAAATTACTCACTTCAATAGTGTCGCAAGTGTCGTCATTACAAGTGTTGTAAGTGTCGCATATTGTCCGCAAGTGTCGCATCTTGACCACAAGTGTCGCAAACATCATACTGCCATCTTGCCTATGTCGTGCCTCTAATGACATCACAGGGACACTTAAGACACTTTCAAAGACTGGTTTAAGAAGGATAAATCATCTGATGAGGAGTACAAAGAATTTGCCATGGAAAAAACCACTTAAAAATGAATTTTGGAAGGTATCTCTCCCCTATACACTGTCAGGGAGCGTTGACGCTCCCTATCCCTCTTTGGGGGATATTTATAACGCTTTGGTGCCCCTTTTGGGGGAGTGCTTCCCTTTCTGAGAAAATTTTGGTTTGTTGAGACAAATCAGGGAAGAATCCCCACAATCTCTAAAGGTAGTTGGACTCGAATCTGAGGTCAAGGCATGATCTTAGGGAAGATCCACAACTGAAGGAGAGGAATCCTCAACTTATCCCAAATATATTTCAAGTGGTTGGGCCTCTCTAAGCTTGTATAAGGAGGCCTTCTTATGGTGAAAAGGGAGGAAAATTGGAGATATCAAACCTATGATCTCATTGGTAAGGAGAGACATCATTGAAGCCTCATTATTCTGTGTATGGATTATTTGAGCAAGGGTCTGGACAAAGAGATCCTGGTTAAGATGTTCCACCTACTGTTAGCGATAATTCTTGTCTCAGAATCGAGAGCATTCAGGTCCGCAAGTTACACGAGAAGCGCCCAAGCGTTGCATGGGAAAATCTCAATTTTCGTATTCCAATCAAGCGAGCGGGCAAAGTATGTCGTTGATGGCCAGGATCCACATATAGAGTAGATCAACGATTGGCGGGTAATCACAATTGGCAGAGTTGCACCAGGATTAGTTGCATAGATAGCTCTTATATATCGCCAAAAATCTTAGTCGTCCATCCAGAGGGGACACGTGGCAACAGGTAGAGCCATCTCAGTGCCTCGCTCATCGCAGCTCCAACACACAAGAAACAACTCCATTATATCCCGATTCACGAAGTGGCGAGAGCATTCAGAACCTGGGGCCCACTATAGCGTCGGATGAGTTTGGGACCGTCGAATCTCAGGAATACATGGTGCGCGATTAGGCTCCTCGTCTTTTCGCCCATCGCAGCTTTAAAGCATAAGGACCATCCTCCTCCCATCCACGAGACGCGAAGCACCGAGAACATAGGAGCTAGGGCCCACGACATCCATGAGGCATTTTCAGCAGTTCATCCAAAAGGGGACACCTGGCAACAAGTTGAGTCGTCTCGGCGTTTCGCCCGTCGTGACTCCAAGGTGAAAAAAGCAACTCCGTTGTGTTCCGATGCACGAGATGCCGGGAGAGTCCCGGACCCGGGCCCACAAAGGTGTCAGGTAAGTTCTAAGCCATCAGATCTCAAGGGGACGCGTGGTGCCAAATTAAGCCTTCTCGGCATATCGCTCATCATAGATTCCAATTAGCGAAGGTTAGTCCTTGCATATTCACGAACGCTGAAAGCACATGGTCACCGCCCATGGTCACTTAAGGAAAGAAAGGAGTTGCATAAGGAAGGCCGGAGATGCCGAATTCAGTTGCAAAGAAGGTCATCACGACCTCTATGTGCCATCGGATTCGATCTCCTTCCTGTTCTCGCCTGGAGTAAATGACGGTAGGTGCGGGTGGTTGAGACTTCCACTCGTTCATTAAGAAAGGGAATGGAGGTTCTGGCAGGCCGTCTGCCCGAGGCGGTCCTGTGTATCATTTTCCCCAGAGAATCCATGCCGAAGTCTTCGACTCAACATGAAAGTCTGCACACGCTAGCTCAACACTTAATGGCTAGGCTACTCTCCTTACAGGAGCCATGCTTAGTTAAGATGGTGCTTAAAAGAAGGCATCAGTACGAGTTTGACTGAAGTGAAGTGACACCAAGCCTGGGTAACTGAGCACGCCTCTGTGAGGCAATTCTCTCTGAGTATATAGACTCAATTTGTGTATTTTGTAACTATCGATTGTAGAGCAGAGCTCCCGACTGTAATGTTTTAACTGCTATTCTAGTTTTCAGCTTATGTATCTGTATATGAGATTTCTTGTTTTATGACAAACAGTTCTCCTTACTCCGTCTTATTTCCATCTCATGCTAAGAGAGTTCGTGATTGACTGAGTCGCGCGAATGGTTGCATTTCTGTTACGATAAATTATTTATCGTGACATTATTGTACTCTCTGGTTTTCTTTGTTTAAGTGCAAGACGATCTCGTGTTTAGACGCCTTCTTCCTCAGTCTGTTAGAAACCTGTTGTTTATAACAGACCTCTGTGCTCTTCTCATATAAGTCTTCCACTAGTTCACCCTTTACTACAACTCACTGTCTGAAGTTTACGCAAGACCTCACTTGCCCAAGCGTACCTGGCCTAGTCTCAGAGTTGGAATGATATTGTTTTGAGTTGGCTTCCATTCGGTCACCCCATCTATAAACCACCGTGACATAAAAATGATGGGTGTCAGGCTCTGCTCCTGCAAGCAATCCAGGAGTGACTTCTGATGCCAACACCTACATCCATGGTTGTAAGCACTACTTTGTTCTTATTAATATAAATCAATGCTTGGCCTGTTTCCTTTAAAGTTTGTGTAATTTCATAAACTTGTTTCTTTTATAGATTCATTGTGAAGCTAATCATTGGTAGAGTAGGAAGTATGTCTTGTTTTTGTTGCTCGTTGTATTGCAATACCTTCTGAAGGACTTGAAGATCAATATCAACTTGGATCAAGCAAGGACAAATATCGGTAACGAGGTATTTACTTTTCTTATTTCTCCTTCTTTGATAGTTTAGCTTCATGAAAAGGAATGTCAGTTTCCACGTTAAGAACTTTTCTGTCTTGGCCTTAGAATTCTAGAGTCCAAGAGAGAATCCACTTGTCCGCAGGGGGATTTCTCTATAACAAATATATTGTTGGATTACTGAGAGGGGGGGTGAATCAGTAATAGTGCAATGGTAATCATTTTTCTCCAAATTAATCCAAGTGTTATATCAATGTAGTATTATTATCCAATAATGAGAAATAAGAAATGAACAATCACACACATACACAGTACACCAATGTTTTACGTGGAAACCCAAATCGGGAGAAAACCACGAAATGCTTTTTCTTATGTCTTGAAGAATTACATTCATTGGAAGCACCAACTTCCTTTGTTTTCTAGCTGCAACTGGAAGGAGGCTTCAACCCCCTAGTTTCTCAGGCTACAACCTGAGGGAAGCTCCAACTCCCCAATTCTTTGGCTACAACCAGAAGGAGGATACAACCCCCTATGTTCTCTAGCTACAATCGGAAGGTGGCTACAACCACTTGTCCTTGCCCTGTCCAACTGCCCTAAATTATAAGTAGAATGATGGAACCATTGTCAACCTGTCACTATGAGATATAATGTCGTACACTGTATCAACCTGTACAACTGACCTATATCCAATTTGTACAACTGCCCTGTAATCAATCTGTACCTGAACTAAACATGTATCTACAAAAATACAACAGATACACGACCTGTAGTGCTGCAGCCTGCGTATGTACGCGCCCTATCTGTTATGTAGCCCGTGTATGTACGCTACCAAACTGTTATGCAACTTATGTATGCCTTCTGAACACTAGGGTTTCCTTTTATTGAAAACTTCTAACCTTCTGTAACTTCTTTCACATAGATCTGTAACCTGTCACTGTATCCAGACTGTAGCTATACCCTGTGCATGCATCCTCATATATAAACTTTACTCTAGTCAAGTATGTCTTTCTCTAGTCATGTGTCATATAGGTATGTGTAATCATGAACAAGTATAATATCCCTCACATGATCTTAGTCATCAACCCCTTTCTGATATTCAGTCTCTCAATACATCAACTACTACACAAATACAAGCTCTCAACCATGTACCATAAAAACCCTTAGCCATATGCCAAGAAATACAAGATGTGCCTCAACAAGAAGTATCAATGATGAATGTACCAACACTGTATTTCAATAGATCTGACTTACGCAGAAGATCCCATGTAGCTACTAGTCTCTCTAGGGAGAATCCTCAAATCTCCATTGCCATTCCTCATGCACACATCAAAATCCAATTATTTATAGAAATAAGATATACCTTTTGAACCAATGTATGGAGCTGATGTATCTTATCACTTTAGACCTTCCTGGGAGATTGATCTTAGAATCTAGAACCTCTTCATATTCATCTCTTCAATTTTCCATGGATTTATCAACATATACGCACCCTATACACAGACAACCCACATATAACTCAGCATGTACACACCCTATACACAAACAACCCGTGTGCACCTCAGAAAATAGGGTTTTTTTTTATTCGCTGTAATTCCGAGAATTTCGTTATCAACCCTTCATGCTGCCTCAGACGTTCGCCACTTCAGATGTATCCACAAGTATTTACAAGAATATTTACACAAGAAAATAGATATACAATATGTACACGTGTGTGTTTAATGAGTGAGCTTTGCCTCTTATTTATATCTTCATCTAGCTTTACACTTTCCTTATTTTAGGGCTTCTTCATTTAAACTAATTTCTTTTGCAAAGCACTTTGACCCTTGGGGGCTTCTATAAGATTTATGAGGGGTTCTCCAAATTCATATGGTCATAACTCTCTAACCGTGAGGATTTATGCGACGTTCCACATTCCACCAAAAATGGCATGACAAGCACTATGCATCTAGGATAGTTTCACCGACAAATTCAATGTCCTTCATCTCATTATTCCACAATTAGGCATGGGTTCTCTCACTCTGCAAAGCGTCTTCCCGTGAAGGATTTCACCATAAGGGGACCACTTTGGAGTTCATCCATCTGTACTTCTTATCAACCATGACAAGACAATAATGAGTCATCTTTACATCAAATAATATTGGGTCCATTACCCAAACCTTTGTGCTATGGTGCTTTATTCAAGGGTTGACATCAATGACAACCAACCTTAATCAACATGTATGTCATGTAACTTATGCCAAATTTCTTTGGATGATGAACATTTACCAACCTTTTCTCTTACCGGATTAGGTAATCCTTCCCAAATGAAATCCATTGTTATTTTCTTATTCTTCTTCAATTCCTTCTTGGCTGCTGTCTTTGCCATTTTTGAACTATCATATACTGTAACAACTGATAGCCAAATATAATGTCCATGTGCCTGCAAAAATACTTTCGTCCTTCTGCTCCACATCTCATACTTTAAACCATTCTGACCATTAAACATTGGTACTCCATTCTCAAAATAATCCATGATCTCCTTCTAGTGGTTAAATTGTTTCCTCAAGGAACCATCTCTGAAACCAATTGTTGGATTACTGAGAGGGGGGGTGAATCAATAATAGAGAAATTCAATCCTTTTTAACCACAAAATGCAAGTGTTATATCAATGTAGCATTATCATCCAATATTTGCGGAGTAAATAAACAATGAACAAATGAGCAATCATACACATACATAGTACACCAGTGATTTTACATGGAAACCCAAATCGGGAGAAAACCACATAATGCTTTTTCTTATATGTCTTTAAGAATTACATTCATTGGAAGCACCAAATTCCTTTGTTTTCCAGTTGCAAATGGAAGGAGGCTCCAACCCCCTAGTTTCTCAGGCTACAACCTGAAGGAAGCTCCAACTCCCCAATTCTCTAGCTACAACTAGAAGGAGGCTACAACCCCCTAGTTTCTCAGGCTACAACCTGAGGGAAGCTCCAACTCCCCAATTCTTTGGCTACAACCAGAAGGAGGCTACAACCATCTATGTTCTCCGGCTACAACCGGAAGGTGGCTACAACCACCTTTCCTTCCCCCGTCCAACCACCCTGACGTAGAAGTAGAATGATGGAACCACTGTCACACTATCACTATGAGATATACTGTTGTAAATTTGTATCAATCAACCTGTACCAACCTGTACCAACATGTACTAATAACCTATGCCAACATGTACCATACATCAACCTGTACCATAAACAAATGCATCAACCATGCACCAAACCTGTACAAATAACCTGTCACAATAACCTGTCCAAACAACTTGTAATCAACCTGTACCATAAACAAGTGCATCAACCATGCACCAAATATGTACCAATCATGCATAAAATACACATAAACTACGACTCATCAAGATGTACCAACATCAACTATACACCTCATGTATGTGCCAAGTCATCAACTACTTGTCTCAACCATGTATCCAACATGTACCTCAACCGAAATCCCTCATCAATTTCATCATCCAAATCTGATTTGTAACTTTGTAATAGGCCTGGTTTATATGATCACATACCTGCAAACCTTCCTTAACTTTAACAACAAGAGACTATCATTTTCATCAAACTTTACTTTAATCTCAGATGACTAATTTTAGATTAGTGAACAGCCCTAACTTGAAATAATCATAACTATGTACCTGTAATGAATAAATAAACAAAAATAGAACACAATGTTCTTCAGTGTATTTTATGCAATTCCTCCAGGTTTCACTATTTGAAACCTCTCAGAAAAGGAGTTATAACAAAAATGGCATACCTTGTTGAATTTTGTCTTATTCTAGAGAGCGAACTTGTAGAGTGTGCCTCGCACAAAATATTTGTTGTATGGATATGAAAATGGTACATAGATTACTACAAATTGTACGCTAACCAATACATTTGGTCTTACTAAATTTGGATCTATTATGAAGAATTTATGACGTTTTTACCCGAAACACCTGTTTTAGACTAGTTTCAGGACTAGCCACAAACCCTATTTTCCACGGAGTGTAACTCCAAAAATACAACGACCCACGAGATGAAATTTTTACCACAACTACTTGGATAGGTTTCCTCAACGGCCTCCCAATTTCACGGTCTGAATCATTCTAGAAAAAATGTTATTGTGAAAATGGTGAGATGACCTGTAAATAACATACCTTAGAAAGCATCATCAAAAGAATTTATCCTCCCTTGAATTTCAACCTTCTTTACTTCACCTTCCCTCTGAAATTCGACTTATATATCCTTTGGTTACCTCAGTCACTTGTAGATATTCAATATGCTCAAGTGTGGTTGAAATGAGAGAGTCTTGCCTCTTATTTATACTTTCATGTAGCTTCCTCAAGGGGTTACCTTTTAACTATCTTAACCCACTTTCCTTATTTTAGGGTTAACCCACTTCTAACCACTTGTCCACTTAGTAATTTCTCCATTAAATTTATTATTTAAATAATTTTTTTTGTATCCACTTTGACTTATAGTACACTTATCACTTCACTTTATTTTTTACCTTCTAAAATCTCTTAAACCACTTTCCTTATTTTAGGGCTAACCCAATTCTAACCACTTGTCCACTTAGTAATTTCTCCATTAACTTTACTATTTAAATAATTTCTTTTGTATCCACTTTGAATTATAGTACACTCATTACTTCACTTTATTATTTAAATAATTTCTTCTTTGCAACCACTTTGACTACTTTGACCTTTTGGGGCTTCTAGACGACTCATGAGGGTTCTCCAACTTCACATGGCCATAACTCTCTAACTGTGAGGAGTTATGTGACGTTCCACATACCACCAGAAATGGCATGACATGTACTATCCATCCAAGATAGTATTACCTTCAATATATTAAAACTCATACCATTATACATCAAAAAATCTTGGGTCTATTACCCAAACCTTTGTGCTACCGAATTTGCTACAGGACTTTCTTCAAGGGCATCAATGACAACCAACCCAAATAATCAACAGATCTCACCATCGATGATGAAGAGTTTCAAGAAATACTTGTTGAAAAAGAGGATGAAGAAATTGAAATAAAAAAATACACAACAACTGAAAGACCCATGCTTCACACAATGCCTAAAGGATTGGTCAACTTAGAAAACTTGTTTGATTTGTGAGAAAAAATAAAGAATCCCTAAAATGTAAAAATTGGCAGTTCTAGTCTCGCTCATGAAATAATAAATCCAGGGTCTATTGAAATTCCCATAAACATTAACCTTGGAATATTTATATCTGCAAACAAAAAGAGAGCTTACCTCAAACTGTTTAAAGAATATCATGACATTTTTTCATGGTCATGTCAGGATCTTAAAACTTATGACATAAGGATCATATAACACACGATACCTCTTAGGAATGACATTAATCCTTTTCATAAAAAAATGTGAAATTTCCACCTGTCTCTTGAGCCTTTGATGCAAAAGGAACTTAAAAAGTTGTTGGATGCCAAGATTTTTTTTGAGGTAAGGCATTATACTTGGGTGGCTAATCTAGTACCAGTAAAAAAGAAGTCACGTGAGATCTGCCTATATGTGGATTTCCACAATCTAAACAAATCCTCCGAGGAAGATAACTATCATGTTCCCACAATGGAACAACTCCTAAAAACCATTTCCGAATCTAAGATGTTCTCACTTCTAGATGATTTCTCAGGATATAATCAAGTTTTGGTATCAGAAGAATATCGTTTCAAAACCACTTTTCAAACCAAATAGGGAACCTTTACATATAAGTGCATGCCTTTTGGCCTAATTAATATAGGATCCACTTTTCAATGAGCTATGGATGTTGCCTTTAGAGGACTTATAAATAAATGTGTGGTGGTTTATCTCGATGTTGTTACAGTTTATTCAAAAAATAGATCAGACCACATCCTCCATCTCACTAATAATTTTGAGAGGTGCATAAGTTATGATATCTCTCGCAATCCAAAGAAGACCATTTTTGGGGTAACCAAAGGAAAACTTTTGGGCCACATCATCTCAAAAGAAGGTATTACTATTGACCTTGAGAGAGTTAAGGTGATTTCCCAATTACCTTTTCCGCATAATAAGAAAGCCATGCAATCCTTCTTTGGTAAGATTAATTTCGTAAGAAACTTTATACTTGATTTCGTTGAAACAATTAAACCATTATAGAACATGATTCGTAAATATGTTGATTTTAAATGGAACAGGGAAGAAAAGGAAGCTTTTGACAAAATTAAGAAGGGTATTTCTCAAGCACATGTTTTACGTAGCTCTGATTTTGGTAAGGATTTCTTCCTATACACTTTTTCCTCTGAACAATCCTTGGCAGTAGTCCTCATGCAAAAATATGATGATAAGAATGAGGCCCCTATTTTGTTCATGAGTACTAACTCACAAGGGCCAGAACTAAATTATCCTGCTATTGAAAAGCAAACCTATGATGTGTACAAGGTAGTCAAACATTTTTAGTCTTATATCCTCAAGAACCATACCAAAGTTATAGTGTCTCATACTTATGTGAGGTCACTCTTCACATAACAAGAAATGGGTGAAAGGAGAGGAAATTGGATGATTGTTATCCAAGAATTTGACCTTGAAATTACACCAGCCAAAATAGTCAGGGTTCAAGGTTTATGAAAGTTAGCCACATAATCTCAAGACTTGGTAGGGTCAGATGAGTCTGCATGGGACAACAATCCATCATTATGATGCAGTGAAATTTTGTATGTCCCACCAAGTAATGACTCATGGTATTCAAATCTCTTTTATTTTCTTCATCATGGTACATGCTGAGAACATTTAAATCCTAAGGAGAGAAGAGCCCTTCGATTGAAATATGCCCAATATAATCTCGTTAACTTTGTTTTATTCCAAAACAAATATGATGGAGAATTACTTAGATTCATTGAGAAAGAGGACACAAAGAAGGTGTTGAAATATTTACATAATGGCCTAGTAGGTAGGCATTTTGCAGGAGAGCCCACAACTCATAAAATCCTAAGAGTGAGTTACTACTAGTTGACCTTGTTTAGAGACGCTCATACGCATGTCAATACATGTAAGGTCTACTAGTTAAGTGGTGGTAAAAAAAGGAGAGCCTCCATCCCTTTACACTCTATAACAATTTATATACGTTTTGAGCAATGGAAAATAAATGTCATGGGAGAAATTAACCCAAATTCATCCAAACAACACAAATACATCCTAACTGCGACATATTACTTCACCCGATGGTTACAATCCATTGCCCTTACTCAAATTAATGAAAAGGTAGTTATTTAGTTCCTACAACGACACCTAATTACTAGGTTTGGGGTACCATATGTGATTGTGTTTGACAACGTTGCTTACTTCTCGTCTACTCTCTTAATTGAGTTTTCATTAGATAAAGGGATCATATTAAGGTATTCTGGTAACTACTATCCACAAGGAAATGGTGTAGCATAATATATGAATAAGAATCTAATCAAGATCCTAAAAAAGAAAGTCACTGGAAATCACAAGAATTGGCACAATGCTCTACACAATGCAGTTTGGGATAACAGGGTGACCCCTAAGGAAGCCCTAGAGAAATATCCATACTTTCTTGTTGATGGGTAGGAAGCCATCTTACCGAAAAATATTTATCTCCCATCTTTGCAGGTCTCCTAGGCCTTTATAGGTCAGTCTCTTTCCAACATGCAACAACATATTGACCCACTCCTTATACTAGAAGAGGAAAAGGAAAGGGATAAATAGAAATTCACAACTCATCAATAATTGGTAAAGAGATGGTTTGACAAACACAAAGTTAGGGATTTTTTTTTTAATGTGGGGGATCTAGTCTTGAAATGGGATAAGTTTAATGAACCAAAAGGGAAGCACTGTCAGTTTCAAAATTTGTGGCTTGTTCCTTACCAGGTAGATGAGAAGATTGGGGTTGGCACTTATAGATTGAAAAACATGGGAGGTGAATTTGATTATCTCCTTGTAAATGGACAAAGCCTCAAAATATTCTTTACTTTAGCCGCCCCTTATGAGTGGTTATGCACTATAGTTTCTTTTATTTGTTTTTAGTATCTTGATTTCTTTCGTTTTGGATGATAACTTTGATGTTCCATTTTTATCCCTTTTGTTTGTATTTTTTGTTGCTTGTAGGGTAGTGTTGGGTCTTAGCTTTTGGCAAGACATGGTGAAACAAGTGTTCTCATATCATACGTTGTCCTTCTGACACAAAAGTAAGGGGGATCAATGTTTGAATTAGAGTAGGAGCAAGAAAATACTTATATTTTTGTATGTATAACATTTGGGAAGGAAACATACTATCTAACCTATGGTCTGGAAGTTATGAAGGGGAATTATGGAAAAGAAGGAAAGTTTGACTCATGTTTTGGAACAAGCTAATGAAAATCCTACTCCTAAAAAGTGGAATGATATAAAAATACAAAGTATTGATGAATCTTTTTGAGAAACATATATCATCCTCCTAGACTCTTGTTTGTATCCTAAAAGAAATCGTCATCATCAAAGATATCTAAGAATAGTTATATATGCTTGGAATTACGACAAATAAAGAAGAAAACTAAACAATGAGGTAGGAAAATGACTCAAGGATAAATCACGACGTTCAAGAGGGAATGCAAATTTCTTTGTCAGAGCTATGGAAACTTGCTATTATCGGAGAAAGGTATGTGATATTGGGGTCACTCCGTCNTAGATAAAGGGATCATATTAAGGTATTCTGGTAACTACTATCCACAAGGAAATGGTGTAGCATAATATATGAATAAGAATCTAATCAAGATCCTAAAAAAGAAAGTCACTGGAAATCACAAGAATTGGCACAATGCTCTACACAATGCAGTTTGGGATAACAGGGTGACCCCTAAGGAAGCCCTAGAGAAATATCCATACTTTCTTGTTGATGGGTAGGAAGCCATCTTACCGAAAAATATTTATCTCCCATCTTTGCAGGTCTCCTAGGCCTTTATAGGTCAGTCTCTTTCCAACATGCAACAACATATTGACCCACTCCTTATACTAGAAGAGGAAAAGGAAAGGGATAAATAGAAATTCACAACTCATCAATAATTGGTAAAGAGATGGTTTGACAAACACAAAGTTAGGGATTTTTTTTTTAATGTGGGGGATCTAGTCTTGAAATGGGATAAGTTTAATGAACCAAAAGGGAAGCACTGTCAGTTTCAAAATTTGTGGCTTGTTCCTTACCAGGTAGATGAGAAGATTGGGGTTGGCACTTATAGATTGAAAAACATGGGAGGTGAATTTGATTATCTCCTTGTAAATGGACAAAGCCTCAAAATATTCTTTACTTTAGCCGCCCCTTATGAGTGGTTATGCACTATAGTTTCTTTTATTTGTTTTTAGTATCTTGATTTCTTTCGTTTTGGATGATAACTTTGATGTTCCATTTTTATCCCTTTTGTTTGTATTTTTTGTTGCTTGTAGGGTAGTGTTGGGTCTTAGCTTTTGGCAAGACATGGTGAAACAAGTGTTCTCATATCATACGTTGTCCTTCTGACACAAAAGTAAGGGGGATCAATGTTTGAATTAGAGTAGGAGCAAGAAAATACTTATATTTTTGTATGTATAACATTTGGGAAGGAAACATACTATCTAACCTATGGTCTGGAAGTTATGAAGGGGAATTATGGAAAAGAAGGAAAGTTTGACTCATGTTTTGGAACAAGCTAATGAAAATCCTACTCCTAAAAAGTGGAATGATATAAAAATACAAAGTATTGATGAATCTTTTTGAGAAACATATATCATCCTCCTAGACTCTTGTTTGTATCCTAAAAGAAATCGTCATCATCAAAGATATCTAAGAATAGTTATATATGCTTGGAATTACGACAAATAAAGAAGAAAACTAAACAATGAGGTAGGAAAATGACTCAAGGATAAATCACGACGTTCAAGAGGGAATGCAAATTTCTTTGTCAGAGCTATGGAAACTTGCTATTATCGGAGAAAGGTATGTGATATTGGGGTCACTCCGTCAGGGGTATGGATGTTCGCTAGTAGCGGAGCGACACCAGAAGGATGTTCAAGTGCTTAGAGGCCCTTAAACTTCAAAATTATCCTATTACGGGTGGTATTAGTTTTAGTCTTTCTTTCAAGGCATGAATGATTGGTCCAATACTATGAGAATGGAAATCAAAGAAACTCTCCATAGTCAGGGATGTGTGGTTGTTCCCTAGATAATATGCATACATATCTATACGTAACTTTTGGGTTCCTATCTCATATCAAAAGTTACTCCTGAAATTATTATGCGTCTTTCTATATGATCATAGATTCCAGTTTCGTCCAGTGAATCACCATTTGTTGAGTACCAAACACACCCTTAACATCTTTACCATTTTCAGGTACCACTTTCTTTTCGATTCTCAATTTTTTTTATTTTCCTTTATTAATTGTTTGACTTTTTTTTTGTTTGTTTTGTTTTCTTTATTTTGTTGGTTTCTTTGACCATTTTTTATCCATAACAAAATATTGAGGAAAAACTCCAATTAAGTAACACGCGTATCTATGAAGGCTTGGATAACCGATGAAAGGAATAGCACACAAAGACTTCAAAATATTGTTTTCTAAAAATAGTCGATGGAAACATCGGGTTCGGTGTGCAATAAGGATGAAATAACAACCAGGAAAAAGGGTCTGACCCGATGAGGTTTTATAAAAAGTGTCGATCCTGTTATCAACATCGGGGACCATTCAGTGACAATGTGTATGCAACGAGCTTTGTCAATCTCCGATGCGATCGTCGGCATTGGTCGAGATCCCACGCAAAAAGGGAACAAAGTTATATGCCAACGTCAAAGTGCCAATATCAAGCTTCGAAGCACCCATATCTATTGTCCAATTAGGAGAGTGAAACAATCATAGCCGTCAAAATTATCAAGGAAAAGGGTGTCATTCGAAAACTTTTATAGATGCCACCTCAAATTTTGTAGATGCCACGTCGTCATTGTATGGATAACCATCAACGGTCGAGGGTTTTGGTGAGTTGTTTTGATGCTTTCACGCTCATACCTATCGACACCGATGAACTCATCGGGCGTCGGTTGGATCACTTAGTCTTTCAAGTGTCCACACAACATTTGATGAGTGTTTCATGGAAAACCAATATTAACCATATGATCAAAAGGGAAATTAGATATGAACCATTGAAACACTAAACTTATGCCTCATCCATTCCTTGTGGTCCTATTGGGTTCGCTGCCTTGTGACATGTCAACTGACCATCTTACCAATCAATCCTCGACATGTCATTATTTTTTTGTTTTAGTATGCCACACCAGTTATCCAGTCATAAATAAACGTGCAAGTCCCATGTCACCAGTGTACGATTTTGGACACCTATGGCCATATTGGGGTTAGTGTTAAGATCGGGGGCCAGATGAAGGTTTTAGACTCCCATGGCCAAATCGAGGTTAGCAAGTTTCCTATTATCTATTAAGATAAGTGATCGTATTCACCATTTTTAATTATGTTGAATGCTAAATTTAATTTCTATGCATTTCACTCTATGTTTTATCTTATTTACTGTGACCCAATGTGGGTAAATGTTGCATTTACATCTGATTTTTGTGTGATTGAATGTTGTTGTATGTGTTTAACTGTTGTTGCATATGTTTAAAATAATTGCATTCACATTTTTAATTAATATGGACAATTGCATGATACTGTATGTTATGTTGTGTATTTTTATGCATTTAAAATTGGTATCAAAGTCATCTTTGGTCGTTTTAGTAGTAAGGAGACTCACCTTGAAGGTTGGGTATTTTGGAACACTGAGATGGGAAGCCTAACAATGCTTTTTCGACTAGATACTTATAACCAAAATGGTCTTCAACAAACGTCTCATTTCTAGGCCTAAAGCCACCCTTCTAAGGCATGATGTCACCCTTTTTAGGGTTTTACTTAATGTAATTTTTATTTTTGCAAATTGTAAGGGAAAATAAAGGGGGTTGGCCCTCTTTTAATTTGTTGTTGACAATTTTATGTGGAGAAATTGGTTTAGATGGCCTCATATAAATAGAGACCATCACATTTTCATTTTCACAACCCATCACTTGAAAATTACATAACTCTTGCACTGCAATTCTTTCCCTCCTTGGGAAATTCGCTATCCCTTCTCTCTTGTGCAAAATGGATGGAACACTTGTCTATAGGTGGAATATATTTGATAAGTAAGGGTTTTTCATGCTATCTCTTGGATTAGGTAAGGAATTTTTGTAATTTTGTGTGTTTCTTCTTGATTTCAAGGTTATTTTGTCAAACCCTTGAAGGAGTATAAGGGCATACATCCTCCATCAAGGAATTTCTGTGTATTGTTATTGAAAAGACTTTAAGGGTTGCTACAATGAGTAAAAGGGCTTACACCCTTGTAGGAAAACCTTGCTAAGGTTTGTTTTCTCTAGGGAGTAAAAGGGCTTACACCCTAAAAAAGTAATCAACCCTAGTTCAAAGAAAGAGACTCCATTACCCAATAGATAAGACACTTATCTTTGCATTGGAGATTGAATATTTTTTTATTGTTGAATGTGAATTTTGAGATATTGAATTGTTCATGTTTTGATTTAAATTTTACATGCTTAAATCTATCTTGTGCCCTAAGGGCATCTGATTTTTTCAAGTTATTGAGTAGTTCTAACAATCATTAAGCTACATCCAATAGGGTTGCAGAAAACTCACTTTCTCTTATTCTTTACTCACTTTTCTACCACTAAAATTCACTTGCATGCTGTGATAATTGATCTATTATTTAAGAGCTATTGTTTGGGTAGCTTATTTGTTGATTTTAGTGGCTAGAACTTGTTGTTGTAGCAAAATTTTGCTACAGCCATTGGGATTTCATAAAAAAACATGTTGATAACACTTATTAACAACCCTCATTTGTCATCAAAGTCTTGGTCTAATCCTTGGAATAATTTTTGCTAGTTGCAATTTTTATTTTCCAATATCATATACTTGATTTTAATGGTTTAATTTTCATCTGGCATAACTTCTTCACTGCTGATATATATTTCCACACTACTGCAATTTTGGGACAACAAGGTTTCTTGTTGATTCCCCATTGGTTTTGAGGCTTATATCGTCATACATTGTCGTGTTTGGATTTGTCTAACACTATTTTGCAGGCACACAACCTTGGAAACCATTTACCATCTCCAAAGACTCTTTTCAGAAGTCTCAAAGACTGTTTTTCTAGCTCCTTGCTTCTCCCCTTGCAATCCCCTTAGGGTCACCCGAGAAGCCTCCCTTGTGTTGGAGTTGTCCTTCATTAAAACGAGGGGGATATCTATTGAGGTGACAATGATAGGTGTCCTCAGTTGTGTCTCACACTTGTTTCTTGGGTTGGGTTTTTCCCAAACTACAAGTTGTGTGATAACAATCATGTTGATTTGATTTTTTTATATGTTGATGATCTGATCATAACAGGAAATGGTAATGAGTTGAATGAAAAAATCAAAAGATTGTTGTCACGTGAATTTGAGATGAAATACCTTGGTCAGTTGCACTATTGCTTAGGCCTTGAGGTATGTAGATAAGATGGTAAGACACTATTCACACAAAGCAAGTATATAATGGAGTTAATTAAGAGGTTTAATATGACTGAATTTAAACCAATGTCTACTCCATTAGAACATAATATTAAGCTCAACAATGCTGATGAAACAAAAGAAATGAATGGTACCTTGTATAGATAGTTGGTGGGAAGTCTAAATTATCTAACTACAACCAAGCCAGATATTGCATATATTCAATCAATATACTTAGTCAATTCATGGCTAAGCCTCATGGCAGTCATTAGAAAGCAACAAAGAGAGTCCTTCGATATTTGAAAGGGACTGTTAATTTTGGTATTGAATATACTAATGATTTTAGTGTTGAGTTGACATGTTACTCAGATTCAGATTGGGCAGGAGATCCTTATGATATAAATTCAACCATAGGCTATGCCTTTGAAATATGATCTAAGATAGTGTCATGGAGTAGCAAGAAGCAACCAAATTTTTCCTTGTCATCCATTGAATCCGAGTACAAAACTTTATGTAGTGCCACCTGTGAGGCAATTTGGTTGAGACAAATTCTTGAAGATGTGGGAAAAAAATAAAAAGTACCAACAATCATCAAATGTGGTAACCAAAGTTCCATCAAATTGGAAAACAACCCAGTGTATCATGCCATATCAAAGCATATTGAAACACAACAACATTTTGTAAGAGAGAAGATACAATCAAAGGATATCAACTTGATCTATTGCAATACATATGATAATATGGCATATATCTTTACAAATCCTCTTGGAAAGATGAAATTTGAAATTTGTAGAGACAAGTTAGGTGTTGTAGAAAATACATTTCTCGATTAAGGAGGGGTGTCATAATTGTTGGACACATAATCCTTAGGATTGCATTATTGTAACATTAGTGTAAATATTAAGAGTCATATGTTAAAGAAAGCATCATTAGTTATGGAAGACCAACAATCATTTTATTTGTATTTATTCACCTGTCATGTTAATGAAAATAACATCCGTGGAGTTACGTTTTCTTCCAACTCTTGGCCTGACAGTGGTATCAGAGCGCAGGATAACTCCATTATTTCTCTGGGCATTTTCTCTCCTCCAATATATAGAAATGACTCATTGTTTTCTTCTATTACCTCTGGTGCTTTGATCAATTCCTTTCTAGCCTGCATTTTAGTCATTACTCAGTCATTTGTTCGTTCTCTAGCTCGCCGAAATTTTATTGATGGTTGGTATCCGAAAACCTAATTTCCATAACCCTAACCCTTGTTCAAACCATCCATCTTGGCATATCACTCCCGTTACACCTCACACTTTGTCTGCAGAAAACAACTTTCACCCCAACGTACACAAAGCCTTGAGGGGAACTCCTTTACTAGATGGAGTGTGCG
>ML792146.1:210752-237387 GCA_009831015.1 Picea engelmannii | reverse complement strand
AAGTGCATATTTTCCACACCAATTGGAATTCTCTTAGGCCACGTGGTATGTAAGGATGGTGTAAAAGTTGACATGAAAAAAATCAAAATCATCCTTGACTTGAAGCCACATGTAAATCATAAACAAATTAAAATATTCCTCGAATATACTAGGTATTACCGAAAATTTGTACGCCACTATTCAGTTATCACTTTCCCAATGGATGAACTTCTTCATAAATAAATTGAGTTTTTATGGAGTCAATACTACCAGGAATTGTTCAAAATTTTAAACACGAAGCTGGTCAAAGCCCCCATACTAAAATTCCCTGATTGATCAAGAAATTTTCATGTCAATGTTGATGCTTCATATGTCATTGTCAGGTCAATTCTAGTGAAACCATACGACGACACAATTCACCACCCGAACACGTAATCCATCCAGAAGTTGAATAAAGAAGAAAGGAATTACTCGACTAGAGAAAGGGAAGCATGTCGATGATATTCGCTAAGAAGAAATTTCGACACTACTTACTGGTGAACCCATTCACATTCTTTACAGATCATCATGAATTAATATATTTAGTCAATAAACTTGTTCATTGAGGAAAAATCTATCGTTGGTTATTACTATTCCAAGAATTTGAGTTCGACATAATTGTTTGCCTTGGGAAAAAGAACATCAAAACTGATCATCTATCCTGACTCAAGACAGGAGAGGACTCGACTGGCATAGAGGACGACCTTCCAGATGCACATTTATTCTGTGTTGAAGCAACCACAAAATATTTGGAAGAAATAATAATTTTTTTGAAGGAAGGAAAAGCACCCGAAGATCTTTCATCAAATAAAAAGAAAGTGTTAGCTCTAAAAGCAAAACCATTCACAATCATTAATAGATACTTATACAAAATGGGACATGATAATGTCTTAAAAAGATGTTCTCTAGAACATGGAAGAGAAGACATTATCAACAAGGCACACACAGGACCTGTTGGGGGTCACTTTCAGGCCAACACGACAGTGTGAAAGATACTTCAGGTGGGTCTGTACTGGTGGCTGAATTTACATAAATATTGTCGGGAATAGGTCAAGAAATGTGATAGCTATCAAATAATGGGTCGAACTCTGTGGAAGAATTAAATCCCATTACAATTAGTCAATCCTAATTGACCATTTGATATTTGGGCCATCAACCTTGTCGGTCCATTTCCTCAGAGAGAAAAGAGAACATGCACAAAATATATTATCATTGTAGTGGAATATGTGACTAAGTGGGCAGAAGCAGAACCAGTCGAAACATGCACTAAAGAGGCTGAAACAAAATTTATTTATGAGAACATTATCACAAGATTTGGATGTCCACTAACTCTAATCAGTGACCAATGGACACATCTGTAAACGAGATGATCCAATTCCTACTAAAGAAATTTATCATTGATCACAGAAGAACAATGACATATCATCCCCAAGCAAATGGTGCAGTTGAAGAATTCAATAATACACTACATAAAGGACTCATTAAAATCTGTGGCATAGACAAGAACAACTGGGATGACAAAATTTCTGCAATTTTATCGGCATACAGATCTTCTTATAAGAGATCGACTGGACATACTCCCTTTAAAATTGTATATGGACAAGAAGTTGTGATACCAATTCACTTAAGGGAAAACTCAAATAGAGTAGCAGTTGTTGCTAAATTCGACCAAGACAAAAGCAGACGTGATCATCTTTACCAATTGAATAAGATGGAAGAAGGAATATTAATATAAATGCACCACAAAGAAGTTCAAAAACAACAACAAAAATCATGTCATGATCGTCATTTAAAAAAGAAGGAGATAAAAAACGAAGATCTAGTTCTACTATATGACAGTTGAATCAAAGGAAAAACCAAGAAGTTAGAGACAACATGGCTTGGCCCTTATGTTATAAAATATATTCGACCGACAGGCGCAGTTCAACTTCGAACTTTGTTGAGACACACATTTAAGAAAGTAATTAATGATGCATGTTTAAAGAAGTATAATACATAGAGAGGAGGAACCATGTTGGAAAAATATATTGAAAATCATGCCAACAGGGATAGACTGGAAATATGGTCAAAGTCAAAGTATATTAATGCATATTAACAATAGTATCAAGTACTAAATCATTTTTAAACTAAAATTTGTTTACAAAGAAATCATGTATAAAATTTAGGTATAAAATTAAGGTACAAGAAACTGTCATAGGAAAAGTTAAGTATTAAAGAAGATCCAAAACTTGGAAAAAAATAAGTAAAGAAAAAGTAGAATGGAGAGAGAAAGAAGCCCCTCATTAAGCCACAAAGATATTCGACAAGGAAGAGATTGACATATGACTCCATCTCCAAACTTACGACAAATACTCATCAAGTGGAAATCGAGTGATCGAGGCGGATCCATATCAAGCGAATGAGGTTTAAGCGAGCGAAGCCATCATAGAAGAGACTACCATAAAACAGATGAACGTAGTAACTATCAAGAACATCGACTAAGAATAATTGACAAAAGGAAACTCGATGATACAAAAGAAGCACTCGGTCAAACAATATATTGATCATGGATCAAAAGAGGAGACATAGTTGATCGCGCAAGAGAAAAAACCGACACCAAAAATTATGACTCCAAGAAGGACAACACATTTAAGACATGATAGGAAAGGACCAACGAACCTAACAAAATCATTAATACTCGATGCGATGGAGAAGACAACTACGTAACCACTAACATAAATTCAATATGACTCGACACAAATGAAATCCAAGTGGAAATAACTACAATTAATGCGTGACAAGACCTGCATGCCTTCCAGCTAAGCACTACCATGGATGTCACCTCATACGAGTTGAAGTTATCACCAATAGTTATGACAAAGGCACTAGAATTTAAGGAACAAATTGCCGAATTTAATTCAAATCTCCCTCTCCTACCTATAAATTCGGAGGACGCATATGACTTCACGTCATTTTTATTTTCTCCCCCGCAACAGAGTAAAGAGCCAACTAAGCACCCGAGCGAACCTGCAACTTTCCCTGACTTGTTGAATATCGTTGAATTGTACTTAGATATGCCAAGAATGAGAGGACAAGTTGTTGAGACAAAGGAAGAATCAAGGCTAAGAGAAAGGTTCGAAAGAACAACTGCAACATCATTGTAGATTCGAATGGGGAATATTCAATAGTCGTGACTGGAGGAGATGGATTGGAGAAAATAATGGAAAACAATTCTAGATTGGGGGATGGAGAATGGCTATTCAAAGCCTGAGACAAAATTCCTAGCAAAAGAAGGAATCAGACACCTCCTAGGATCCCCACAAATTGTCGACTTTGGGCAATGGAAGGAAGAAGGAACAAAGTTTATTGTCAGTTGGTATCACGATGGATATATTTGGCTCAATGAGCCAATAAAAATAATAGGCATACTTATTCACATAATCACTGGCATTCCAAAGATGGGGTTCTAGGTCCCAAAAACTTCAAATGCAAATGCATGGATGCAAATGTTGATCGGGTCGACTACAACAAAAAATTCAAAGGGGTTACTTATCAACAAGATCCCCAAATTTTGTGCAAGATGGAAAACCATAATTGTATCATTATGCTTTACACTAGTTGGTCAAGTGTTCGATGTCAAAATGACCATGATAGAGTCAATCAAACAAATATTTAAAAATTCATAAATCTTCAACTGGTCTGAATACATGCTTGACGTCATGTGGACTAACTGCAAATAATTCCAAGAAGTTGGGAAGGCCATCAAATTCCATTATTTATTATTTTGGATTACAATCAAGCAATATAGTCCAGTCGGTGACATTGCGTTCACAATCGGGAAGGTTCTAGCAATGGAAAAATATAGATAATTTGCAACAGAGAAGGTGGGCACTTCAATATCACTACCTCCACAAGAAATATTTTGACTATGGGTCGGAAATTTAAAGGATATCTCACATAGATGACATGTCGAGAAGTCAGTTCACCAGGCCTTGCTGACACCCTACCATATTCAGTTAGAAATCAACTGCACCAAACTCTGGTGTGGATTGGAGTCGGCTCCGGAATTGGAGGACTTACATTATCATCCAACATCAAAGGAAATATTTGTTGAATTAGAAAGAAAAGCATACCAAGAGATAGAAATTCCTTATGATGTTAACCAACCAGGACTACCTTTGGTTCTCCCCCTCATCGACACCGAACAAGAGGAACAAAGAGAAGTAGATTTATATGAAGTACCATTTGTTGTAGACTTAGAAGAATTTGTAATTGTTCCTGCACGACCTTCGCCTGGGAAAAGAAAGAAACCCATGGAAAAAGATAAAGGGACAACAATAGTCGAAGGCGAAGAAATATCTTTCGACATGGAGGAAATCTGGTGAGAGAATTTTCAGTCGACTAGAGGTATTGACTTTAACAACCTCATAATTCAAGAAAATATGACCAATATCACCAACAAGATTGCAGAAAAAATCAAGCAGGTAGAAAACCAGACCCGACAAGAGAATGCTACGATGAAGAAAATTTTAATCTCATTAGTTAGACATGGAATGAAGGAAGCCATGGAAAAAGATAAAGTACAAAAACAACAAGTCAAAAAAATAAAAAATACCCTCCACCAAATTGAAACAAGGGGAGCACAGAGGCATAAGATACACAAAATCATGACCACTATGGTAACTCGAGACAATGTCACAAAGAACCGGTCATAATTAGAATTTAGGACAAAGTCGACACCTAGAAAAAGGAGAGTGACCAACCCGCCAATCGATTTGACAAGAGAATCCCCACCACTTGAGCCAATAATCGTAGTCAAGGAATGACCTACAAAAAATAAGAAGAGAAAACTTGTAATTGTTGAGTCATTAGAAGCAACTCGGTCAGAATAACCATCTATGTTGATCGACGAGGATCTCGAGATCGACCATCCAAAGTAGCCCGAGTTGATCGAAGGAATATCAATATAGTTGGCTCAACCAGTAGAAATTTCACAACAACATGAGTCTGTCAATCACATACCAGTTCAGTCATTCCACCCATTTGAATATATACAACAGTCGGTCGGTCTTCAAGAAGTCAACCTCTAATAAATCAACAACTAGGATGTTAACATTCCTAAGTCAGGACCAGTAGACATTATGACCGACATACCCACAGAGGTAGGAGCACAACAACAGGAACACAGAGAGGAAGCATTCCTAGAAAATGTTGCAGCTAAGGATACAGTATCGGGTCATATGCAGGCTCAACAACCTTCCTTGCAGAAAGAAACCGAGAAGATGGAGTAACAGGAAACAACAGTAAAGGAACCAGTTGTTCAGACTCACTTACTTGGAACACATGTTCAATAGAAGGATGGGGGGACAACAACAACTTCAAGAAAGAGTAAGAAAAAGAAATATGCACAAATTACCTTTAAAGTGACCCGAGCATCCATATCGTTCGGGCCAGCTGTCGAAAACAAACTTGACCCGACTTCAATGTTCAACCAAAACCTTTTCAATTTGCATCAAGTCATTACAAAAGAATCAACAAATAGGTGGAAGAAAGTTCTTAAAGAAGGAATTTGAATTTCAAAAATAAAGGAGGAACATAAGAAAATGTTACATGAATGCAGAGAGATGGCCATCAAGCATTTAGGAATAGAGAAGCTGCCAAAAATGGAGAGCCCCTTGGTAGGTTTTAAAGACTTGATTAGAATACTGATCACATCTAATACATAAAATAAACAAGAAGTCGAACTTCTCCAAAATGAAAAGGAAGAGACGCAACAAAAATACCACCAAGCAAGGGATGATAATAAAAAACTCCAAGAATAGACAACCACCATATTGGTGACAAGATACAATAATCTTAAAAGACTTAGACAAAATGTGGAATATGTCACCAAGCAGGCTACATTGCTAAATTCGGTGGTAAGCGATTGGAAAACTCACTTTGCAAATGCATTCAACAAGGGAAGAATACAAAGAGCTACAGTTGAAAACATAGAAAAGACTAGAAATATGATGACAGAATTCAAGATCAAAGAGGCCCTCACAAGATAGTTAGAAAAAGAAAAAGTAGTAGAGTCACGACTCTCACAACAAGAAAAAGAATGGAAGAAGGAAGGGAACAAAGTACAGTTGGAAACTGACAGTGTAGTAATCCACCTCATGCAGCTCAGAGAAAAGATTCAAGAGATGGAACATTAGATCAACCCAAAATCGGTCGTGTTCTAGCAAGTAAAAATAACAGAGAAATTAAATTTGCTTGGACAGATCAAGACTCTAGGTCTAGAATCACACCAGTCGATCAATGCATGGCATGACTTCACCCAACAACTGCATTCACCTCCCAACATCCTACAGACTTCCTTTGAAGCTAGTACATAAAGCAGACCCAAGGATGCAGTCGAATCGACTACCGACAGAGATCCCAACGTAGCAGGATAGTCAAATATGGCTCCATAATCCTATCAAGCATCATAATATTTTGGCTATATTTCCTCTTCTTTCTCTCTTTCCATCATTTCTATTTGTAAACAATCAATGTAAAAGAAAAAAAAAAATTACTCCCCTCTTTCTTGGGACACGCAAGAAATTGAGGTGGTGGGAAATGTTGTAAGGGCTAGTCAACTCTGTCGACTAGACCTGATAGTGGACTAAGAGTTAGTCGGTCGATTGTCGAAGTTGAAAGTATAAGTCGGTCGAGAGTTATGTTAACCGACCAACCCAGGAAGTTAAGTAGTTACAACTGCCTGGTAACTGAATATGTAGGTATAAATAGACAAGTATGTATCATAAAAGAGTGATTGTGTTGTATTGAATCGTCTATCTAATAAAGGTTGTTCTTTGGGCTTCCATTACTTTTTGTATGTCTATGTCTATATGTATGTATATGTGAATCTACGATTGCTTATGTATTGAACTATTGGTAACACCCCCCTACTTTTCCCTATATTACAACCGTTATCTTGATATTCTTCCATAATAAATGATTTCCCACAAATTTAAAAGAAGCGATTGTGATTTTTAAATGTTGTCATATCCTCAAACTCCATTTCACAAAAAAGGCATTTAATCCAAAATTTAGATTGATATATTGAATTCATTGTTCAGGACTTCAATATGATGAACAAGGTTCATCCGCTAAATGATAATAGAGCTTTATTAACCCTTCTTGTTTCTCCTTTTTAGAGACAAAATAAATAGACTTCACCCCTTATAACTTTAAAATGAAACTTAAGGAGAATTACTTTAACTTTTTATAACTCTTTTAATAACTCTTTAAAGTTTATCACTTTCCTTTTTAATATTCTTAAAATATTTTTCTACATACTTCCTTTTTCCACTTATAAATATGTGTAAATAATTTTTAATACTTTTTTTCCTTAAAATTTTGGATATCATGAAAAGTAGTTTTAATATTACTTTACGGTTTCCAAAATTCTTTTCTTATTAAATACCCCACCTCCTTGCTTCGAACAGACCCTTTATAACTTGAATTGGGATTTGGGGGATTTTGTTTCTTATAAAAATTTGAACCTTTGAATTTTTTTTTATAAAAGTCCTTTGATATAATGCTTTTTGCCAACTTTTTTTTTAAATATTAATTATTCTTTCTAAGAAATTTGAATATGTATTTATTGTGACTTTCATACTTTAATGAAAACTAATTTAAACCTTCTGTTTTTGGCTTCAACCCTCACGATGGTTGACCTTGTAATGGCTCCAATCGTCACGATCTTCTTCTTCGACTCGGTTAAAAGTATGTGGAGGCTACCCGGTGATGTAAGGTGCATGTTAGAGAATTGTTTTTTAATACTAGCAATAACTTTGGAATGCACTGTTTATACATAAAACGTGAGGATGTTCATACATAAAACTTCCAATATAAATATTATAGTACACAATAATCCATTAATGATAGTAAATATATTTGAATAAGTATGAATACTATATGAGATGATTGAAGATACAACGATAGTGTCATATACATACAAATATTTAAAGGAACTTATAGAAACTATTCATGAAGGGATGTGTCCCTTAGTGTTCTTTAATGAACTATTATTATTAATAATATTTATATATATTATGTATGTTACACTTTCTTTGTGCTTGTCAAGTGAGCCATCTAATCTGTACTTGTTCTTGAATACCCACTTGCAGTCGATTGGCTTGGTTGTGAATGGAGGATCCACCAACTTCCATGTCCCATTCTTGATGAGAGCATCATATTCCTTCTACATGAATTCTTTCCATTTATCATGAGAAGTGGCTTCTTCAAAGGAAGTCGATTCAAGGTTAGTAGATAAATTCAACTCGCAATCATATGAAACATCCATGTCATCTACATCTCCTGAGTTTGAATTATCTACATTACCTCCATCTTGTCTTGAGGAAATTTTGGTTCCTGTCTTTTTGACCTCATCAGGATGAACACTTTCAAGTGTTTTTGTGAGCCATTTTGGTGGACGTTTTTTAGATGGTCCAGGTTGCTTAGTTGATTGATATGAGGTTGAGTTCTCATCAAGCCTCAACTTTTCAAACCTCTCAATCACATCATCCAAATGAACTTCAGGTTTTGATGAAGTGGCATGAACTTCTTCATGTGGGGAAGATGGTGCTTCAAAAGGAGATTCCAGAGATTGACCCAAGATAGGGATCCCCCCTTCAAGATGCAGAATCTCAACATCAAATTCATGATATGGCTTTACATGAGTGAATCTGTCTAGATGATAAAGTTGTCTCTCAACAGTTTCGTCTTTCTTGGAGGATTCAACAAATATTACATCTCTAGAAATGATGAATTTCTTGTTTGTCTCATCATAAAGATGATATCCCTTGGTGGTATTTGAGTACCCCAAGAAGACGCACTTCTAACTCCTTGCATCAAGCTTGCTTATTTTCTCCTTAGGAATCAAGGCATAGCAGTGGAACCAAAGACCTTTAGATGCCTCATCGAAGGAATGTAGGTGTATCACATTTCATATGGAGTCTTATTTTTAAGAGCATGATATGGACACCTATTTTTGACATAAACTACACATAGAACTGCATCATCCCAAAACATCAATTTAACATTCTTGAAAAACAACATGGAACGAACCATATTTATGAGTTTCATGTTCATTCATTTAGCCACACCGTTATGTTGGGGATCGTATGGAACTATGGTTTGATGTTTGATCCCATGTTAGCGAAGGTAACTTTTAAATCCATTGGATGTATATTCTCTTCCATCATAAGTGCGAAGAGAGCCAATATGAGACTAATCTTTATTTTGAATCCATACATGAAAATTTATAAAAGTTTCAAAAGCTTGTGATTTATCTTTTAACAAGTACACCCAACACATCATGTTGTAATCATCAATAAAATTCATGATATATTTGTTTCCATTAGAAGAAGGAACATGCATAGGGCCACCCAAATCAAAATGGATTAGTTTGAATTTTCTACATGCTATGGACGTAGAATCATGAAAGGGTTGTTTGTTGTGTTTTCCAAGGATACAAACATCACATTGCTTCAATTTCCTAGGATTCATAGTAGGAAAACTAGAAACACCACTCTTTCTCAACAAATGAAGATTGTCATAATTAAAATGGCCAAATCTAGCATGCCATAAAAGACTAGATGAAATTATACCTACATCGTGATGAGAGAGGTATGCAAAATTTTGTGTATGAGAAGATGTCCCTTTCAACTTCAACAATCTTCCATATTCCATTCCAGTCATGACAACCATGTTGACATAATCCTTCCATATTTCAAGTTTTCCACCGAACATATGAACCGAGTGGCCTTGCTGTCGAATGTGCACAAGGGACAACAAGTTCCTTTGCAGCTCTAGAAGATAGAGTACATTATGCAGAAGAAAATCTAGGAGTTTAGGTAGCATAAGCTTGATATTCCCATTCCCGAAGGTTTGAGACTTGATCTATCTACAAAATACACTACGTCATCTACATTGTCATCGAAGTCTTCGAAGAAGTATCTTTGAAATTTCATGTGGGATGTTGCACCTATGTCAAGAAGCCATGCATCTCCCTAAGAAGAAACTGAACCATTAAAAAACTCTTTAGTTACTCCTATATTGCAATGGGAAACAACGTAATGAGTAGGTGCTTTAGCTTTTGCTAGTTATGAATTTTTTCCTCTGACTTCTTTCTGGTTTTGTCTTTCTTTTGTCTTCTCCCATAGAAATCCGCAGTTAGTGGCTTCATGTGACCCCTTCTTTCCACCATGGGTATTGTTATCACCTGCTAATTTGCATTAATTTTTCCCAAAGCATCTTGTCCTTGTGTTATCTTTCCACTCAGATTTTAAAACTTTTTCACCAACTCTATCAAGCTCCCATCACCTAAATCCTACACTCAACTGATCATCCAAAATAGTCATGTCCTCCATGAGTCAAAAATTTGGCAAATATCCCAAACCTATAACTAGCCTTAATGTTTATCTAAATCCCTTAGTTCCATCACTTCATTAATTTTTACCCTTATTTTCATATTCCCGTTGAAAATAAAAATATTCATTTTATTAAGCACCCTTATCCTATCCATAAAGTCATGTGTTAAACCTCATATGCCCAAAGTCCTTAGAAAATAGAAAAAAGGGCTTATTATTATTAATAGAAATATTTCTATATTAAAATATTTATATTAATATTTGATCCAATATTTAATTTATGGCAAATCATGGGCATGAATCTCAATTTATAATATGGAAAAGTCAAAGAGTGGATGGAGGGCGCACATACGTATTGGGTATAGAATTAACGCGAAGGTTAATTATGTGAAGGCGGGCCAATATGTAAACCACGGTTTTGGTGATTGGACATGTGTTTTTAAGTGGTGAATATCGGGGAAAAAGTGGGTAAACTCCAAACCAATTTTCTCCAACCTGATATATAATAAATGCAGCCATTTATCATATGGTTTAGGTGCGACATTTTTCCAGGAGTGCAGTTCAATAATGATTATGGAATTTCCAATAAAAGAAATTCTTCCTCACGGTGAAATTGTTTTACAGAGGTAAAATTTAAATTTTACAAATCAAAGAGATTAATGTTTAGTTCCATGGAAAATAATTAAATGGAAGATGCATGTGAAAGGAAGACTTGGATAATTTTTATCCAAAGGTTTTACATAAGTATAAGAAGAAGATTAAAAATGTTTTACCAAAGATGGTAAATTGGAAAAAACATGACACAGTAAATGTTTTTCACAGTGAAACGGTAAATTGGAAAAAACATAACACAATAAATGTTTTTCATAGTGAAATGGTGAATTGGGAAAAACAAGACATGGTTTTAAAAACCATGGGCATGAATTAAATTATGGAAATTTAATTTTACATGATAGAAAAATATTTGGGAATTATTTTTATTCAAATACATTATTCTCAAATATTTAATGAGAATATGGATAAATGGAATTAAATTTGAAAGAGTATAAGTGACATTTCAAAGAGAATGTGGTAGAGGAAAGAGATGGAGCATCGGAGGAATCTGCAGGGATCATGAAACATTTTTTTCCTGAAAACTGTCATTTGTAATAATTGTAACTAGTTTTGGAAGATGAAACATTTCATTTCAGTTATTGTAACCAGTTGCACACTGAAGGAACTCAAATTGTATAAGTGTTAGAGGTTCCAAATGAATTAGTGTGGGCAGAAGTGCAAGGGCACAAATTCTGGTTGTTATGAACTCCATTGTAATTTTCTGGAGCTGAATTAAATACATATGCAGAAGCTTTTGAAGTCTCTATGAAAATATTCTAATGGTGGTGATATGAGTTTTGTCTTCCCTCATTGTATGTATTTCCTCTGTTTCTTCAATTCCATTTGCACTTTCTTCTGTTTAAATTGAATATTTAAAAGCCCAAAATTCATCTCTTGATGCTCTCGGCTAAAACAATTTAAACTGTGTGTATTTCTTCTTAACTAATTCAGAATTCATTTCATTAATGCTCTGATGTAGTTATTTGTTTCCTCCTTCCTCTTACCACTCTAATTAAACTCAATTTACAACTCAGATTCATTTCCTCATTTATCCTTTATCCTCTGGAGAGTTCTACTGGCCGGTCATTGTTTTCGTTCACTTTCATAATTTTGACTCCATAGCCTGAAGTGTCCCTCCCCTTCCTAGCTAGCAACTTTATAAAAAAACCCCAAAACAAACCAAATCTAGCCATTGATTGCCAAAGAATTATCAAGTGATACGAGAGATCCCTCTCTGAGATGAGAAGGCTAGTACCCAGCTCTAAAGTTGGTTGAAACAGTTACCTATGTTGTTTGTCTATTCAGGCGGACAAAATTTATAGAGTGCTAACATATTGGCGCCGTTGTCGGGGATGAAATTGAAAAATTTTCCCTGGGAAAGAACGACACGATTGAGTTCTAAGGTTCGAGAGCAACAAACACTTAGGAAATATTGGTTGTATTCCTTCTCTAGAGACTCCACACATCAAAAAATTGGTTTGAAGGTGATTCCACTGGTAGAAGAATCCATAAATTTAAATTTTAACTGGCGACTCCACTCTTAATGCAGAATCCAGCTTCCAAAACATCATTGGCGACTCCATTCTCCGAAGATGAGCTCAATATCTACAAGGTATGCTCCAATGAATCGCTCTCATACTCCTGGCTTTCCAAATCATATTCCTCACATAGATTGGCAAAAATATTTTCCTAAATTCGAAGATGGGAAAGGAAATGATGTTGCCTTGCACTTGATTAGATTTCACATGCACATATGTAAGCTAGGGGTTGAATTTCATGAGGATTGTTTGATGAAAATGTTTATGGCTACTCTAGAGGGGAAAGCAAGATTATGGTATGAAGGTTTAAAACCAGGCAACTTATACTCTCTTAAAGATTTCCATATAACATTCTTTAAGTATTATGGAGAGTCTAATCCTTCATCCTTGGTGTTTGAAGATTGTTGTGAATTTTGTGAACATTTTATTATATTAGTACCTTGAAAATGTTTTTGGTGATGAAGTGTGTATGAATGATGAAATCATAGAAGTCTTTTATGAATATTCATCCCAACAACAAGTAGTAGCCCCTCCTTTGGTTGAAGATGAAGTTGATCAAGAAATTGTTGCCAAAGGTCATTTTCCTTCTCTTGAACTTGATGAAGATATTCAGTAAGATTTCCAGCAAGACAAAGTGTTTCAAAGTTGTCTTTCTTCCCCTGTGAATGATGTGGTTATTCAAATTCTAAGTGGCCTAGACATGAATGAGGATTTTGAAACTGCACCTGTGGAGACTTCAAGCAGTGAACAAACAATTGACATAGAGTTCCAGGAAAGAAACAAAACAGTGTATGCCACTTTTCAATCAGAAATACAGAAAGATAATGAAGAGGCAGTTGTTTTATTTGATTCCTTTGAAGATCATGGTTTTGAAAATGCATCCATGGGAACTCTAGATTGTGAAATAGTGCATGATTTTAGCTTTTCTCATTTGCAAGAAGATTATGAACATGAACTTATTTCCATTCATTCATTTGAAATTCAAAATGACAGTCCTCAAGCAAATTTCCAGAAAGTTAATAAAAGCAAATCAGAATTGTTTGATGAACAAGAGGATAGCCTTGATGCATATAATATGGTTGTCATATTTGAAGATGTTCAAGAATGTATGAATATTTTTTTTGATATGCATGGAAGAGTAGACAAACCTATTGCTACCATTTCATATGAAAATGTTCTCAAAACACAAGAAATAGAGCAAGAACAACAAACACTTATGAAAGAGGCTTGTCTTTTTGTTTTTGCTCATCAAGAAGAAATGATTTTTCATGGTTTTCAAGATCATGTGGTCATCCTATTACAGTCATCATTGAAGGAGGAGTTTGTTTCATTCATAAGCTCGGATTTTGGATTCAATATTTGTTTTCAACTGCCATCTTTTACATTTGTCTTCCTACTTAAGAAAGATGTGAGCAGAGAAAAATCGGGAAGCCAATTGCTTGATTGGTTGCATTGGCACTTTAGCATCACTTGATTGAGTATTCATTTCAACAATTTTAGAGTAGATAAAAGTGTGCAAATAATCTTGTTGGTCAAGCATTTTCCAGTTAGGATTTCCAGTAGTTTGTACAATCATATTTTAGCAGTGTATTCAGTATTCAGTATCCAGTTGAGAGCAGTGTGCAGAGTTTGGTTTTCAGCAGACACTAGTGACAGGTCAGAGCAAAGTACACACATGTTTTGGGAGAATCCCAATGGATCAGGCACCAGGTCTATGAGTTCTTTGCTGCCTCACAGGGAGGATAGCATCCCCAGTTGGAGCCTATGTTATCACCTGCTAATTTGCATTAATTTTCCCCAAAGCATCTTGTCCTTCTGTTATCTTTCCACTCAGATTTTAAAACTTTTCCAACAGCTCCATCAAGCTCCCATCACCTAAATTATTCACTCAATTGATCATCCAAAATAGTCATGTCCTCCATGAGTCAAAAATTTGTCAAATATCCCAAACCTATACCTAGCCTTAATGCTTATCTAAATTCCTTAGTTCCATCACTTCATTAATTTTTACCATTATTTTCATATTCCAGTTGAAAATAAAAACATTCCTTTTATTAAGCACCCTTATCCTATCCACAAAGTCATGTGTTAAACCTCATATGCCCAAAGTCCTTAGAAAATAGAAAAAAAGGGTTTATTATTATTAATATAAATATTTCTATATTAAAATATTTATATTAATATTTGATCCAATATTTAATGTATGAAAAATCATGGGCACGAATCTCAATTTATAATATGGAAAATTCAAAGAGTGGATGGAGGGCGCACATACATATCGGGTATAGAATTAACGCAGAGGTTAATTATGTGAAGGCGGGCCGATATGTAAACCGTGGTTTTGGTGAGACACATGTTTTTACGTGGTGAATATCGAGGAAAAAGTGGGTAAACTCCAAACCACTTTTCTCCATCCCGATATAATAAATGAAACCATTTATCATATGGTTTAGGTGCGGCATTTTTCCAGGAGTGCGGTTCAATAATGATTATGGAATTTCCAATAAAAGAAATTCTTTCTCACTGTGAAATTGTTTTACAGAGGTAAAATTTAAATTTTACAAATCAAAGAGATTAATGTTTAGTTCCATGGAAAATAATTAAATGGAAGATGCACATGAAAGAAAGACTTGGATAATTTTTATCCAAAGGTTTTACAAAAGTAAAAGAAGAAGATTAAAAATGTTTTACCAAAGATGGTAAATTGGAAAAAACATGACAGTAAATTCTTTTCACAATGAAATGGTAAATTGGAAAAAACATAACACAGTAAATGTTTTTCATAGTGAAATGGTAACAGTAAATGTTTTTTACAGTGAAATGGTGAATTGGGCAAAACAAGACATGGTTTTAAAAACCACGGGCATGAATTAAATTATGGAAATTTAATTCTACGGGATAGAAAAATATTTGGGAATTATTTTTATTCAAATACATTATTCCCAAATATTTAATGAGAATATGGATAAATGGAATTAAATTTGAAAGAGTATAAGTGACATTTCAAAGAGAACGTGGCAGAGGAAAGAGTTGGAGCGTCATAGGAATCTGCAGGGATCATGAAACCTTTTTCTGAAAACTGTCATTTGTAATCATTGTAACCAGTTTTAGAAGCTGAAATGTTTCATTTCAGTTATTGTAACCGGTTGCACACTGAAAGAACTCGAATTGTATAAGTGTTAGAGGTTCCAAATGAATTAGTGTGGGCAGAAGTGCAAGGGCACAAATTCTGGCTGTTATGAACTCCATTGTAATTTTCTGGAGCTGAAATGAATACATATGCAGAAGCTTTTGAAGTCTCTATGAAAAGATTCTAATGGTGGTGATATGAGTTTTGTCTTCCCTCATTGTATGTATTTCCTCTGTTTCTTCAATTCCATTTTCACTTTCTTCTATTTAAATTGAATATTTAAAAGCCCATAATTCATCTCTTGATGCTCTCGGCTGAAACAATTTAAACTGTGTGTATTTCTTCTTAACTAATTCAGAATTCATTTCAGTAATGCTCTGATGTAGTTATTTGTTTCCTCCTTTCTCTTACCACTCTAATTAAACTCAATTTACAACTCATATTCATTTCCTCATTTAGCCTTTATCCTCTGGAGAGTTCTATTGGCCGGTCATTGTTTTCGTTCACTTTCAGAATTTTGACTCCATAGCTCGAAGTGTCCCTCCCCTTCCTAGAAAGAAACTTTATAATAAAAACCCAAAACAAACCAAATCTAGCCATTAATTCCCAAAGAATTATCAAGTGACATGAGAGAGCCCTCTCTGAGCTGAGCAGGCTAGTACCCAGCTCTAAAGTTGGTTGAAACAGTTACCTCTATCGTTTGTCTATTCAGTCGGACAAAATTTACAGAGTGCTAACAGGTACAATGAATATTAGATCTATGACAAAGATTATGCAACCCCCCCCCTTCCTCTGATCTCCTTCTTTCCACATCCTTTCATTTCTTATTGACAGATGAAAGGAAGCAAGGAAGAAATCCAGTTGAGTTTTATTGTTACAGACAATTATCCTTTTGGTTTCTATACTCACTTCAATTAGGGTTTTGAATCTGATAGCTACATCTTCACAATAGTTCCTGCTATAATGTTCCTTTGTCCAAATAAATTCAAGAAACCTTAACCAACAACTCCATAATAGATACTTTATGCAAAGGATTATGATAGAATGGAAGTATAAGTAAATTGATCAAAATATACAATGAGAAACCCTAAACTTGAAAGTTGTTACCTCATGTAAATTTGTCTCCTCCGTGCATTGGTATGTGGTCGAACTCTCAAAGAAGGGAAATGGAGTGAAATAGAACACTATCTTACTTCAAGAACTCTTGCATGGAATATGATGATAGTGATACTAGAAAAGGGCATGAGGCGCACACTAGAGGATTTCGTGAAACACTTGAAAGAAGCGAACAGTCAAAAGGATACCATTGTTTGAAGAATCTCGAACAGAGTTTTCTTCAAATGGATCAAAATAACAATCCAATCACAAACACGCAAGACTCATTGGAAAACTAGATGGCCCAGCTCAAGTGCCTCCGACTAGCTTTAGAGGAGTAGTTGGTAAGACTCAAGCACGACTACAACATCAATTTTATTTTATCGATGATCATCATTGTAGTAAAGGTTCATGAAGGTAAGTATGCCAAGGTTTCTTGATGTCAAGTCTACCATAAAATTTTGAAGAGTGTATTGAATTCGATCATCCTCCAAAAATGTATTGAATTCAACCGTCCTCCAAAAACTTGAATATGGAACAAATCACTCCACTATTTTGAAGTCAATCGCACACTCCATCTAGTAAAGGAGTTCCCCTCAAGGCTTTGTGTACGTTGGGGTGAAAGTTGTTTTCTGCAGACAAAGTGTGAGGTGTAACGGGAGTGATATGCCAAGATGGATGGTTTGAACAAGGGTTAGGGTTATGGAAATTAGGTTTTCGGATACCAACCATCAATAAAATTTCGGCGAGCTAGAGAACGAACAAATGACTGAGTAATGACTAAAATGCAGGCTAGAAAGGAATTGATCAAAGCACCAGAGGTAATAGAAGAAAACAATGAGTCATTTCTATATATTGGAGGAGAGAAAATGCCCAGAGAAATAATGGAGTTATCCTGCGCTCTGATACCACTGTCAGGCCAAGAGTTGGAAGAAAACGTAACTCCACGGATGTTATTTTCATTAACATGACAGGTGAATAAATACAAATAAAATGATTGTTGGTCTTCCATAACTAATGATGCTTTCTTTAACATATGACTCTTAATATTTACACTAATGTTACAATAATGCAATCCTAAGGATTATGTGTCCAACAATTATGACACCCCTCCTTAATCGAGAAATGTATTTTCTACAACACCTAACTTGTCTCTACAAATTTCAAATTTCATCTTTCCAAGAGGATTTGTAAAGATATATGCCATATTATCATATGTATTGCAATAGATCAAGTTGATATCCTTTGATTGTATCTTCTCTCTTACAAAATGTTGTTGTGTTTCAATATGCTTTGATATGGCATGATACACTGGGTTGTTTTCCAATTTGATGGAACTTTGGTTACCACATTTGATGATTGTTGGTACTTTTTATTTTTTTCCCACATCTTCAAGAATTTGTCTCAACCAAATTGCCTCACAGGTGGCACTACATAAAGTTTTGTACTCGGATTCAATGGATGACAAGGAAAAATTTGGTTGCTTCTTGCTACTCCATGACACTATCTTAGATCATATTTCAAAGGCATAGCCTATGGTTGAATTTATATCATAAGGATCTCCTGCCCAATCTGAATCTGAGTAACATGTCAACTCAACACTAAAATCATTAGTATATTCAATACCAAAATTAACAGTCCCTTTCAAATATCGAAGGACTCTCTTTGTTGCTTTCTAATGACTGCCATGAGGCTTAGCCATGAATTGACTAAGTATATTGATTGAATATATGCAATATCTGGCTTGGTTGTAGTTAGATAATTTAGACTTCCCACCAACTATCTATACAAGGTACCATTCATTTCTTTTGTTTCATCAGCATTGTTGAGCTTAATATTATGTTCTAATGGAGTAGACATTGGTTTAAATTCAGTCATATTAAACCTCTTAATTAACTCCATTATATACTTGCTTTGTGTGAATAGTGTCTTACCATCTTATCTACATACCTCAAGGCCTAAGCAATAGTGCAACTGACCAAGGTATTTCATCTCAAATTCACGTGACAACAATCTTTTGATTTTTTCATTCAACTCATTACCATTTCCTGTTATGATCAGATCATCAACATATAAAAAAATCAAATCAACATGATTGTTATCACACAACTTGTAGTTTGGGAAAAACCCAACCCAAGAAACAAGTGTGAGACACAACTGAGGACACCTATCATTGTCACCTCAATAGATATCCCCCTCGTTTTAATGAAGGACAACTCCAACACAAGGGAGGCTTCTCGGGTGACCCTAAGGGGATTGCAAGGGGAGAAGCAAGGAGCTAGAAAAACAGTCTTTGAGACTTCTGAAAAGAGTCTTTGGAGATGGTAAATGGTTTCCAAGGTTGTGTGCCTGCAAAATAGTGTTAGACAAATCCAAACACGACAATGTATGACGATATAAGCCTCAAAACCAATGGGGAATCAACAAGAAACCTTGTTGTCCCAAAATTGCAGTAGTGTGGAAATATATATCAGCAGTGAAGAAGTTATGCCAGATGAAAATTAAACCATTAAAATCAAGTATATGATATTGGAAAATAAAAATTGCAACTAGCAAAAATTATTCCAAGGATTAGACCAAGACTTTGATGACAAATGAGGGTTGTTAATAAGTGTTATCAACATGTTTTTTTATGAAATCCCAATGGCTGTAGCAAAATTTTGCTACAACAACAAGTTCTAGCCACTAAAATCAACAAATAAGCTACCCAAACAATAGCTCTTAAATAATAGATCAATTATCACAGCATGCAAGTGAATTTTAGTGGTAGAAAAGTGAGTAAAGAATAAGAGAAAGTGAGTTTTCTGCAACCCTATTGGATGTAGCTTAATGATTGTTAGAACTACTCAATAACTTGAAAAAATCAGATGCCCTTAGGGCACAAGATAGATTTAAGCATGTAAAATTTAAATCAAAACATGAACAATTCAATATCTCAAAATTCACATTCAACAATAAAAAAATATTCAATCTCCAATGCAAAGATAAGTGTCTTATCTATTGGGTAATGGAGTCTCTTTCTTTGAACTAGGGTTGATTACTTTTTTAGGGTGTAAGCCCTTTTACTCCCTAGAGAAAACAAACCTTAGCAAGGTTTTCCTACAAGGGTGTAAGCCCTTTTACTCATTGTAGCAACCCTTAAAGTCTTTTCAATAACAATACACAGAAATTCCTTGATGGAGGATGTATGCCCTTATACTCCTTCAAGGGTTTGACAAAATAACCTTGAAATCAAGAAGAAACACACAAAATTACAAAAATTCCTTACCTAATCCAAGAGATAGCATGAAAAACCCTTACTTATCAAATATATTCCACCTATAGACAAGTGTTCCATCCATTTTGCACAAGAGAGAAGGGATAGCGAATTTCCCAAGGAGGGAAAGAATTGCAGTGCAAGAGTTATGTAATTTTCAAGTGATGGGTTGTGAAAATGAAAATGTGATGGTCTCTATTTATATGAGGCCATCTAAACCAATTTCTCCACATAAAATTGTCAACAACAAATTAAAAGAGGGCCAACCCCCTTTATTTTCCCTTACAATTTGCAAAAATAAAAATTACATTAAGTAAAACCCTAAAAAGGGTGACATCATGCCTTAGAAGGGTGGCTTTAGGCCTAGAAATGAGACGTTTGTTGAAGACCATTTTGGTTATAAGTATCTAGTCGAAAAAGCATTGTTAGGCTTCCCATCTCAGTATTCCAAAATACCCAACCTTCAAGGTGAGTCCCCTTACTACTAAAACGACCAAAGATGACTTTGATACCAATTTTTAATGCATAAAAATACACAACATAACATACAGTATCATGCAATTGTCCATATTAATTAAAAATGTGAATGCAATTATTTTAAACATATGCAACAACAGTTAAACACATACAATAACATTCAATCACACAAAAATCAGATGCAAATGCAACATTTACCCACATTGTTACTGAATGGTCCCCGATGTTGATAACAGGATCGACACTTTTTATAAAACCTCATCGGGTCAGACTCTTTTTCCTGGTTGTTATTTCATCCTTATTGCACACCGGACCCGATGTTTCCATCGACTATTTTTAGAAAACAATATTTTGAAGTCTTTGTGTGTTATTCCTTTCATCGGTTATCCAAGCCTTCATAGATACGCGTGTTACTTAATTGGAGTTTTTCCTCGATATTTTGTTATGGATAAAAAATGGTCAAAGAAACCAACAAAATAAAGAAAAGAAAACAAACACAAAAAAAAGTCAAACAATTAATAAAGGAAAATAAAAAAAAATGAGAATCGAAAAGAAAGTGGTACCCGAAAATGGTAAAGATGTTAAGGGTGTGTTTAGTGCTCAACAAATGGTGATTCACTGGACGAAACCGGAATCTATGATCATATAGAAAGACGCATAATAATTTCAGGAGTAAATTTTGATATGAGATAGGAACCCAAAAGTTACTTATAGATATGTATGCATATTATCTAGGGAACAACCACACATGCCTGACTATGGGGAGTTTCTTTGATTTCCATTCTCATAGTATTGGACCAACCATTCATGCCTTGAAAGAAAGACTAAAACTAATACCACCTGTAATAGGATAATTTTGAAGTTTAAGGCCTCTAAGCACTTGAACATCCTTCTGGTGTCACTCCGCTACTAGCGAGCATCCATACCCCCGACGGAGTGACCCCAATATCACATACCTTTCTCCGATAATAGCAAGTTTCCATAGCTCTGACAAAGAAATTTGCATTCCCTCTTGAACGTCGTGATTTATCCTTGAGTCATTTTCCTACCTCATTGTTTAGTTTTCTTCTTTATTTGTCGTAATTCCAAGCATATATAACTATTCTTAGATATCTTTGATGATGACGATTTCTTTTAGGATACAAACAAGAGTCTAGGAGGATGATATATGTTTCTCAAAAAGATTCATCAATACTTTGTATTTTTATATCATTCCACTTTTTAGGAGTAGGATTTTCATTAGCTTGTTCCAAAACATGAGTCAAACTTTCCTTCTTTTCCATAATTCCCCTTCATAACTTCCAGACCATAGGTTAGATAGTATGTTTCCTTCCCAAATGTTATACATACAAAAATATAAGTATTTTCTTGCTCCTACTCTAATTCAAACATTGATCCCCCTTACTTTTGTGTCAGAAGGACAACGTATGATATGAGAACACTTGTTTCACCATGTCTTGCCAAAAGCTAAGACCCAACACTACCCTACAAGCAACAAAAAATACAAACAAAAGGGATAAAAATGGAACATCAAAGTTATCATCCAAAACGAAAGAAATCAAGATACTAAAAACAAATAAAAGAAACTATAGTGCATAACCACTCATAAGGGGCGGCTAAAGTAAAGAATATTTTGAGGCTTTGTCCATTTACAAGGAGATAATCAAATTCACCTCCCATGTTTTTCAATCTATAAGTGCCAACCCCAATCTTCTCATCTACCTGGTAAGGAACAAGCCACAAATTTTGAAACTGACAGTGCTTCCCTTTTGGTTCATTAAACTTATCCCATTTCAAGACTAGATCCCCCACATTAAAAAAAAAATCCCTAACTTTGTGTTTGTCAAACCATCTCTTTACCAATTATTGATGAGTTGTGAATTTCTATTTATCCCTTTCCTTTTCCTCTTCTAGTATAAGGAGTGGGTCAATATGTTGTTGCATGTTGGAAAGAGACTGACCTATAAAGGCCTAGGAGACCTGCAAAGATGGGAGATAAATATTTTTCGGTAAGATGGCTTCCTACCCATCAACAAGAAAGTATGGATATTTCTCTAGGGCTTCCTTAGGGGTCACCCTGTTATCCCAAACTGCATTGTGTAGAGCATTGTGCCAATTCTTGTGATTTCCAGTGACTTTCTTTTTTAGGATCTTGATTAGATTCTTATTCATATATTATGCTACACCATTTCCTTGTGGATAGTAGTTACCAGAATACCTTAATATGATCCCTTTATCTAGTGCAAACTCAATTAAGAGAGTAGATGAGAAGTAAGCAATGTTGTCAAACACAATCACATATGGTACCCCAAACTTGGTAATTAGGTGTCGTTGTAGGAACTGAATAACTACCTTTTCATTAATTTGAGTAAGGGCAATGGATTGTAACCATCGAGTGAAGTAATATGTCGCAGTTAGGATGTATTTGTGTTGTTTGGATGAATTTGGGTTAATTTCTCCCATGATATTTATTTTCCATTGCTCAAAAGGTATAGAAATTGTTGTAGAGTGCAATGGGATGGAGGCTCTCCTTTTTTTACCACCATTTAAATAGTTGACCTTACATGTACTGACATGCATATGAGCGTCTCTAAACAAGGTCAACTAGTAGTAACTCACTCTTAGGATTTTATGAGTTGTGGTCTCTCCTACAAAATGCCTACCTGCTAGGCCATTATGTAAATATTTCAACACCTTCTTTGTGTCTTCTTTCTCAATGAATCTAAGTAATACTCCATCATATTTTTTTTGGAATAACACAGAGTTAACGAGATTATATTGGGCATATTTCAATCAAAGGGCTCTTCTCTCCTTAGGATTTAAATGTTCTCAGCATGTACCATGATGGAGAAAATAAAAGAGATTTGAATACCA
This sequence comes from Picea engelmannii, assembly GCA_009831015.1. Classification (NCBI taxonomy): domain Eukaryota; kingdom Viridiplantae; phylum Streptophyta; class Pinopsida; order Pinales; family Pinaceae; genus Picea; species Picea engelmannii. The sequence goes on along the minus strand of ML792146.1, from coordinate 214,026 downwards.
TGAGTCACTACTTGGTGGGACATACAAAATTTCACTGCACCATAATGATGGCTTGTTGTCCCATGCAGACTCATCTGACCCTACCAAGTCTTGAGATTATGTGGCTAACTTTCATAAACCTTGAACACTGACTATTTTGGCTGGCATAATTTCAAGATCAAATTCTTGGATAACAATCATCCAATTTCCTCTCCTTTCACCCATTTCTTGTTATGTGAAGAGTGACCTCACATAAGTATGAGACACTATAACTTTGGTATGGTTCTTGAGGATATAAGACTGAAAATGTTTGACTACCTTGTACACATCATAGGTTTTCTTTTCAATAACAGGATAATTTAGTTCTAGCCCTTGTGAGTTAGTACTCATGAACAAAATAGGGGCCTCATTCTTATCATCATATTTTTGCATGAGGACTGATGCCAAGGATTGTTCAGAGGAAAAAGTGTATAGGAAGAAATCCTTACCAAAATCAGAGCTACGTAAAATAGGTGCTTGAGAAATACCCTTCTTAATTTTTTCAAAAGCTTCCTTTTCTTCCCTGTTCCATTTAAAATCAACATATTTACGAATCATGTTCTATAATGGTTTAATTGTTTCAACAAAATCAAGTATAAAGTTTCTTACGAAATTAATCTTACCAAAGAAGGATTGCATGGCTTTCTTATTATGCGGAAAAGGTAATTGGGAAATCACCTTAACTCTCTCAAGGTCAATAGTAATACCTTCTTTTGAGTTGATGTGGCCCAAAAGTTTTCCTTCGGTTACCCCAAAAATGGTCTTCTTTGTATTGCGAGAGATATCATAACTTCTGCACCTCTCAAAATTATTAGTGATATGGAGGATGTGGTCTGATCTATTTTTTGAATAAACTGTAACAACATCGAGATAAACCACCACCCATTTGTTTATAAGTCCTCTAAAGGCAACATCCATAGCTCATTGAAAAGTGGCTCCTATATTAATTAGGCCAAAAGGCATGCACTTATATGTAAAGGTTCCCTATTTGGTTCAAAAAGTGGTTTTCAAACGATATTCTTCTGATACCAAAACTTGATTATATCCTGAGAAATCATCTAGAAGTGAGAACATCTTAGATTCGGAAATGGTTTTTAGGAGTTGTTCCATTGTGGGAACATGATAGTTATATTTCTCAGAGGATTTGTTTAGATTGTGGAAATCCACATATAGGCAGATCTCACGTGACTTATTTTTTACTAGTACTAGATTAGCCACCCAAGCATAATGCATTACCTCAAAAAAAATCTTGGCATCCAACAACTTTTTAAGTTCCTTTTGCATCAAAGGCTTGAGAGACAGGTGGAACTTTCACAATTTTTGATGAAAAGGATTAATTTCATTCCTAAGAGGTATCGTGTGTTATATGATCCTTATGTCATAAGTTTTAAGATCCTGATATGACCATGCAAAAATGTCATGGTATTCTTTAAATAGTTTGAGGTAAGCTCTCTTTTCGTTTGCAAATATAAATATTCCAAGGTTAATGTTTATGGGAATTTCAATAGACCCTAGATTTAGTATTTCATGAGCGAGACTAGAACTGCCAATTTTTACATTTTAGGGATTCTTTATTTTTTCTCACAAATCAAACTAGTTTTCTAAGTTGACTAATCCTTTAGGCATTGTGTGAAGCTTGGGTCTTTCAGTTGTTGTGTATTTTTTTATTTCAATTTCTTCATCCTCTTTTTCAACAAGTATTTCTTGAAACTCTTCATCATCAATGGTGAGATCTATTGATTATTTGGGTTGGTTGTCATTGATGCCCTCGAAGAAAGTCCTGTAGCGAATTCGGTAGCACAAAGGTTTGGGTAATGGACCCAAGATTTTTTGATGTATAATGGTATGAGTTTTAATATATTGAAGGTAATACTATTCTTGATGGATAGTAAATGTCATGCCATTTCCGGTGGTATGTGGAACATCACATAACTCCTCACGGTTAGAGAGTTATGGCCATGTGAAGTTGGAGAACCCCCATGAGTCATCTAGAAGCCCCAAAAGGTCAAAGTAGTCAAAATGGTTGCAAAGAAGAAATTATTTAAATAATAAAGTTAATGGAGAAATTACTAAGTGGACAAGTGGTTAGAATTGGGTTAGCACTAAAATAAGGAAAGTGGTTTAAGAGATTTTAGAAGGTAAAAAATAAAGTGAAGTGATGAGTGTACTATAAGTCAAAGTGGATACAAATTTTTTTATTTAAATAATAAATTTAATGAAGAAATTACTAAGTGGACAAGTGGTTACAAGTGGGTTAACCCTAAAATAAGGAAAGTGGGTTAAGATAGTTAAAAGGTAACCCCTTGAGGAAGCTACATGAAAGTATAAATAAGAGGCAAGGCTCTCTCATTTCAACCACACTTGAGCATATTGAATATCTACAAGTGATTGAGGTAACCAAAGGATATATAAGCCGAATTTCAGAGGGAAGGTGAAGTAAAGAACGTTTAAATTCAAGGGAGGATAAATTCTTTTGATGATGCTTTCTAAGGTATGTTATTTATAGGTCATCTCACCATTTTCACAATAACATTTTTTCTAGAATGATTCAGACCATGAAATTGGGAGGTCATTGAGGAAACCTATCCAAGTAGTTGTGGTAAAAATTTCATCTTGTGGGTCATTGTATTTTTGGAGTTACACTCCATGGAAAATAGGGTTTGTGGCTAGTCCTGAAACTAGTCTAAAACAGGTGTTTCAGGTAAAAACGTCATAACTTCTTCATAATAGATCCAAATTCAGTAAGACCAAATGTATTGGTTAGAGTAAAATTTGTAGTAATCTGTGTACCATTTTCATATCCATACAACAAACATTTTGTGCGAGGCACACTCTACAAGTTAGCTCTCTAGAATAAGACAAAATTCAACAAGGTATGCCATTTTTGTTATAACTCCTTTTCTGAGAGGTTCCAAATAGTGAAACCTGGAGGAATTGCATAAAAGACACTAAATAACATTGTGTTCTATTTTTGTTTATTTATTCATTACAAGTACATAGTTATGATTATTTCAAGTTAGGGTTGTTCACTAATCTAAAATTAGTCATCTGAGATTAAAGTAAAGTTTGATGAAAATGCTAGTCTCTTGTTGTTAAAGTTAAGGAAGGTTTGTAGGTATTGTTGGACACACCTACCACACTTAGAGGGGGGGTGAATGAGTGTGGGGCTCTTTTTCCCAAAACTTCCCTCTTGCACAAAAACTCATCAATTAGCATTCAACATTTATTCATTACCCATTGTTGTCATTTATAACCA
>ML792146.1:163295-193708 GCA_009831015.1 Picea engelmannii | reverse complement strand
ACATCTAACTGGTTATAAATGACAACAATGGGTAATGAATAAATGTTGAATGCTAATTGATGAGTTTTTGTGCAAGAGGGCAGTTTTGGGAAAAAGAGCCCCACACTCATTCACCCCCCCTCTAAGTGTGGTAGGTGTGTCCAGCTTACAGCCATGGATGTAGGTGCAACAGCTTCACCAAGCTCTCTTTTTCCAGACCCTTGCTCAAATAATCCATACACAGAATAATGAGGCTTCAATGATGTCTCTCCTTACCTATGAGATCATAGGTTTGATATCTCCAATTTTCCTCCCTTTTCACCATGAGAAGGCCTGCTTATACAAGCTTAGAGAGGCCGAACCACTTGAGAGATCTTTGGAATAAGTTGAGGATTCCTCTCCTTCAGTTGTGGATCTTCCCTAAGATCATGCCTTGACCTCAGATTCGAGTCCAACTACCTTCAGAGATTGAGGGGATTCTTCCCTGATTTGTCTCAACAAACCAAAATTCGCTCAGAAAGGGAAGCGCTCCCCCAAAAAGGGCACCAAAGAGTTATAACGCTCCCCCAAAGAGGGATAGGGAGCGTCGGCACTCCCTAACAGTGTATAGGGGAGCGCTACCTTCCAAAATTCATTTTTAAGTGGTTTTTTCCATGGCAAATGATGTGTACTCCTCATCAGATGATTTCTCCTTCTTAAACCAGTCTTTGAAGGTGTCTTAAGTGTCCCTGTGATGTCGTTAGAGGCACGACATAGGCAATATGGCAGTATGATGTTTGGGACACTTGCAAAACTTGTGGTCAATATGTGACACTTGCAGACAATATGTGACACTTACAACACTTGTAATGACGACACTTGCAACACTATTGAAGTGAGTAATTTTGATGTGTAATAGATTGTCCCCCAAAGTACAAAGCTAGAAGACGGGAAATGATGATTGAAGTGCTTTGTAGACTTTTTCAAGCAAGGGTATGGATGCAAAGAATGTGATAGAAGCTGCACACAACCATCAAACAAATATTATGATATGTTTCAAACCCAAGGCAGACATACCTATGCTTGGGTGACAAAGACTTGTAAGGTATGACTGCCATAAAATACATTGCAGATCCATAATTGTGTTGACAAAAAGGTATAGCCACCAAATATACAATGTGTATCTATACCTCCATGATATGAAACTGATCGTAGCCACGAGAAATACATAATGGATATACGAGATGACAAGACATAGCCACGGACCAATACAAAGTGGATCTATGTAACAATATGTGTGTCAATGTTCAAGAGAAAACTTCGTCGCAACTTGGGTAAAGTACATATCATAGTGAATCACTCAACCCAGGGTCTTCTTACTGATCTTGATGTAGTACGAATCTAACCATGTGAATAGATGTCCTGATGTTGAACATGGCAGAAACCACTTGATTATTGGTTAATGAGGTAAACTGTTAACAAGCACGAGGGAAATCACCATTGATGTCAATGATTCCCAAGGTACTCTAGTACATTCCAACGAATGTGAATGGATGATATGAAGTCGAACATCCATGGAATCATCCGATCAAAGGTCAATAATGTAAACCCACTATCGGATGCGAGGAGGCCTGCCATTGAGGCATGCAAGTCACAAGGCACTAACTGGTTTCTAAGTCTAGTTCCTGGATAATGTGTTGAAGTCGATAGGAACAGACTCATCGAAGGAGGGTCGTGATGTATTCCCCATCAACGACATGAAACGAACACAGAGATGTAATTGGTGGATCGAAAGAACATGGACTGACACAGGTATTGAAATAGGAAATTTGTGATGGTTGACTCTCGAGGTAGATACTTCCCTTGAACACTGAGGTGCAATAGCAGAAACATGACATGGACCAAAACACGATGATGCAGTGGATACTGTGACTTTCGTCGGGTGACCCAAAGGAGTAAAGAAAATTAGAGGATTGGTTCAGTACAGATGTTCAGCGGATTACAATGTATGCAAAGACAAAGTGTCGTGTTCAAGGGTGACTCTAAGAGTGACTGGTAATGTTCTCAAAAACTGATTAGCTTGCTTCCTTCAATTTTTTCCCCCATCCAGATAGAAGAGTACCGCTTTTTAATTTAACGAGATCGAGGAGGGTAACACATGCTCAATATAACTCACATTCGGTAAGTTCCTCTTCCTTTTTAATGAACTAGAAGAAGTAAGGGTTCGGTCCCATATGGGCCCTTCAGTGTATAATTGTTTAACGAGTCCAAAGAAGGTAAAATCGGTGGTTTTTCATGTTTAGAGAGTCTGAAAAGAACTTAAAAACGACTCCAGTATTTTCCTTTTTTGTAATGTTAGTCTCACGAGGCTGAAAAAGAGATAAATTATCACTCGAAAGACGCCCTTTCAAACCTTTTAATGAGTGGGAAAGGAAGCAAGATCGCTCGGCAATATTTTCATGTTTAGAGAGTCTAAAAAGAGCTTAAAGAAGACTCCAAGGGGATCCTTTTTCATATAACCTTTACGAGTCCAAAAAAGAGATAAAAGTTTAGTCGGTGCATTCTTATGTTTTTCCGAGCATGAGAACGAACTAAGACTATGCTCGTTATTCGTTTCACTTTTACACAAGCTTGAAATAAAATTAAACAATGCTTGTAAATTCCCAACATGATTTCCAAAGGTAGGGATATCCATGGATGGTTGGTACTCTGCCCCTAGCTTGAAATATAGTGGCTTAACTCCAGAATGATCATCAAAGGCTGGAGACATGCCCCCCAAGCTTCAATTCATTCACCGACTTCGAGGTTGTCACCAATTTTTGTACTAGATGGAGAAAAAGTATACAGTGGATGAGATGAAGGTTCAAATACAAGACCTAACGAAAGACTTGACTCGACATCTACGAGATCTGGAGAAAGACTCGACCTGACAGGAGAGGTGATTGTTTCATTTTTTAACGAGCTTGACACAGGAAAAGAACTTTTCTCAAGGCTCTGGGTTCAATCCCCAAATTTTTGCTTCATTTTTTAACGAGCTTGCCACAGAGAAGTAAACTATGCTCAGGACCTTTGTTTCATTTTTTAACGAGATTTCCACAGAGAAGGGAAACTATGATCTTAGCTGGTTTCATTTTTTAATGAGCTTGAAATCAGAAAACCATGCTCATAGACTCTTCTTGATCATGGCTTCCAAGAGGATAATTCTCTGGAAGGACACCATGTCAAGGGACAAAATTCGGTCATGGATTTCAAGAGATATTCACTGGATGGAAGAACAATGCTCTGGAAGGAACACATGTTGAGGGCCTCAATAGGGATAAGGAGATCAGGCTCCAATAATCCTACCGAAGAGATTACCATGTCAACTACCGGATCTAAGTCATCGGAAGTCGAAGTCATGGGAGACAATGCCACATAATTAACATGTGGAGGGGGTGATATTATATGTATATAAGAACCATTTAGGGAGGTAATCCATTCAGGACCGATGAATAAAAATTGATCAATAGTCACAATTCTTCCATCGCGAGGGAAGATATCACACGAAAAAGAGTGGACACAATGGCTTTCATGGCATAGACATAATCCCTCCCAAGGAGTAAAGAGAAATCCAAGGGGTCTTGAACTACCATGACATCAATAAAGATAGTTTTCCCTCCCAAAGTTATGGGAAACTGAGGAAGGATCCCTAAAGGTTGACTGGTTCTTTTGTTAAAAGCTAACAGATTTTGTGTAACTGGCACAAGCTGAGGACAACCCAAAGCATGCCAAGCAACAGAGGATGAAATACTAACGGACACACCTTCATCAATCATCGTTTAAGGAACGTCTCGACCAAAAACCTATACTGTAATCTGGAAAGGAATGTGAGAGGGAAGACGAGGTCCAGTTAGCGCACCCCAATCAAAAAGGATGGCCTCATTGCTTGGAGGGGGTTTTGCAAGAGAAGGAGGAATGCCCCCCAACATGGTAGATTCTGTATTAACAAGAAAAATGTGGGAAGTATTGGTTTTACTCTCTAGTGGGAGAGTATGATCGACTAATGATGGTATAAGATCGACCACTTGGGTTTCATTCTCTCCAAGGGATGTCTCCAAGGGGGGAATGGGGTCAACAGGTGGAAACGAATCGACCGCTTGGGTTGCACTCTCTAACGGAAGAGTGGGATTGACCGAATATGGGATCGGATCAACCACTTTGACAACTGGTTCAACTAAGGACATGACCAGATTGACGACATGATCATCCCGACTGACCGATGAAGGGACCGAAGCAACCACTTTGGCACTTGTCAGAGGAGGAGTTGGATTGACCATGTTAGAACTCTTCAGATGAAAGGTGGGATTGACCAATGATAGGATTGGATTAGTCACTTGGGTTTCACTTTTCAGATGAAAAGTGGGGCTGATCGATAATGGAACTAGATCAGCTACTCTGGTTAGTGGTTCAACTGAGGATGAAACTAGATTGACCACCTAATCAACCGGACTGACCGGGGATGGAACCAGATTGACTATTCCATCAACTAATGAAGGGTTGGGGGAAATCTTGCGATAACCAGTTGGAAGTTGAAGATTTTCCAAAAGAGAAGAAGCCTCGTCCAAATGAGGACAAAGGTGAGAGTAATGATCACCTTGGCATAACATACAAGGAAATTTGACAATTGTCTTCTTCTTACCAAACTTAATGTCACTAGTTGATGGGGTGTCACCGACATGTCTATCAGAGGTCGATGATGTGGAGGACCAAAATTCTAAGACCTTGGGAATTCCAGGGAAATCCCTCAGAAAGTGGTCACCCTTACAAAGACTGCAAGGGAATTTGGGTTTCGGATTCTTCATTGTAGTCTCTTTGACCTCACCAACACTCCCAGTATGATCAACAATAGCTGGTTGCTTGGATCCAACATCTGATGTAGTTGGAGGCTTAGTCCCTTTCTGATTCTTCTTCTTTTTCACTTTTCATTTCTTCTTCTTCTTATCAACCTGGCTACTTTCTTTAGAGATTTCACTAGGTGAAGAAGGATAAATGGAAGGAGACCTGATGGGTGAAGAAGGAGAAAGGTCGACATGAGGTTGATGTGTGGGTGGTGTGATTACATATGAAGCACCTCATTTGAGATCACCAGATTGGAAAACAACCATACTGGTAACCCAATTGTGAGACCTGGAAGGCTCAAAGTAGCGATGTAAGGAGGACCAACGTTTCTGTAAGAAGGAAAAACAAAGGGTTCCCCTCGAAAAGGGGTTCCTTCATTGGTCATTCTGGGAATTGTCGCCATAAAAAAAATAAAAAAATAAAAGATCCAACCTAGATTTTTCTAGGGAGAACAAATAGGACACGCTAAAAATCTAGTAAGCAAGCAAGCAAACAAAACCTTCTCACAATGAACACACTAGTTGGTGATGAAATCCAACATCACGGGAACAAATTAAGAAGGGGTTGAGATAGAGCGGGTGGAAAAGTTACGTTGACGACCTGCTTAGCGGACTTACACCCTGGTGCAATCTCCCACACATAATCATGGGTATACCCTCCAAGGAGCCCGAGTGAGTTTGTCCAACGTTGATTCCAGGTATGGTGAAAAATTTCCCCTCCACAGTCACCTTGTGTAAAGACCCTAAAGTGATAGGCCACTAAGGTTACCAACTACAACAACGATGCCTGGGGAAACAATCGACATCAAGGGCAGGGTATCTAGCCCGAAATCAACTTGAAAGGATTCCACTCATCATTGTGGGTATACCTTCACGAGAACCCCATAATACGTGCAATCTCTACATCGAGACCAACAAATAAGGGTGAGTAACTCTGCCAGTCTCAATGCGACCTTAGGTTTGACCCTTGTGTGAGAAGGGCTTCCCAGGACAAAATGTAGCAATTGGATTTCACCGCTCCAAGATCATATGTTTGTTTGCAGCTTTGGAAAGTTATCTTTCACACCTATTCCAAATCCCTACAACTATTCTAATGTAGGTTTGCTACTAGAAAATATAAAAATGTCTAATCAATTTTTAGTTTAGCGCTTTATTTTTAAGGTTGTTGTTACTCAGAAGGAAAATGGTGCGGACAATATGGTGTTTTTACCGACTCGAAAGTTATGCAAAAATATGAATATGTGATATTTCCACTTCGATGAAAACTATACTACGAGAAGGAGAAAACATTCATCATTCCAGATGCACAATGTCCCAAAATGCCAAAAATTACGCAATTTCGCTACTTCAAATGCAAGCTAGTTTTACTACCCATAGAGCAAGAATGAGTCTATCTTCTTTGTTTGACTCTGATGTGAACCTTCCTATTTCAATCAGACTTTAAGATCAAAGGATATTTTAGACAATCAGAAGAAAAGTTCACACAAACAAAACACTCTCGTTGTGATTTGAAACAAAAAAAACAAAGATAACCAAACTTGCAAGAAGAAAACCAAAAACTCAAAAAGAAGGAAAAAGGGTTTGGACAAGGTGACCTCAAAGATCAGAAGGAAAGGTACAAAATACCTTTGAATATCCTTACAAATTTTTCACTCAATCAGATAAATGAGAAGAAAACGACAAATTGACTCTAAATCGTCAAGGACAAAGAGTTATTGCAAAGTAAGGACAAATGTCAAAAAATCCAAACAAAAGATGATGAATTCTTAGAAAACAAAGTGTTGAAGGCCAAGACGAATATGTACTGAGGTTGTGAGACTTTGAGCAAGTGCCAAAAGAAAAGAATGAACCTTAGATAATGGAACCCTAGAAGGTTTTCAACAGAAAAGGGGTAGCACTCTGGTGTAAGGGGAACTAGATCATTATAACGCTCTGTGTAAGACCAATAGGGAGTGCTAGTGCTCTGATAACAAGGGGAGGGGAGTGTTGGCCTCTGAAAATTCAGAAAAATGCCCAGAAACTCAAAAAATTAAGCAAACTCAGTTAATCAAATTGAAAATCATGAAATCAAGAGCCAATCAATCAGATCTAAGAATCAAAAAGACAATATGGAGACAGTCAAAGACTGAGAAAAATCCAAGACAAGATCTAGGAAAGGAAAACAAAAATTAGAGCTCCTCCCCAGTGGAGTCGCCAATTTCTGTTATAGAGAAATCCCCCTGCGGACAAGTGGATTCTCTCTTGGACTCTAGACTTCTAAGGCCAAGACAGAAAAGTTCTTACGTGGACACTAACATTCCTTTGCATGAATCTAAACTATCAAAGAAGGAGAAATAAGAAAAGTAAATACCTCTTTATCGATGTTTGTCCTTGATCGATCCAAGCTGATCTTGATCTCCAAGTCCTTCAGAAGGTTCTGCAATACAACGAGCAACAAAAATGAAACATACTTCCTACTCTACCAATGATTAGCTTCACAATGAATCTATAAAAGAAACAAGTTTATGAAATTACACAAACTTTAAAGGAAATAGGCCAAGCATTGATTTATATTAATGAGAACAAAGTAGTGCTTACAGCCATGGATGTAGGTGAAATAGCTTCACCAAGCTCTCTTTGTCCAGACCCTTGCTCAAATAATCCATACACAGAATAATGAGGCTTCAATGATGTCTCTCCTTACCTATGAGATCATAGGTTTGATATATCCAATTTTCCTCCCTTTTCACCATGAGAAGGCCTCCTTATATAAGCTTAGAGAGGCCCAACCACTTGAGATATAGTTCGGTTAAGTTGAGGATTCCTCTCCTTCAGTTGTGGATCTTCCCTAAGATCATGCCTTGAACTCATATTTGAGTCCAACTACCTTCATAGATTGAGGGGATTCTTCCCTGATTTGTCTCAACAAACCAAAATTCGCTCAGAAAGGGCAGCACTCCCCAAAAAGGGGCACCAAATCATTATAATGCTCCCCCAAAGAGGGATAGGGAGCGTCGGCGCTCCCTGACAGTGTATAGGGGAGTGCTACCTTCCAAAATTCATTTTTAAGTGGTTTTTTCCATGGCAAATGATTTGTACTACTCATCAGATGATTTCTCCTTCTTAAACCAGTCTTTGAAGGTGTCTTAAGTGTCCCTGTGATGTCGTTAGAGGCATGAAATATGCAATATGGTAGTATGATGTTTGCGACACTTGAGACACTTGTGGTCAAGATGCTACACTTGCGGACAAGATGCCACACTTACAACACTTGTAATGACGACACTTGCGACACTTTTGAAGTGAGTAATTTTGATGTGTAACAATATTCTTCACCTATCGTAGATTCTGAAAATGCCAAAGAAGATGCAGATATAGATCAAGAAGAATTATGTTCACCATGTCAAATAAATTCAAAAGATGAAGAGTACATAATCACCAGAGGTATGTTGTTTTTATTTAATTATGAAAAATGTGGACATCTTGAAATAGAATGCCATGAAGGAAATGAAACAGAAAAACTAATTGAAAAGGAAGACAATTATGAAGAAGAATTGATTAGTTCTTTAGATGAACTAAGAGAAGAAAATAAGTCACTCAAGAAAGAATTGATGAAACAAAAGGAAAGTGTTCACATTTTTTAAGAAGCCCAACAGGTCATCCAGAACTTAAGAACTCAGCTAGAAGAAGCCATAAATATTGAAGAAAATATTGAATATCAAAAGAAGTATTTGGAAGCCAACATAGCATCACAAAAGGAAGAAGTAGAAATGAGAGAGAATATATTAACAAATCATCTTAAGGAAATAACTAACGATCTAAACCAGCTAGAGGCAGAGTTTGGTTAAGAAGAGAAAGGACTTGAAGAAGAAATAATCATATTAAAAATTCATCTTGAAGAAGCAAAAAGAACAGAAGAAGTCATGAAGTCTCAAATAATGAAGAAAGAAGAAGAGGTTGAGAAGCTTGAAGAAGAAGTTGTCACATTGAGAAGTGAAATCATCAAGCTCAAAAAGAACGTTGAAGAGACAGAAACATCCACATCAGTTATAGAGAATGAAGAGAAGCCCTCTAGGTTTCTAGAAAAGAAGAATGGAGAAAATAGAAAGAGTTATGCAGACGTACTCAAAGGAAAGAATCATGGTCAATCAGAATCTAAGAAAACTATTGAAGATACATCTTCAAGAAGACCATCCATGTTCAAGCCATAAATAAGCTTCAATCATGATCATGATCAGTCAAGGCAGAAATTTAGAAGGACTACACCACAAAGAAGATCATTCACTCCCAAGTATGCAAATTTCTTTTATGGTCATTGTTTTTATTGTACTAATTTTGGACATAAGGTTGTAGATTGCACGGATTATAAAAGAAATGTTCAAGCAAGAAATGCCTATGTGGCCCCACGTGACATTGAATGTTACAAATGTCATAACTATGGACACATAGCTATTGATTGTAGAAGCATGATAGATACTTCCATGAAAGATAAAACTAATATTAGATGTAATAAAGTATGGATAATAAAACACGAAGAATAGGTGAACAAAGACCAGGTCCTAGAAAATGAAAGATTGGCAATAAAACGAGATGAAGAAAATTCTACAGAGAAAAAGAAATATGTCAGATAGAGAAAGGTTTGGAAAATAAATGAAAGAAAAGAAGGACAGGTAAATAAGGAATAGGTTCAAGAGATTGTACTTCCAGGCATTGGAGTGGAATATGAATCCACAGACAGAAAGAAATAAGTCGGAGCTCAGAGAGATGATGAATATAGCAATGAAGATGATGATGAATACACATCCGAGCAGGAATTGTTCTGAGCCATCCGGATTAGAGACTCTAAGGTAATATGAATATTAGACAGGGGGATTCTATGTGATAGCTATGACATACCAAAGAAACATCCTTTGAACGGCTTGCAGAGTTTGAATAGAAAGATCAAGAGCAGTCAGTTAGCAGAAGTACAGTAACAAATGGGTCAACATTATGGATAGTTGTGCAGTAGAGTCTTGAACAGTATGGAAAGAGGTGGATCTATGAGAACACTTAAAAGGTTTGGATAGATATATGACAGTGGAAGAGAGCATGGATTCACAGATCGGTTCAGAGAATGGTTCAGAGACAAAGGAACATTATGGATGTTAATTACATAAGAAATGGCTCGAGCAATGCTAATGGATTCCAAATTGACATATATTTTTTGGACACATGTAGTGAATTCAACAGTTCACATTCAAAACAGATTAATGCTCAGAAACAACACTAAAAAAACTCCCTACGAGCTATGGAAAGGAAGACCAGAAAATGTGAAGCACTTTAGAGTATTTGGAAGCAAATGCTACATCAAAAGAGAATATGGAAGAATGGGAAAATTTGACTCTCATGTGGACGAAGGATTACTTGTTGGTTACTCAAATACAAGGAAAGCCTACAAGTGTTACAATCTGAGGTTGAACAAAGTTGTGGAAAGCATCAATGTAACCATTGATGAAACAAGTGTATGAGAATTAAAGGAAGAAGAAAATGAATCAATGGAACAACTTTACGAAGAAGAAGTAGAAGATGAAGAAGATCAGATAGAAGAGCAAGTTTATAAAGTGCCTCCAAAGACACCTAGAAAACAAGTACAAAAGAATCATCCTTCATATCAGATTATCAGAAACAAAGATGCAGGAGTTGAGACTAGAAGAATAATCCATTCGCCAGAAAAAATGCACCTAGCACTCTCATCTATGATTCAACCAAACAGTTTTGAAGAGGCCAACAAGGATGAATTTTGGAATAAGGTCATGGATGAAGAATTGGATCAAATAGAGAAGAATGACACTTGGGAATTGGTTCCAAGACCAAAGAATAAGAATGTGATTGGCACAAAGTGGGTATTCATAAATAAATTGAATGAAGATGGACAAGTTACAATGAACAAAGCTAGATTGGTATGCAAAGGATATGCACAGGTTGAAGGAATCGACTTTGAAGAGACATTTTCCCCAGTTGCCAGAATGGAAGCAATCCGATTGTTTTTAGCTTATGCATGCTCCAAGAATATTAAAGTGTATCATATGGACGTGAAATCAACTTTTCTGAATGGATAACTTGAAGAAGTCTACATTGAACAACCAGAAGGGTTTCATTTGTCGAAGAACGCAGATTATGTGTGTAAATTAAAGAAGGCCTTGTATGGTCTAAAACAGGCTCCTAGAGCATGGTACTCTAGACTGGATAAATATCTACAGTAGGAAGGGTTCAGAAAAGGAAGTGCAGACAAAAACCTCTACATCAAGGTAACTCAAGATGGTATTTTATTAATTGAAGTTTATATTGAGGATATTATTTTTGGAAGTACTGATGATAGGTTAAGCCAGAAATTTGCAAAGGATATGCAGAATGAATTTGAAATGTCATTACTTGGAGAACTATCCTTCTTTCTGGGTCTTTAGATACGTCAAAGCAAACAAGGAGTTTTTATTTCTCAAACTAAGTATATCATAGAAATGCTAAAGAGGTTCGGAATGGAAGATTGCAAACCAGTTACCACTCCTATGAAAACCAGTTGCGAGTTGAGAAAATATGATGATTCAAAGTCTATAGACTAGAGGAAATACATGTCAATGATTGGTAGCTTACTATATGTAACAACATCTAGATCACATGTAATGCAGGCAGTTGGACAGGTGGCACGATTTCAAGAAACACCAAAGGAATCACATGTATTATCAGTGAAGAGGATTTTTAGATATCTCAAAGGAACAGAAGAGTTTGGATTATGGTATCCAAAAGGAAATGATATATCACTTATTGCCTACATAGATGCAGATTGGGTAGGTTTCATTGATGACCAACGAAGCACCAATGGAGCAACGTTCTAATTGGGTGAGTGTTTAGTATCTTGGCTAAGAAAGAAGCAATAATCAGTATCTTTATCTACAACCGAAGTAGAGTATATTGTAGCAGCAGAATATTGTACTCAGGTTCAATGGATGAAACAAACTTTGACAGATATATAGGTTGAGTATGATGAGCCCATTCCAATATATTGTGATAATACAAGAGCCATCAGTATCTCAAAGAACCCATCGATGCACTCCAAGACGAAGCACATTCCAATAAAGTATCACTTTCTACGAGAACACGTTGCAAAGAAGAACATCAGAGTGGAATATGTGGGCACAAAAGAACAAGTGGCAGACATCTTTACAAAAATTCTTCCAAGGGAATCCTTTGAGTATTTTCGCCAGAGATTCAGAGTAATTTCTATTCCAAAATAAATGCTTTTGAATGCTTATCTTATATGTCTTAGATTTACACTAGGAAGCACCATAAAGAGGACAATTCAGGTTGGGGGATCAGTTTCAAGAAGAGTTCAGCTAGGGGGAGTACCCCAAGGACAGTTTAGTTAGGGGGAGCATCCCCAGATGGAAAGGTACCTTTTCCATTGATGCCAGAGGGGGAGATATTTATCAGATGCAAAGGTAAATGCTTGGAGAAAGAGCACAGAGGCATGGTTCCAGGGGAGAGATGGTCAGAGGGGGAGCATGAGTGATATGACTTTAGTATTGCATCAGAGTGTTACCATCAATACCAAAGGGGGATATTTTTTATTATTTGGGTTGGTTGTCATTGATGTCAACCCTTGAAGAAAGTCGGGTAGCGAATTTTGGTAGTACAAAGGTTTGGGTAATGGACCCAAGTTTTTTTTTATGTATAATGGTATCAGTTTTAATATATTTTAAGGTAATACTATTTTTTATGGATAGTACATGTCATGACATTTCCAGTGGTATGTGGAACATCACATAACTCCTCACGGTTAGAGAGGTATGGCCATGTGAAGTTGGAGAACCCTCACGAGTTATCTAGAAGCCCCAAAGGTCAAAGTAGTCAAAGTGGCTGCAAAGAAGAAATTATTTAAATAATAAAGTGAAGTGATGAGTGTACTATAAGTCAAAGTGGATACAAAAGAAATTATTTAATGGAGAAATTACTAAGTGGACAAGTGGTTAGAAGTGGGTTAGCCCTAAAATAAGGAAAGTGGTTTAAGAGATTTTAGAAGGTAAATAATAAATTGAAGTGATGAGTGTACTATAAGTAAAAGTGGAGACAAAATAAATTATTCAAATAATAAATTTAATGGATAAATTACTAAGTGGATAAGTGGTTAGAAGTGGGTTAACCCTAAAGTAAGGAAAGTGGGTTAAGATGGTTAAAAGGTGACCCCTTGAGGAAGCTACATGAAAGTATAAATAAGAGGCAAGGCTCTCTCATTTGAATCACACTTGAGCATATTGAATATCTACAAGTGACTAAGGTAACCAAAGGATATCTAAGACAAATTTAAGAGGGAAGGTGAAGTAAAGAAGGATGAAATTCAAGGGAGGATAAATTCTTTTGATGATGCTTTCTAAGGTATGTTATTTACAGGTCATCTCACCATTTTCGCAATAAATTTTTTTCTAGAATGATTTAGACTGTGAAATTGGGAGGTCATTGAGGAAACATATCCAAGTAGTTGTGATAACAATTTCAGATTGTAGGTCGTTGTATTTTTGGAGTTACGCTCTGTGGAAAATAGGGTTTGTGGCTACTCATGAAACTAGTCTAAAATAGGTGTTTCGAGTAAAAACATCATAACTTCTTCATAATAGTTCCAAATTCAGTAATACCAAATGTATTGGTTAGAGTACAGTCTGTATTATTATGTGTACCATTTTCATATCCATACAATACACATTCCATGCAGGGCACACTCTACAATTTTTCTCTCTAGAATAAGCCAGAATTCAACAAGGTATGCCATTTTTGCTATAACTCCTTTTCTAAGAGGTTCCAAGTAGTGAAACCTATAGGAATTGTATAAAAGAAACTGAAGAACATTGTGTACTATTTTCATATCTTTATTCATTATAGGTACATAGTTACATAGATGATTTTAGGGGTGAAATTTCTCTCATGGGCGAAATTAAGGGGCCTCCAATTTTTTATTGGGCAAATTTTTTGTATTAGAGTGATTTTTTTAAACTTATATCATTAGCCCGTAATTTATTTTAGGGGAAAAACCATGTACATGGTTAGCCCATATTTTTAGGAGGGATAGAGGAAAAAAAATTATATTTCGCCCCTGAAATTTGGAGGAACAAGCTTCCATTAGCCAAATTTCTAGAAGTATGGAAATTTTTTATAGCATCTTCACCCTGCCATTTGGTAAAATCGGGGTTTATGGTTTAATTCACCCCGATTTTGTGGTATGGGCACTGGGTAGCTACAATATTCCCTTTTCCCGATTTTCAAAGAACAAGGATATTTTTGAGAGCATTTTGGCCCTCCCACCTGGTATAAATTATATGGGATCTGCCCATATATGCATTCCCTGATTCACATCTTCGTGCTTATTTGAATTTCCCCTTTGGGCCTTGACGGAACGGAGGTTTACAGTTTTACAACAATATCTTCGACGTTCTTTGTGCTACTACTTATTTCCCCTTTGGGCCTTGATGGAACGGAAAAAAGGGGGTTGGGTTACTCCCAGGTTCGGCCCAGGAACCATATTTTGTTAGGATTCCAAGAGAGGAGGACCCCGCTCAGCGTTGAGGCTCGACCAAACTGGAAAACTCACATGGAGGACCCCGCTCGGTGCTAAGGCTCAACTAAACTGGAAAAATCGCATGCATATACATTTTGAGGGGTAACACCCTCCACAACTTGGGTTCTATGTTGTGTTCTAAGGTTTAATATTATGTGTCTTGATTTATGCTTCCTTCTTTATTTTATTAAAAGTAAAGAAACAAACTATGTTTGTGTTTGTGGACAACTCCAAATATTTAGTGGGATTAGCAAGAATCACACAAGAACATCTGTTTTAAAAATAATGGCATATGGGAGCACATAGGGAATATCTCATGTTGTACAGTTCATTAGATGTAGTAGAAAAGGAATACCATGAAGAAATATGATATTGCTCTTTAACTAAAATAAAAACAAATCAATTTGATTCAAATTTAATTCTGGCCTTATCATCTTTAGATTTGTACAATCTATCTCAGGAAAAACTAAAATTGAAGGCTATAGACACATCAAATATGCTTGATTTAGAGCACTCATTGACTAATATTTTTTGCACTGTACAGCCAAAATTGTTGGTGATTTCCAACACAATCAGTTTTGCAAACCCAAAAGCACCTATGTATCCACGTCTTGCTTAGGGAAAGTTGTATCCACGTCTTTCTTAGGGAAAGTTGTGGAATGAGGTATGTGACAAGTCTTTCTATTCTTGACTGAGTTCTAGACCTTTATGAGTAACGTTTATTCCACAGTTTGGAAAATTTTCCATTCAATAATCAAATGTTTGAGGAGTTATGTTTATCTATGTGTTAGTCTGATTTTTTTTTTGCCTTTTTAAATCATAACAGGAAACACTAAGAGAATCATGTACATTTGTACCAAGAGCTTCATACCTGGGATGGACTGAATAATATGAATTATATTTTTTCTTCACTTTATTGGTTGTGAACATCTTACAAGTTTATGATCTAAGAATAAATATCGTTATCTCTTTTGGGTAAGTAAAGAAAATTGTACTGGAAGCATACATAAAACATTCTAACAAAGGTAACTGATTTCCAGAAATTAAATAAAAATATTGGGGATAACCAGTGTATATATTGGTCATGATAAATGCGGTCTGTGATTCTATACTTAGTTTTATTGCATTGAAGATCATATATAACCCAAGCTTGCAGCACTGTTGACAAAAAGAACTATTTTTAAGTGTATTTTTTTTTCATAGGCTAGATAATTTTTAGGTGACTTCTTTTCCAGAGCATTTGTCTTTGAGTGTTATTGCCCATGTTATTATGAATAGAGAGAACATAAGATACACAAGTAGCTGATCTTTTATTTAAAAATATTAATGAAGATTTTGATAAGGGAAAAGGATGCCACATTAATCTTAGAAGGTACCCCTCATATGCTTTTTAGCCGCCAAGCCTGACCATCCTTATTGTGGGAATTCGGTATTATGGCTCCCTGTCAATGGAATCCCATATTGGGGGCCTAACCCATAGAGTTGTGTTTTGTGGAGGGTTCTTAAAGGCAGGGTAGTACTATATATATACCCACCAACTTACCTATTTTACTCTCATTTTATATTTGATGCAAGAGAATATATAGTGCATTACGTGGATCTTTGAGGAGCATAAATTAGAGAGACACACTTTTTTACGGGTGTGCTTCATTTATGAGAATATTCTTGCACTGTACTAGTGTATTTATGACAGAATTCTTGGAAAAGTAGAGCAATCTCATTCAATATAAGATAGTTAGGTTGCAACTTTTATTTGCATCCTTACTTAGCTCTCTACGAGCAACTATGTTTCTTCAATTTTTAAATTGCTAAAAAGATCCTTGGAATATTTCTCATTGATAGTTTGCTAAATACTATATATGTGTCTTCCTGATGTTGTTGCTATCCATTAGTGCTTCCTTTAATAGTTACACAAAATTAGTGTAGTCAACCATGTACGACTCACTATATGAAATGCACCAAATATTCAGAAAGGAAGTTCCAGAGAATAAACAGATGAGCGTGCAAATAAATCCTGACTTTGCAAAATATTCCATGTCTTTCCCCCATGTTGTTGTCTCATCAATGCTTTCTTTGATATTAACCCAGAAAAAGTGTCATCAACCATTTAATATTCACTATATGCCATGCCACCAAATATTCAGAAAGGAAGTACCAAAGAATAAACTGATGTGGGACAAGCAAATCCATATGCAGATCGATCTTGGATGGTATTGAAGAAACATTGTACAAAAGAACAATAGCCATCATTTTTGTAGAGGCGATGAGGCAAAGAATACTTTGGGTTTAAGATACATGATTTATGACATACTTTGCTACTATGCTACAACCTATTTATTGACTATCCCCTTGGACTGTGTGTTTGTCACAGTTTTATGTTAAAGATACATCTATTTTAATGCATTTTTTGACTATGCTGGAGCCTAATTATTGACAAAACACTGGGAGTTTCTTATAGTAGCATTTTTATTATTGTTTTTGTTTATAAATTCACTTTTAAGGAAATATTGTTGGCATCAGTTGAAGATGTTGAATCCATTCTGGGTTTGCCTTCGAAACATGCTTAGCATTAAGTTTATAGTATATTCAAGGAATGCATCTCAAGTAAATGAGAAAATAAAGAACTGTCTTGTTACAATAGCCTGTTTTGGAAAATTTTATAACTTGGATACACGAACCATTCACCATATCTTATTAGAGCTATCAACCAAAAACTATTTAAGTTTGTTTTGATTTCTATATTAAAATTTACGTTAAGTGTTGTGCATCAAAGTAATAAGCATATAGTATAAGATATTTAATGCCAATTTTGAAAAGAATTTACTTTTCATAATCAGGCATTGAATTTACTTGGTTGAAGGTAAACTTTTGGGCTTTTAGAAGGCTAATCTTTTTTTCTTTTTTCTCCAATAACTTAGTAGTCATTATATATAGATGGCAGTTACATGGACAAGTGGATATGGGATTGAGGAAGCAACACCTATTGTTGAGTCACGAGTGGGGTTTTGAAGGAGAAGTGTCAAAGTTCCTGTCACCAGCTGGAACATTAACATACACCCACAACATGATGTGTGGACAGTTTCTCTCTTTGTTCTTTTCTATTTTTTAATTTTGTTACCAACAAAAAGATAGAATAGAAGTAATTCTAGATAGAAAGAGAAGTATAATGTCTCTCGATACTTTTTCACAACACATATTGTAGTATAGATAGTTTCTCGCTTTGTTCTCTTCCTTTTTTTAATGTTGTTACTAACAAAAAGATAGAATGGAAGTAATTATAGAATCTATATAGAAAGAGAAGTATACTTCTTCTCTCAACGATTTTTCACAATATGTAGTGTAGAACGACTTGGCTACAAGCCTGCACCTCTATTGTACTTTTTTAACATTTCATTGTGGACTATGGATTTATGCATCAAGTTGCACTAGACCTACTTTCTTCTGTCACAAGTCTTGGTATTCTATTGATAATGTATTCTATAATCCCTCTAAACCTGGCACAAGTCGCAACTAGATAAAAAATCACATGACCCTAAATGAAAACTCACAGCTATGGTATTGTATATTTTATTGCCATATAATGTACTTTTCCACCAATATTGTGCATGCTTCGTACTCAAAACCTTGACTGGAATACAATGCATGCATTTTCTCTTAGAACATCTAGTTCATTTAAGTCATACAACAAGTCCTCTGAGTGTCAAGAAATTTGCATTCACCTAGAAAAGATGCTCAACGCAATTCCTGCACTTGGATAACCTTGTTCAAAAGATATATGTCCTCATCATCCCATATATATATGCATAATTGATTGAAATTACATTGTTTCTATCAAGGTACATTGTAGAATGCAGATCACTAGTAGCATGTCTTATTAAATGCCATTATGGAATAAGAATAGACCACCCATATTTAGTTTGCTGGAATAACATTCACGAATGCAATGTTGAAGTAAAATGTTATAGTTGGGAGGCTAAACATGTTGTTGTTAATGAACAGTTTTTGATGAGTTCAGCTCTTTATAACAACATGCTTTTTGTAATCCTTGAAATCATCAGTTTGAAGCCTATAGACATTTATATACTGATGTTAGAAACTGAGTACTATGATTAACCAATTGGTTAACTATTGAGTGATTTGGTGACTCTTCATGGTTTTAACCATTGACTATCGAAGAATGTATGTACTATCTACAAATATATCATAAACAAAGCTATGAAGGATATTTACTAACTTTTGGAAGTTTAAATGTTTCGAGTTGTATTTGAAAAGTTGGTGTCCACTTTTGTGTTAGGGTTTATCTTTTTCCCCCCTCTTTTTTTGGAATTTCTTAGTAGACATGTATCCAAGCTGTATCTATAGCAGATGGGGATCTATATGGATCCATATCAGTGGGAAGACGGATATTGTAACATAGGTGACAAATTTGTTCTAGTAATACCCTATCTTCCAAGCCAAGCCAAATATTCCTATCTTCAATGATTGCTCCTGTTGCCTTACAATTAGCATCATTATCAGTGATGACTTGAATGACATTGCAGGGCCCAATCTCTTGAATGGTTTTAAGTAAGGCATCTGCAATATTAATACATGTCTTGTAGCAATCTGAGTAGTCATGGGCTAAAAGGAAGATCGCACCACTAGCAGACACACCAAGAATATTTATCAATGACCCACCTTTCATATTTGTCCAACCATCAGATACAATTGATACCCCATGCCGATTCCAATCATTTGTAAATTTTCCTAGAGAACCTTGGATTTTGGCTCTTTCCATGTCAAGTCCCAAGGTTCTATATTTGTCATACCTAGGGCTCCTATATCCTTTATGGGTACCATTGATGGCTTGGACCATTTCATGAAGTCTAGAAAAATCAAACAACATCTGAAAGGAAGCACAATATTTTTATGTCTATATAGCACTCATAAACATGACATCTACTATCAATCATAAAAGCAACAAAGCATTAGAAAATCTGTTTCTGTATCCATTAAATGCTCTACCTACTATGTGCCCCTGAGTAGATAGAATTCCTAGTTTAAGAGACAAAGCCAGTTTTGACAATCCATCTGCAGAAGAGTTGTTTTTCCTCATGGCCTGAATGAAACCAATGCTTTCAAAAGAAACCACAATCTCCTTTGTGGTATTGATCATCCCCTCTATATTTAATGACTGTTGCTAATATTAGATGACAACCAACCAATATCGAACTTGAAGTCACCAATCACCTGGAATTTGTCACATAGCTAGTTTCAATAATAGATTTGTTGTCATGAAGTGTTCCCTGTTGTTTGTGCCAACTCCTAAGTTTCATGTGAACTGCCACCAATGATCCTCTGATATAAAAATACTACCCCTACTCCACTCTTTCCAGGATTCTCTTTTGCTACACCATAAAAAATAAAAACAAGGACGAGAATGCCCCTTGCTCCACTGTTTCAAAGATTCCCTTGAGTTGCACCATCGAAAACTAAAAAAAAAACAATAATACCCCCTGCTCCACTGTCTTCTTACAAAGGACAAGAATACCCCATGCTCCACTGTCTTCTTAAAAAGGACAAGAATACCCCCTGATCCACTGTCTTCAGGATTCCCTTGTGCTGCACCATAACAAAAACTCCATGTTTTACTCCTTTTCTATCTACTTGGATGCTCATATGCATTGAAGGCATTTTGAACTTTGTAAAAGACTCGAGAGGGAATCCTTAGATTTTCTTTGAATATGGCTTCATTTCTTACTAGACATAGTGCCCAAATTAAAAAAAAAAGGAAGATATTTATGTTTATAACTTGTATCTTGATCTTCTAGCTAATGGTCAAGGGCTATTTCCATTGATTCTCCCATCCATCAGTGGTTTTGAATAGACAGTCTAGGTTTGTTGTCCCTCACCAACAATGAACCTCTAACTTCTGGATTAGTACTTGCTAATTTGAGGGGGGTGCTCCTCATATAACATTGTTGAACAAAAGCTTGGAATTTTCCAATTATGGCTTCAAATAAGCAAGAACAACAGACAGATCTATACAATCAAAAGATTGCATATTAGCAAGCAAATTCTCAAAATGTGTGAAGTATTATACAAAATCAGTTAGAATTTGCTTAAAGTTGATCTTGATATACATGAATGATTGGTGTCAGGGCTAAGTGGGTGATGGAATAGAGTCATAGACAAAAACTAGCAAGACAATTATAAATATGATCCTATTGATTAAAAATATCCTAAAATTCAATCATTAAAGAAAAGATGAGAACTACTGGTCAAAATTAGTATGAAGTCAACCTCAAACATAACACTGAAACTGCACATTAGTTTGCATGCCTTGCTTAACTTAGACAAGAAACAATATCACCCTAGGCTATGCCCTCCTTGTGCCACCCATTGTGCACATGCCAAGATTTTGCAGTTAGCTACTATGTAAGTCCACATTTAGTCAAAGGAATACTCAGGCATAAGAACAGGTCTAAAAGATCATTACAAGGTGCTTAAGATAAACCTAAAATGCCATAATCCTGAAGCACATACTACTACAGGAAATACCCCTAATGCATACTGGAAATATGTTGTAAAAATACCCCTTGCACTATAGCTGCATGGAGTCAACATATACTGCCATTGGTCCATGAAACTTCTAAATTTTGACTATAAACAGTGAACCTGTTGTGCAGCAACCATTCCTCTTAAAATTTTCTCTTTAATACTAGTAATTAGAATCTGAAACATACATATTATTGAACTTGTCCAAACACATCTAGGCAAAGGGCGCTTTAACTATGGTTTCAGATCAGACTTTAGTACTGATTCTACATGCTGATTTTACTGTCAAATTCCACTTGAGGATGCTGTCAAAGTATGGCTAAAGTTTACCTCATAACATCCAAGTGTTGTCCATAAAAAAATTATATAGTTGTTTATCATTTCTAACCCATCAAACCATGGTTCCTGCCTCAATTTATCATGGCTATCCTTGCTTTTATCCTACAGGCCAGTCATCGAAATACAGTCCTATAGCAACCCTTTCTCACATATGCCACTGTTTAATGATCCTATCCTGAAATATGTATGTATAAAAATGATCTGAGCACTATTTCAAAATAGAAACACACTGCCAAATGTTGATTAGACGAAAATCCTATTGGTATAACATCCTCAAAATCAACATATTGTTTTGAAGTAGTGTATTGCTTGAACCAACTTGTAATAAGAGTTATGAGACAACTACAGAAACCACATACTAACTCAAAAGGAAAAGAAATGGATAAACCTTCAAATAATGTGAAGAAAGAATACTTATAAGGCTGGGTTTTTCCAAATCAAGAGGGAAAACTAGGGTTCCAGGGTTAAAATAGCAAGCATGGCGAATACGAAATAGAAAATTGAATTCTCACATGAAATAGTATTAGCTAAAAATAACCCACTAAGTTTGAGATTCAACTGGCCAAAAAAACACAAGAACAAAGGTGAATTAGGGTTTTGAGCTTGATAAAGTTGACATCATCACACATGCCACCCAAGAATAACACATCAGATTAGTGTTTTAAAGTTGATTCACATGCAAACTGGATGAAGAGATAGAATTGGTCAAAGATAGCAAAAGTACCAAGGTTTTAGGTTTTGGCTCATCTGTTGACTGTTTGCTAAGATGATTTTTTCAACTTTGATTTTCACCAAGCCTCTTGGTCCATATTGTTAGGATATTAGACATTAGTGTTAGGACCACACAATGTACCTTTTTGCCCATACTTTTTGCCACTATTACACTCTTGATCACCCACATTTAAACTCATATTATCACTTTATCTGATCATTCCAAAGGTATACAACGTCCCTTCTCATTACTATACGTTTAATCTGTTTTTCATAATATTTTACATCACTCTCATACTTAACCATTGATTAGAAATGTATAAGTGCTGAAATAGTTCAAACTGCAGATTAGCATTTGAGGCCTCTTGCTGAAACAACAATTCACAGAAGCTATTACACAGTCCAGTGCCGTAGATGCTGAAACACATAAGCTGTTACACAGTCCATGGTCGATGATGTTGAAACAAAGAAGCCATTACACATTTCATGATCTATGATGCTGAGGAAGCTATTAAACAGTTCATGGTCACGATGCTGAAACATAGAGGAAGCCGTTACACAGCCCAGGATCGACGATGCTGAAACAGAAAGGAAGCTGTTACACAGTCAGCGGTCAACAACAACTCTACAACAGTTGCACCGTGAGCCAAGCACCAACCATCACTGCTACATGAGAATGTTGAAACAGTCAAGAGCACAAATCTCGTGGTTGAAACAACCCGCGATTTGCGGTGCTGAAACAACATGCAGCAGCAACAAGAATCTGTCACTCCAGTCGTAACACCAACACCTCCTTCAGCACTCGTAATAGCATTTTGTTGCGAGAGAATAGGACATCCTATTCCAGTTTAGAAATTCGATATGACTAAGAATAGGACTCAGATATACATTTGTAATTTTTGATCAATTGTATCGAAGGGATTCCCTCTTTAAATAAGAGGAAATCATCATTCGAAAGGATCCATTTTTTGTACTAAGAAAGTTTAAGAGAGAAGGACGTACTTCATTTTCAGATTGTAACATGACACATTGATAGATGAATAAAATATTTTTTTGAGCATCCTTCTCTAGCCTTTTCGTCTCAGGGGAATCTTGTGAGAAGGGAGGGCCCACCTTCTTCACAAGATTCACCCTTTAGTTTTATAGTGTGTTAGTGTAATTCTTGTTTATGCCTTGATTAACTTTTGTCTTGCTGAAACACTATTGTTAATGAATTCTGCTTTGTTGAAACACTACTGAACTATGTCTTGTTAAGAACTTTGTTTTATCGAATGTTACATTGTTTTCACGAAGTTCATAATCATTTTAATTGGCAATCTTGTGTGATGAATTTATGAAGTTCTGCTAATCAGAGACTAGAGCTAAAGGTTCCTGCTTAATGGAAGGGATTAACAGTTCTGTTCTCTGTTAGAAGTAATCAACTTTCAATTATTTTCACAAGTGTGCTAATTAGAGACTGGGCTAAAGGTTCCTGCTTAAAGGAAGGAATTAAAGGGTCCTGTTCTCTGTTAGAAGTAGTCAGCTTTCAATTATTTTCACAAGTGTGATAATCATAGACTGGGCTAAAGGTTCCTGCTTAAAGGAAGGAATTAAAGGGTCTTGTTCTCTGTTAGAAGTAGTCAGCTTTCAATTATTTTCACAAGTGTGCTAATCAGAGACTGGGCTAAAGGTTCCTGGTTAAAGGAAGGAATTAAAGGGTCATGTTCTCTGTTAGAATAGTTAAGCCTTCAATACATTAATGAGTTCATGAAAGTATGTTCATCAGAACAAAGTGTTGAAGTTCCTGCTTGGGAATAGGGTCATGTTCTCTGGTTACAGAATAGTTGTTCTTTTCTGTTGCAGTTGATTAATTATCTCTTCAAGATCTGCAATAAGTAGTTTGCTTTTCTATAATTCAAACTAGGACTTCAGTTCATTCAAGGCAAGTGTGATTAATATAGTTTCCTTTACTACAACTCTAAGTTGCTTCTAGAGTTGAGCATATATAGTGCGTGGTTACCTTTGAAATAAACAGACTTCCCTAGGTTGACAGTTTATGTAGCACTTGATTGTTTGAATTAATTAAGCAATTATAGTGACTAACATTTTGGCGTTGTTGTCGGGGAAGGTAATTTTAGATTTCAGAAGCACTTATGATTTTTTAGATACAAAGAATGCATGAAAGAACACAAAGACCCCAAATATACTAACCCTACAGGTGGCAAGGGAAAAGGAAAAGGAGGAATAAAGACTTACATTGACGAGATCATATCAAAGTCCGAATCTGCTGCTCAACGACCAAACCTTCGAAAACAAAAGTCCAAGCCTTCATTTCAAGCAAACTTTGAAACAGGGAAAGAATTTTGGAGTCCTGAGACAGTCCAGAAACCAGTAGGAAACATTGAGGACAGAGCAAGCGCAGCAGGGGAGCAGTCAGAAGAAAACATGGATGAGTACAACGAAGAATTGCATCACGAAGAACAGGCAGGTCCTGAAGGAGAGGTAAATGATGAAAATTCTCTCTCTACATTAGGATTTTCTATTGGATATCTTCCTAGAGGAGTAGCCCCCATGAAAAATATTCCACTCTCAACATTACCTAATTTTCATGGTTTGTCTTTAGAAGATCCTGATGAATTTATTTTTGAGTTTGATATATTATGCAAAAGTTATGATTACGTTTCTAATGCTCAAAAATTAAAGTTATTTCTAGCAACACTAAAAGGGAATGCACTAAGATGGTTTATGAGTCTTGGAGGCCTAGTAATCACAACACGAGACCAAATGAACCAGAAATTCCTGAACAAATACCAGGACTACTGCCGAACAAGAGAAAAGAGGGAGGAGCTATTCAAGATGATGCAGAAAGAGGATGAAAATCTGGAAGACTTTGTAGAAAGGCTACAATACAATCTACAAAGATCTAGTCACCCCAATGTAAGTAAAGACATTCTTAAAACTATATTATTAAAAGGAGTAAGGGATGACTGTCTAGATATGCTGAACATGCTTGGAAAAGGGGACACATCTAAGGAATCATACGATGAAATTGTTAACTTATGCAAAATATGTTCAAGAGGAGCTTCAAGAAATAGATCAAATAGTAGGGACACCACATTTTCAAGAGTCCAAAAATCAACCAGTGGGGGAGCAACAAGAGCCGAGATAGGTAATTTACTTGAAAGTTTTAAAACTGAAATGTTAAGCTCTTTTGCCTCACAAATTGACACCCTGCAGATTAAGAAGAAGCAAGCAGAAGTAGAAGAAGCCCTGTCCATATTTTGTTCTCAATGCAGAGATAAGCACCCATGAAGAGAATGTCCATTGGACAAAAAGACAATCTGCACCATCTGTGATAAAGATCATGATACTCAACAATGTCCATCTTTACCAGGGATCAAGGCAGCATTACAACCAACGGACGAAGAAGCTGAAGCTGTCTATCTGTTGACACAAAGAAGGCAATGGCAACCACGGGGACAAGGTATGAATCCTAACATGCCATTTGCATCTTCTAATCGTTGGAATAATCATTCTTCTTTCAATCAAATGAGTTACCCCCCCTATAATAAAATGCAATACACTAATAAAATAAATTACCCGCCCATGCAACAAACTTACCCACCCATGCAACAAACTAACCCACCCTTTGTTGATCCATCAATGTGGACTCCTTGGCCTCTACAGCAGCAACAACAATACCAAAACCAATGGAATCCAAATTGGAGAGGACAACAACCCCCCTTCCAAAATCAATTACCTCAATCGCAATTCCTACAACCACTCTCCTTACCAACAGGTACTCCACCAAACAATCAAATGATGAGACCCCAGCTACCTATACAACCTAACCCTATCCCAAATAATAAAGTTGTGTAGTGCATTGATATTTATAACCAGCCTACACTTTCTCTTCTCCCTGCACAATGCAATGATATTCATTTACAATCTGGGAGAATAGTGGAACCCACCATAGCTGATGTTACCTCTTCTGATAAAGAGGAAAAAAAAGAGCATGATGTACCTGAAGAGGTACAATCATCCTCTAACAATGCTACTGAAACAACAAAACCACCATTTCCTGAGCGTTTAGCCTTAACTAAAACGCCTGAGCCACCAGCCTTCAATCTTCTAGGGGAATT
Source organism: Picea engelmannii (assembly GCA_009831015.1). Classification (NCBI taxonomy): domain Eukaryota; kingdom Viridiplantae; phylum Streptophyta; class Pinopsida; order Pinales; family Pinaceae; genus Picea; species Picea engelmannii. The sequence goes on along the minus strand of ML792146.1, from coordinate 167,603 downwards.
ACAAAATTTATATGTCAAAATTCCTCTACTACAAGCACTCTGAGACGTACCAATCTATGCCAGGACGATGCAAGACATTTGTGTTAAAAAGACTGGTAGGAAAATCAAGGATCCCCTTATAGTCCATGTTATGGAAGACTTGTCTGCACTAATGTCAGGTAAAGCTCCCCCAATTAAATATGGTGATCCCGACCACCCTACCATTTCAGTACAAGTTGGAAAAATGATAATCCCTCGAGTTCTGGTAGACCTAGGTGCCGCTATCAATATCATGACTCTGGAAACCTTACAACTACTACAATTGAAAAATAAAGTCAGAGACACCCCAACTATCTTAGAATTGGCTGATCGATCCACAATTAAACCAGAAGGAGTCATTGAAGACCTCAGTATCTCTGTAGAATGCTAAAATTATCTAGTTGACTTTACGGTATTACAAACCAAAACAAAGTTGGGGGGCCACCCTCTAATTTTGGGTAGACCTTGGCTAGCCACATCAGATGCTTTTATCAGCTGTAGATCAGGTTCAATGATAATTTCAAATAGTTACAAAACTAAACAGCTTACCCTCTACCCTCACGCTACACCTCTGGTTAATAATGATAATTTTATATGGGTAGATTTTGATGATCAACCTACTCAACCCCTTTTGACTATCGGACAAGCTCTAATCCTGAAAGACTCTACCGAGGATGAAGTAATCAATAATTTTATTTGTGAACCCTCCTCTGTGACTCCAGAAACTCATAACCAGCTAACTGCACTTTTGGAGTCTGATAATCAAGAAAACCTCAACTCGAAAATCCCACCTCAAACATCTAACACCATCTCCTCTAAAATAATACCAGTGGAAATTGAACCTGGCAAAACATTGAACATAAACCCTAATTTGACAGATGTTGAAACACAACAATTAATGAAGTTACTTCTGGAAAATAAAGAAGAATTTGCATGGGATTACACAGATATGAAAGGAATCTCTCCTAAATTATGTACTCATCGAATATATATTAAGGAAGATCGTCGGCCAATCTACCAACCTCAACGACGAATGAACCCTAATTTAAGAGATATCCTCAAAGAAGAACTTCAAAAATTACTCAATGCAGGGTTTATTTATCCTATATCAGACAGTGAATGGGTTTCCCCATTGGTAATAGTTCCTAAGAAAAACAGGAAATGGAGAGTATGTGTGGATTATAGAACTTTAAATAAAGCCACTCAAAAAGATCACTTTCCATTACCATTCATTGATCAGGTGTTAGATAATTTGTCAGGGAAGAAATTTTTCTCATTTTTAGATGGTTTCAGTGGGTATAACCAGATCAAAATTTCACCTCAAGATCAAGATAAAACCACTTTTACCAGTCCTTGGGGAACCTTTGCCTATAGAGTCCTTCCATTTGGACTATGTAATGCACCAACAACCTTCCAAAGAGAAGTTTTAGGAATCTTTTCTGATATGCTTAATGACTCTATGGAAATCTTTATGGATGACTTTACTCTTTATGGTGTTTCTTTTTAGGAAGCACTACAAAACCTTGAGAAAGTACTTAAACGATGCATACAAGCCCAACTCTCCTTAAGTACAGAAAAATGTCATATGATGATGAGTGAAGGAATAGTGCTTGGACATTTTATCTCATCTCAAGAAATTCAGGTAGACCCTTCCAAAATACAAGTCATTAAGGATCTTCCTACTCCCAAAACTCAAACAGAGGTAAGAAGTTTTCTAGGACATGCTGGATACTACAGAAGATTTATCAAGAATTTTTCCAAAATAGCTTCTCCCCTGTTTGTATTACTGATGAAAAATGTTGAATTCAAATGGACTAATTTGTGCCAGGAAGCATTTAACACACTTAAACATCAGTTATATACAGCTCCTATACTTAGAGGACCTGATTGGACACTTCCCTTTCATATATCCTCCGATGCTTCAGATACTGCAATAGAAGTTGTCTTGGGACAAGAAGAAAATCATCTCCCTTATGCTATCTATTTCATCAACAAGAATATGACCCCTACTGAACTCAATTATACAGTCACTGAGAAGGAATTCTTAGCAGTTATCTATGCAATTAATAAATTTAGACATTACATTACTGGCTATTCTACTTTTGTCCATACTGATCACTCAACTATCAAATATTTAATGAACAAACCTATCACAAATGCTAGAGTCACCAGATGGCTAATATTATTGCAAGAATTTGATATTGCAATTGTAGATAGACCAGGAAAAGAGAATGTAGTTGTTGATTTCCTTTCTCGATTGACACCTGATGATGATACCCCAGTAGATGATTCCTTTCCTGATGAATATCTATTTGTAGTTTCTTCCCACTCACCTTGGTATGCAGACATTCCTAACTACTTGGTTGCAGGGAAGTTACCACCACACCTATCCCACTGAGAGAAAAAAAATATCATTCATCAAAGTGCTCGGTATAGTTGGATAAGTGGGTGTCTTTTCCATACAGGAGCTGATCAATAAATCCGAAGGTGCATTAGAGAAGATGAGGTGTATGATCTACTAAAAGCTTGTCATGATGGCCCTTATGGAGGGCATTTTGCTGATAAGAGAACAACACATAAAATTCTCAGGATAGGGTACTATTGGCCCTCACTCTTCAAAGATGCAAAGAAATATGTCCGGGCCTATGATAGCTGCCAAAGAGTAGGCCAACCTAATCATAGAGATGAAATGCCATTAAACCCCTAGATAGTACTTGAACAATTTGAAAGATGGGCCTTAGACTTTGTAGGACCCATCAACCCTCCATCCAATCACAAAGTTTACATAGTGGTCTGCACAGACTACATGACTAAATGGGTGGAAGCCAAGGCACTCCACAGAGAGACCGAAGAAGCAGTTATAGATTTCTTATTTAAAGAGATCTTCATCAGATTTGGAGTACCAAGAGAATTAGTTACAGATGGAGGACCTCCTTTCACGTCTCATGGTTTCAAAGACACCCTTCACAAATATCATATTCATCATAGAATGACTATAGCATACCACCCCCAAGCCAATGGACAGGTGGAAAACACAAACAAAGTAATAGAAGCCATTCTCACAAAAAAAATGAAGGAAAATAGAAAGGATTGGTTCTACAAGCTCCCTGAAGCATTATGGGCCTATAGAACTACCTGGAGAAATACTACAGGATTCTCTCCCTATGAATTAGTCTATGGAAAGAGTGATGTCTTTCCTATGGAATTTGAAATAAAAACCTTAAGGACTGCCTTAGCTGTCAACCTTGATTTGACCGATGCACAGACAGCCAGGTTGTAGCAGCTTAATGAATTGGAGGAGAAAAGACTAGATTCCATTCAACATACAACCATAATTCAACAACAAAGATCAAAATGGCATGACAAAACTATCAAGAACAAGCAGTTCCAAAAAGGTAACTAGGCCCTACTGTATGACTCTTGGTTCAAATAATTTCAGGGGAAACTGCGTACAAGATGGCTTGGACCTTACGAAGTAGACACTATTTTCCCCAACGAAACAGTAAGGCTCCTCACAATCTATGACTCCAAAACACTGTTACTTGTAAATGGTCATCGGCTCCGTCTGTACCAGTTCCCTATTTCCAAAGAATATTTTAAAGCTGCATGCATGGCAGAATCCCATTACCTCTTCTTAGAGGAGGCCTCTACCCCTCATTGCAATTAATTCTTTTAAGTTAATTTCTTTAGTATTAGATTAGATTAGATTTTATTTACTAATAATCCCTGTCAAGAAATACCATGTTACAATCGATTTTTGCAGATTCCTGATCGAAGCATAGGCCACTAGGAAAGGACGATCCTACTTCACAAAGAAACGAGCTTGCCCGATGTTGAAACACCATTGTTCAACACTTTTGACTCTCCTATGATACTGAAACACCACTGTTAAGCACTTTTTAACTTTCCTCTGCTGTTGAAACACCATTGTCAGCAACTTTTCATCACTCTCCCCATCGCTAAAACACCATTGTCAGAAACCCCACGTCATTTTTCCATTACCACGATTCGACAATTCCTCACTTTCTTCATCGACGAAACAACACCGTCCAACAATTGTTTCACCCCCTTCTTTCTAGTGCTGAAACACCATTGTTAAGAACCAAACATCAATATAGCATAGAAAAACCTCAAGAAAAGTACTCATTGCCTTGAAAAAGAGATAATATCAGATAATAAGCCTCTTCGAGGGGGAAACCTCCTTTTACCCCACTTAAATGTTCAAGTACAAGATGATTCAAAATGAAAATGTCTCCTTGGTATATATAGGAGACTAGGAGGTTTTAATGG
>ML792146.1:135588-150847 GCA_009831015.1 Picea engelmannii | reverse complement strand
CCCCAAATATTCCAAGTAGTCAAATAACGAATATAACAAAAAATATATATTTATTGTTGTGAACAACAAACAACCATTTCCTTTAACTATCATTCATCTTCTCCCTTATTTTGGAATGATGTTGACCTTACCCAACTGGTAAGCTTTGGCATACAATCCATTTTCAGTTATTCCTGGATAATTGTATGCCAAAGCTTACCTAACTGGTAAGCTTTGGCATACAATCCATTGTCAGTTATGCCTGGGTTGACCCACTGTGGGTATCCACTCATCGACTCTAGGTATTTGTTATTTCTCTTTCAGATTTTACACACCCAACACAGTTATAATTGGCCCCTTTCTATTGCACAGACCATGTCTATCCAGATAATATGGAAACTATTCACAAAGAACAATGCCCGATTGTCATTGGCTAGGTCTCTTTTTCATCCTCCATTCAATGGAAAACCCCACATAAAATTGGCCAATTTTTGCATAGAAACAACAACCCCTTCCTTAACTCTACTAGACAGGGGTGTTACCAAAGAAATTCTAATCAACAAATGTGGTTTAACTCTACAATGACTTGCTTCGTCGAAAATCAGGCCAGATTATGGAAGATGTTCTAGAGTTGTTAAATGGTTGTGGTTTGACAACCCCTGCCTAGATTCGAAAGGTGGTCCTTTGCAACCCTCACTTTCTCTTTTATAAATATGAAAGAAACTTGAAGTCTAAGCTCAGCCTTTTCAATACTTTCATGAATGAAAAGGATATCACCAAACTTGTTCAAAATGATGCAAAGATTTTCAATTCCAGTGAATGAAAAGGATATCTTTCGATAAATAACATTGATTTGTTGTTAGCACAACATCTTCCTTTCTCTATCCTTGAAGCATTTATATATGAAACTTGTTTTTTTACTTAACAGAGTTAAGGTTTCCTTTGAAGACACACTTTCCTTTTCACAAAGACCTTATCTTTGCAGAAGCAAACCAAGTTTTCAACTCATTTCAATGAAGAATATCATGAACATGGATTTTAATCATTGTGTTGAAGCAGTATTCTAGTTATAATTCACGATGCCTGCTTCACTTTTTTGACATGGCAGATGATTCTCAGTTGTTTGATGGGGTAGATGATTGTCTATATTGATATATGTCTTTTGATAGATGACATTGTTCTTATTTCATACTAATTTTGGGTAACTTCTTTGACATTTCATACTACTATTTTACTTAAGAGAGTTAGGGTTTCCTTTGAAGACGTGCCTTTTCAGCAAAGACCTAATTTCTACAAAAATAAACCAAGTTATCAACTCATTTCATACTACTTTTTGGTAGTTTCCTTGTCATTTCATACTACTTTTTGGTAGTTTCCTTGTCATTTCATACTACTTTTTTGACGTGGCAGATGATTCTCCTTGTTGATATATTCCTTTTGGTAGAAGACAATGTTCTTATTTCATACTACTTTTTGATAGTTTCCTTGTCATTTCATACTACTCTTTTACATAACAGAGTTTGGCTTCATACCACTATTTTACTTAACAGAGTTCGGGTTGCCTTCGAAGACATACTTGCCTTTTCAACAAAAACTCAATCTTTGCAAAAACAAACAAAGTTATCAGCTCATTTCAATGAAGAAGAATATTGTGAACAATGATTTTTTATTTACTTAACAGAGTTAGGGCTGCTTTCAAAGACATACTAGCCTGTTAAGCAAAGACCCAATCTTTGCAAAAAAAAATTCAATTATCGGTCCATTTCGTTGAAGAATATAGTGAATAGCGATTTTTTATTCATGGTGTTGGATGAGTAATCTAGTCAATGTAATCAACAATGTGTGTTTAACTGTTATATGCCTTTTGGAAGAAGACATGTTCTTGATTCATGTTAATTTTTGGTAGTCTTTGTACACATTCTTTCTATATTATATAGGCATATACTATATAGTAAAATTTGAAGTCCTTATTAATAGAAGTCAAACCTGGTACAATAATTGACATTATATGTGTCTTTTAAGATTGATGTTGTTAAAAAGGACAATTTCTATCTTTGTAATATTACCATTTATTCCAGTGTAGACGATGAAGCCGAATTCCTTGCACAGAGTTGAAGCTCTACCCTAGCTATGCCCCCTTCCATCCAACTCTTCCCTAGCCACCCCTCTTTTGTTAAGCTCTACCCTTGCCACTAATGATGTTACTCCTTTCATCTTTCCATATCCTTTGCCACTCTTAATCTATTGCATGTGATTCTTGATGTGGCTAGGCATTTCTTCCAGTCATCCCCATGACCCTCAACTTGAGTGAAATGATTACTCCATCCAAGAATGGCCTCATGCCACCCAAAAAGGTGCCTTTATTATACCCAAAATGGGTACGTGCTCTTACCCCTCAACGAATCCTCAAGCTAATAAAACCAATGGAGAGTTGGGCTTGGAGAAGATGGTCTACTTCAAGTATTCATTTCTGACCTCAAAGAATCCTCCCCAATCCTCCTTTTGCATCAATAAGTTTTCTTCAATGTTGGTTCTAAAAGTAGACTCCTCCTAGGTTAAGGAAGAGGAAGATTTCGACCTAGCTCATGGTTTGATCTATAAGTTTAATAACATTTGACCAATACTAAAATATCTTTAGGTTTGGGTGTTCATTCATGGGATTCCTTATTCTAGTCTCTTCCCCTAACATTCATCATTGGACTTAGTTCTTTTTGATGGCTAACCATTTTATGAGAACTTGGTAGTTAGGTTTCAACTTGTACACCAAACTGCTATATTTAGTGCCTGTGTGAGTGTAAATGCCTAGCGTGCCTTTAGAATATTGGCATACCAACTCCCTTACTGCTAGTAGGAATTCTCTGGTAAGTTTAATTGCCTTGTCTTTATAGATGACAAATTTTCTAGCTTCTACTTGTCCCTAAATCTGCACTGAAGCTAACTTGAGCAATGGTCTTCCTGAAGAAATCATTTTAGAATTTAATGGTTGCATCTAGACTATGAATGTGTTGCTTTTCACTGCAAGGTTTGCTTCAAATATGGTCACTCGATTTGCTTTAAAACTTCTTTCTAAAGTGGTTTACGGTCAAAGAAGTATATGAATCAAATCCCACTTGGTGGAAGGATTCCAAAATTGATCAACCATTGGGTGGAATCAGATGCAAATATAAAGCCTAATGTTGATCTTGATATGCTTGGCTATGTGGATGACCTAACTCCTTGATGACAATGGTGTTATGCAAAGGCCTCCCAACACCAATGAGGATTATTTAATCACATGGAGTGCAGTATTCATTGTACCCTCTTAGATGAAGGTTGGACAAAAGTTAAGATTAAAAAAAAAACACAAAAAGGAAAAATCCCATTTCAAATTATTTTTTTCTCATATCATTGGGGGAGAACACATCTTCCTTTTCAAGCCCTTGAGGGTAAAAGAGTTTCAAATTAAAGGATTTAGCTGAGATGAAATGTTCCTAGTTGTTGTTGAATTACTTCTAAAATTTTAAGGTATTAAAATTGGACAAGTCTTTTATTATTCATTAAGAGTTTTTTATTAAATTTTAATGATTTCAACTATGGATAAAGGTTGAGAGTTCTTTTTTTTCCCTTCGTTTCGAGAATGGTACCCAGGATAAACTAGATTTTGTAGAAAGTTGAGGCTTTTACGATAGTGTGCTTATTTAAGAGCTCAACATGTCAACTTTACACTTCAACTTAGTTTGAATTAGAACTAGACTTCAAATCGAATTAGAACTGGACATGCAACTCGACATACAACTAGATATGCATGCAAAGCATCTCAACATGCACTTGACATGCATGCATACAACTTGTCATGCATGCAACTCATCATGCATCATACATGCATGCAACATGCAACATGACATGCATGACTTGACAACTTTGGCTTTGACCGCTTTGACCTAGACATGCAACTTTGACTTTCACAACTTGAGTTTGACAACTCAGCCTTGACATTCAACTTGACTCTTTACAACTCGACTTATTACATTGCAATTAAAATTTCTTCCTCGTGGATAATGTTACACGTGCCAACGCATTAGATCAATACATTTACATTTATTTGCATAAGGAAGATTGTTTGTTTCTAGCTCATAGAAATTATACATTCAACCTAACTTTTTCTAGATGCCTTGAATTTTTCTCATGGCTCACAAGGCTTGACTAGGCTCACAGAGGTTGTACATTTCCCCTGGATTTTTCACTAATCTGCCTATGCTCATAGAGGTTGCACGTTCCCCCTGACTTCTGCACTAGAATGTCTACGCTCACAGATATTATACATTCCCCCTAACTTTTGCATTAGACTTACATCTTGACTTTTGTCTTAGACTTACAAGACTTATGCCTTTGCCTTGGCTAGACTCACAAGATCATATAGCATCTCGTTCATCCTTAATTTTAGTTTGACTCACATAGGTTGTATGTTCCCCCTAGATTTTGTCAATACCTCACAAGATTGGTTGATTCTACAAATCTCCCTGACTAGCCTCAAGGTGGCCCACATGGCCTCTCATTGGAGAATGACTGTCGATACTGTCAAATTTAACACTCCATCTCAACGAGGGAGTCATTATCAACCACACCAAGCTTACCTCTCAGCTGCTCAAATTCTCACAATGGTAATGGATTGGTCAGGATATCAGCTACCCGCTCGCTCGTGGTTGTGTACTGTAGCTTTACAATTTTTCTTTGGATCATGTCTATGATGTAATGGTATTTCATGTAAATGTGCTTTTATCCGTCGTGAAATATTCATGCATGCTTTGATAAAAAAAACAAGGGTGATACTTGGAGATAATGAAACAATAGAGAGGATGAAATATTCATGCATGCTTTATGTTGTCATGGGTAGTAGAAGGGGCACCACCCTTTCGGTTATTTTTGGATCTGATTTATGTAATAGAAAGATCCCACTCAAGGGGATATGATAACTAGCATCCAACACAATTCACTAGTGGTTAGTGATGCACTTTACTAGGATTTCAACAGTTCTTCAAATTCATCATCACTACTATCTAGTATGATACCATTTTTTGTTGACATGGAGTTTCCTACCATGTATGTCCATTGCAAGTGTCATAAGGCATCATAACAATGAGATCCTTGACAAACACAACCCCTGATGCTTGCAACATTGTCTAGAGGATGTACAAATTATATTTCTTTTTCCAAATATGTAAAATGAGTATATTACAGTTTATTGAATACATTTTCCTATTATTATATATGGTTTTGTAATTTATCAAAAATTCGCCAAGACTTTATAAGGTTTTATAATTCAATGAAAGATTCGCCAAAATTTTACAAGATTTTATAATTCAGTGAAATATTCGCCAAGATTTTACATGATTATATAATTGACTAAAAGATTCGCTAAAAAATTGTATATACATATTATATTATTGATAAAATAGCCCATTTATTATATATATAAATTTAGGGGGGGTTCTTAAAATCACCCCTGGTGCATAAGAGGATGAAGCTCTAGGGGTGAGAGGTGAGGCATTCCCCCTTTGCTCAAATGCTATGATACGATTGTTCATATCTTTGACTAGATGTAAGAGGGTAGAAATGTCTGTTTGTCTAACTGATTCTCCCTGGGGAAGACCTGTTCTTTCAAGTTGTTCTTCATACTCTGAACAAGTATGCAGAGTAGAACCGAGATTATCAATGGATTTTTCCTCAAGCCTATGATGGTAGGGGGGAGGAAATGCATTGTAGTAATGCATGAAAGCGACTTGGTTCTGAGGGCGGATGAGTTCGGAGATTTGGTTGTATAACTTTGTGAAATGCAAGTTGAAATACTTGATGGTCTCCTCATCCTTATAGGTGACGTTATTGTATTCCCTTAACTTCTCGGTTGGGCTTTTAGATTGCCCATAAGTGGATCTGAACCAATAGATCAACTCCTCCCAAATAGACAAAATCTTAGGAGGAAGGTCAAAGAAATCGGCCGCAACCTTTTCTTCCAAAGAATTGACAAATAAACACATACAAGTATCATTGTCATTGGCTCCTATGTTATGAAAAGCATTAGAAAATGCCACCAGGTGTTCGTTTGTAGTGACAGTGTTATTTCCTGAGAACTTAGGAAGATGCTCCTTGAACTTAGGAAGTGGATGAGTAGCAGGTTTTAATTTAATAGGAGAGGACACATGCCATGGTGTGGTTGTGGCATCTTCTTCAAACTGAAAAAGCCCATACTTTTTAATGACTTTGGTGGGGTTTGTGGTAGATTGGATAGGACTATGGTGGCTATATAAGCTACCAATCACTGATGAAGATGAAGACTGAGAAGAGGGAGCACTTCCAGTGCCACCAGAGCCACCACTAGATGTCATCTTATGGATGATAGATGAGTGAAAGAAAGACGAACTGGATGAAGCAAACAAAGTTCTCCTTAAAGCACTTTGTTGGGTAGATAACACAACGTTCCTTCTTCCTATTTCCACAATAGGATTGATTTTCGGTGATAAGCCTCTTCTTCTTCTAGAAGCACGAGAGTCTAAGGACATGAAAGAAAGGCCAAAACTGAAGAAACAAGAAGGATACTGCTGATTTCTAGGTTGTCTATGTCTAGATTCCCAATGTTCTTGTGCACTAATATCTTGTTCAACTCTTTCCTGTTATCCCCCACTTTTAGGAATAACTAGGAGATTATGTCTCGAGGTCCACAGGTCCTAGAAATGGAGTACCAAGGGCCATATCGACTTGATCGTGGCCCTGGAGGGCCCATCTTTTCTCCCTTTCAACGCTTCCACTTTGTCAGCAGCATCATCCATCACCTTCAGCTTGGTCTTGTATCAGAGATGGTTCTTGCTCCATGAGGTAATGAGTTTGGGTATCATGGTATGTGTCACTCTAATCCTCAAAACCTTTGAATATGTGCATTTTATTCCTTTTGTTTCTAATAGGTGCTTGGATCTTATACTTATCCACTTGACCATGTCTGGGGGGAATGACAGGATGCCCTAGCAAGCTTGTGTCCATAGGTTTTGAGTTGTCACTAGGGCGATTTCTGAAAATCAATCATCCATTCCCATCATACATACCACTTTCCATCTCATTTCCCGCAAATCGGTCCCTTTACACTGGTCTGGGCATAGGTTTGGCCAATTATTTAGGGGTTGTACCTTACCTTGTGGGAAGAATTGGATAAAAGGCCTGGAGGGTAAAAGCAGCTGATGAAAGATAAAAGCCTAAAAATAAAACCTCGAGATGCTTCACCCAGGGATCCCCAAGAAATCAATAAAAATCTTCTCAGCAAGAAACAGAGGGACCCGTAAAATAATAAAACAATACCTAGTTGAGGGATAGGGGGTCTCATCACGAGCCAACATATTAGGTCCATGGGCATCTAGAGGTATGACACTGCCAGCATCTGGTCACCACGCCAGGGTAGTGGCTCTTGGTGGAATAGCCAAGAGAAAGGAGCTCTCATCACGAGTCAGCCTTCTCATTTTCATGAAATGCTTGTGGCTAACATTTCCACCACTGGTCACCAAGACAGGGCAGTGTCCCCTAACTAGCTTCTTGAAAGAAAAAGAAATAAAAAGATAAAAAAACAATAAGACAAGACCTGTTTAGAGGATACAGGGTCTCATCATGAGCCAACCTATTAGGTCCATGGGCATCTAGCGGTATGACACTACCAGCATCTGGTCACCATGCTAGGGTAGTGTCTCTTGGTGGCATAGACAAGAGAAAGGGGGTCTCATCACAATCTAGCCTTCTCATTTCCATGAAATGCTTGTGGATAACATTGCCACCACTGGTCACCAAGCCAGGGCAGTGTCCCCTGACTAGCTTCTTGAAGGAAAAAGAATAAATATAAAAGGCATGAATGGGCTTGGAAACATTTTCATCCATGACAGGTGAAGCTCACCCTCTACAAAGGCACCCACCAGTAAGCCATCCCCGCTATCACTACACCTTTTTTCTCAGCCATCCCCATCCACCTCACCCACTTATATGTCTTGGATTTAGTCTCTTCTAGAAACATCCCTCTTCCAACGGACACTAGCCCAATAGGACACCCTGTCAATTCCCCAAAACTTGTATTGCAGATTTTTATAATGTATTTGAGCCCCTGACTGGGGTAAAGGTGGTTTTATGCACATGTTTAATAATATTGATGATTAAATGTGATTGAAATTGCTATGATCCATGTGATTTATGAGCCCATGGAGGGCATATTTATTGATGCGCAGGATCATGTCCGACAGACAGGTACCACATTGGTCAGGTACACATGGGGGGATGATTAGTTCGGACCTCCATGGAGATGAAGAGCCCACCCGATGGATGTTGATACCCCAACAGAGGGCAGAGACAAGGCATAGCATTTGTACCAGGGAAGAGCAGAAGAATCCACTAGAGGCAGCTCAACAGACTTGTACCTAGGGGTATTGTTCACTCTTCATTGGAACGTTGGACTTGGAAGGCCCAGGACATCACCAAGGAGGTCCATGATGTCATCCATATTCATGGACATTTTGGCATGCAGACAGGGAAGTTTTGGCACATGTGGCAGGATGGAGAAGACCAATGAGGGCTAACATTTTTCTCCAGGAGGCTGCATTTTCCCTGAAAAGGGATAACATCACCCTATAAGGGGCATGACATCTTGTTTTTGCTTGATTAGGTTTTAATTCTTGACATTTTAATGTAAAACAGTATTATTGTGTATTTTGGCATTGTCGGCCTTTTGATCACCTAATTTTTAATTAGGGTCATTTGTATTGTATAATTAAGAGAGAAAAACTCTCTTTTTATTCAACATCTTTTACTCACTCATTAGTGAGGTATTAAATTTGCACCCTATTCTATGGTTTTGGATGAAATTTTACGGCGCACTTGTTGAAGGAAGTTTTTTTGGCTATTTTTGGCATTTCTCTTGGTGGAAGGTTTACAACTAGGGTTTTGCTACATGAATTATTGGTTTATGTAAGTAAATTTCTAAAAAACTTCTTGATTGAATGGTTGCAGTGTTGTTTACTTTCATTTCTTATTATTAATTGTTGAATCAAACCCTAGGTGACAAGCACATTGCTAAGGTGCTTGTCTCATGTCCCTGCTAATATTAAGAGCCATTTGATTTGCTGAAGTAAGATAGAGCCTTGCCATTGCAGCACTCTAATCCTAGTCTTCAAGCCTAGCTGTCTTATTCTTGCTAATGAGCTAAAGAAGGAGGAGAAAGAACTCAGGCCTAGAGTTTCGACACTTTAGTGAGCCTTTCTCCCCTAGGGTTTCATTGTTGAGGCCTTTCTTTAGCAACACCTCAACATTTAACTCTCTTGTCTTCAGCCATATCATTTCTTGCTCAAGCTAGTTGTGTAAATTTGTCTTTTGAGTTAGAGAAGGAGGAAGACGCACTAGGGCCTAGGTCACCTACACCATAGAGATTCATCTCCCCTAGGGTTTGACTTGTTGAAGCCTTGCTATAGCAACACTTCAACGTCAAAACCTCTTATCTCTAGCCCTGCTACTATCATCATGGCCCTTCAACATTTGTAGCCCTTTTTTGACTCCATCTTGCCCTAATAAGGCACTAGTCTAAAACCTCCATTGTTTTGAGCACCTTGATCATACAAAAAACTAAATACTTTGAACAACCTTTAACTCTTACTAACCCTATCCTAGACTAATTTTACTAACCCTAGTGTTGTCGTCACCTTTTCATGATATAAACATCTATATGAAACTTTCATTTTATCTTTAAAGCAATTGAATGGTTGGCTAAGGCATTGTTTCTAAAGTGTTGATATTGTTACATTTGATAGCCATTAGCATTTATTGTGAAGTGATATTGTAATCATTGCTATTGTGTAAACATTGATTTACTTCATCAATATTATTGTTCAATTGCTTATCATCAGAAAGTCATTTATTATATGAAGTACTAACTTGCAAGAAAGCTTGCACATGTATAGTAGGTTTGTTTCTTTGTCTCGGGCAAGTACACTTCTTGGTTACTACTTCCAGTTATCTTTTATCTTTATTGGTTGTTTAGCCAGGACTTTCAAATCAGGTGGTGACTTGTGAGGGGGAATATTATCACTTAGCCTTCAAACCTTTGACTTCTCAAAACCCTAGGTCACCAGGGACGTCTCCCCTGGGCCTTACCTTCCTAAACAAAAATAACCTTCCCATTGAGGTGACAGTGGTGGGATTGGTTCAGTTACGCCAGTTTTACTTCCTTTCATCTGTCTTTTATCTTAACTACACATGGTGCGATAAAATTTTGGCGTCGTTGTCGGGGAACACTGAGTCAATTCTCCTCAAGACGAAACTTTTTGGTAAGCCTTGCCTCTAGAGTCTCTATCTTACAAGCTTACCTGGTGACTCCACATAGGGTGTTTTCCCTTATCCTTTGACAGTTTTAAGAAAATTATCTGGCGACTCCACAAACCACAAAGAGGTACACTAATCCTCCTCAATCATTCAAAAGAAAGCCTCCCCAAAACTCTCATGTTGTAAAATCACTTTTCGGAGGAAATCTTCCTTTGAACACCATGTCTAGCATATCAACTCAGACCAATGCATTGAACCTAGGAAATAATCAAAGACAATGGTCATCTACTCTCTTCAAACCACTAGACATGTCAGCCATACCAGTCTACCCTAGGAAAATTCCACCCAAGTATGAGAAGTGGTTGCCTAAGTTTACTGGTACTGATTCAATCAGTGTTAAAGAGAATATGATCAATTTTTGGGCATTTTTTCAGCTTCACCCTGTTAGTGATGATGTTGAGGACTTAGTCATGAAATTGTTCTTCGCTACCCTCTTGGATGCTTCAAGGCATTGGTATCATAGTCTTCCTAATGGAAACATTAAAACCATGAACAAACTAGAAGAAGCTTGTCTTAAGAGATGGAGTATCAAGGAGGATCCAAAAATTCTATTCACCAAGATAAATTCCCTTTGGAAGCATGAAAATGAGACCATTCGATAGTTCCATACTAGGTTTGAAACTATGTTAAAAAATATCCTTGCAAGCCATCATCCAACTGATAATTACCTTGTCTATATCTATACCAAATCGTTCACTGGTCAACTAAGGTATCTTCTCAGAGAAAAAAACCCCCAAACAATCCAAGAATCTTAAGAATTGGCTACCAATATTGAAGGCAACCTCCATTCGTCTAATATTGAGCCTTTCACAAACCCAAGGGGAAAGATGGACACTAAACCCAAGATAGTCCACAATACCGAGCCTACTTCTGATCTTTACGCTAGTATGGAAAAATTACAAGCAACCATGGACGACATGATAAAAAATCAAGAGCTAATGATGAATAGAATTGTCAACTTGGAAAGAGACCAAAACCAAGAACCTAGGGTCCCGCACAAAGGTAAATTCCAAAAGGGGAAGCAATTCTACAAAACAAAGAATGATCAAGAGGTCCCAAACACTTTAGCTCCTGCAAATGTAGTGGATGAAAACCCTTGGTGCTTGCAGTGTAGTGAAGCACATTAGGAACATGAGTGTCCTTACAATATGATGGCCATGAACAAGTGAACAATATAGGTCATCTCATGGAAGGCACCCAAATAAATATCACTCTTCAAGAACATCAAGAGGGCATAAAAGAAGCAGCCAGGCTAGCTAGAATGGCAGTGATAAAAAACCTAGACCAGGAATCAAAGGAGAAGTTGAAGAAACAAGAATTCCAGGTGTATAGATGAAAGAAGTTGAACCAACCCATCTCTACCATTCTTGTGACAGCTCAAACAAAACCTCCACCCTCGTACATTATCCTCACGAAAAATTCCAAAGCCGAGAGGGTGGACTCGAACTTTGACATTGAAGGGGCACTATCTAAGATGCATATGACCATCCCTCTGAAAGAATTCATTAAGGTGACATATGTTAAAGAATGATTTGAAAACTTTTTCCAAGGATCAGATGGACCCATGGACCCTCTCATGTTGCAATTCGATCACTTTAGGGTGAAATATGATGAGCATCATCCCTTTTTCATGACCTTGATAATGAATAATAAGAGCCTCAACAATTGCATGTTGGATTCAGGGGTCGGTGCTAACATGATGTCTCTTAAGGTCATGCAACAATTGGGCCTGAAAGTCACATGAGCCTACAGAAATGTGTGTGGCTTCAAGTATAAATCCATACCCATACATGGGGTAATCGAAAATGTGGAAGTTTTCCTTAAAGAATACCCTGAGAAAGTAATCCACATTGACATAGTGATAGTACACATCCTAGACGTGTGGGGGATGTTGTTTTCTACGAATTTTTCCTCAATGTTGGGTGGCACCCTTGAGATGGACCTCACTTATGTGAATATACTTTTGAAAAATGGAACAATAGGTTGACTCCCAAATGTGCCAGTGACCGGAACCCATGTGCAAGAAACTAGTCACCCCGTCAAAAATGAAAAAGGGCATGAGCAAATCATGGGAAATCTTCCTAAATTTTCTCCTAAGGATACTCCCTTTGCAAAAAATGAATATCAAATACAATGGCCCACGAGAGAAGGATACTAGCAACTCTTAGACAAATATAAAGGCAAAGAAGATGGGGATGTAAAATTACTAAAAACAGGAAAGAGTGATGCACATATTCACCCTCCCCAATAGGAAGTCTTTATGACAGTGTCCCACCCTCCTCCCTCTCCACAATACACCAGGGTTGTCTAGGGAAAATCTAAATACAAGATCAAAGAATACATGGAGGGGGGTGTAGTATGCATGTGGGATACCAACAAAGGGGAGCCTACTAAGGTCAAAGGAAGTACTCAATATTGGCTAAGACCTTTCAAAGTTGGAAGAAAATCAGTTGACGACTCCTACTACTTGTCCACTTTGGAAGGGAGAAGGTGCCCTTTACCAGTCATCAGACATCTCCTCAAACCCCACCAAGGTGGGGGGACCTGACTTCATAGGTAAGTATAGGTAAGTAGGTAGGCATTTTGCATTCATTGTATATACCATTGCATTACATGCTAGAGTAGTTTTCTTTCCCACTTGTACATATGCTTGATTTTATTTCAGTCTTATATATATATATATGTGTGTGTGTGTGGATTGGGGTGATATCACCACCCCAAATGATTACTAATGATTTCTATTGATATCAAGTAGGTTACAGGTTATGCCAGAGATGTTGAGGTTCTCATGTTCTCTACGGTGAGCATATGTCCCCGAGCTGGAGCCAGATGTTATCCCCCACTTTTAGGGATAACTAGGAGATTATGTCTCGAGGCCCATAGGTCCTAGACATGGAGTACCGAGAGCCAGATCGACTTGAGCATGGCCTTGGAGGGCCCCTATTTTCTCCCTTTCAGCGCTTTCACTTTGTCAGCAGCAGCAACAACATCCATCATCTTCGGCTTGGTCCTGTATAAGAGATGGTTCTTGCTCCATGAGGTAATGAGTCTGGGTATCATGGTATGTGTCACTCTGATCCTCAAAACCTTTGAATATGTGCATTTGATTCCTTTTGTTTCTAAAAGGTGCTTGGATATTATACTTTTCCACTTGACCATGTTTGGGGGGAATGACAGGATGCCCTAGCAAGCTTTTGTCCATAGGTTTTGAGTTGTCACTGGGGGGATTTCTGAAAATCCATCATTCGTTCCCTTAAAACATACCACTTTCCATCTCATTTCCCACTCATCTATCCCTTTACACTAGTCTGGGCATAGGTTTGGCCAATTATTTAGGGATTGTACCTTACCTTGTGGGACCTATTAGGTCCATGGGCATCTAGTGGTATGACACTACCAACATCTGGTCACCATTCCAAGGTAGTGGCTCTTGGTGGCATAGCCAAGAGAAATGGGGTCTCATCACGATCCAACCTTCTCATTTATGTGAAATTCTTGTGGCTAACATTGCCACCACTGGTCACCAAGCCAGGCCAGTGTGCCCTGACTAGCTTCTTGAAAGAAAAAGCAATAAAAAGATAAAAAACAATAAGACAAGACCTGGTTAGAGGATAGGGGGTCTCATCATGAGCTAGCCTATTAGGTCCATGGGAATCTAGCGGTATGACACTACCATCATCTGGTCACCACGCTAGGGTAGTGGCTCTTGGTGGCATAGCCAAGAGAAATGTGGTCTCATCAAGAGCCAACCTTCTCATTTCCGTGAAATGCTTGTGGCTAAAATTTCCACCACTGGTCACCAAGCCAGGGTAATGTCCCCTGAATAGCTTCTTGAAAGAAAAAGAATAAAGAAAACAAGCATGAAAGGGCTTGGAAACATTTGCATCCATGACAGGTGCATCTCACCCTCTATAGAGGCACCCACCGGTAAGCCATCCCCGCTATCACTGCACTTTTTTCCCCAGGCATACCCATCCACCTCACCCACTTACATGACTTGGATTTAGTCTCTTCTAGAAACATCCCTCTTCCAATCGACACTAGCCCAATAGGACACCCTGTCACTTCTCCCAAACTTGTACTGAATATTTTTATAATGTCTTTGAGCACCTGACTGGGGTAAAGGGGGTTTTATGCACATGTTTAATAATATTGATGATTAGATGTGATTGGCATTGCTATGATCCATGTGAATTATGAGCCCATGGAGGGCGTATCTGTTGATGTACAGGATCATGCTCGATGGAAAAGTACCACATTGGTCAGGTACACATGGGGAGATGATTAGTTCGAACCTCCATGGGGTTGAAGATCCCACCTGATGGATGTTGAGACCCCAATAGGGGGTAGATATAGGGCTGTAAATTCTAACCTTGTACAATATCTACTGCAAACTGATATTCAGAAAAGAACAAAAAAGATATAATGGCAAATACAAACATTACACAGAGATTTTTCACCTGGAAACCCAAATCAGGAAAACCAGCATATATTATATTCATACAATTGTTTTACATTGTTTACAATACAATATACATATAGGAGCCAGCGGCATCCAAAACCCTAACCCAATGACCTGGATTAGTCCAAAACCCTAATTCCTTAACCGGAACTAGAAAACCATCAGCAAAAAACCATGTGCCGAAAACCACCTAATATCATGTGGTCCCGAAAATATGTCATCCTGGCGAAAATATGTCGGCCCAAAAAAAAAATTTCGGGGGCGCTGCCCCTGCACCCCCCTCTAACCCCCCTGCGCGCCTGGCGCAGGTGCTCAGACACTACTACTCGTGCAAAGAATATAACACATACCCAACATTCTCCCACTTGTTGTTTTCTTTGCACACAGGGGGTTACAGGGTTACATAGTCAACAATGCCCATGGATCCTCTACACCAAGAGAACT
>ML792146.1:117032-131455 GCA_009831015.1 Picea engelmannii | reverse complement strand
ACAAAGGCGTCCCCCTGAAGCCAATAAAGCTCTGATACCAAATGTAAATTCTAACCTTGTACAATATCTACTGCAAACTGATATTCAGAAAAGAATAGAAAAGATACAATGGCAAATACAAACATTACACAGATATTTTTCACCTGTAAACCCAAACCGGGAAAACCAACATATATTATATTCATACAATTGTTTTACATTGTTTACAATACAATATACATATAGGAGCCAGCGGCATCCAAAACCCTAACCCAATGACCTGGATTAGTCCAAAACCCTAATTCCTTAACCGGAACTAGAAAACCATCGGCAAAAAACCATGTGCCGAAAACCACCTAATATCATGTGGTCCCGAAAATATGTCGGCCCGACGAAAATATGTCGGCCGGAAACTGGCGAAAATATGTCGGCCCTCTTACCCCCCTGCGCGCCCAGCGTAGGCGCTCAGACACTACTACTCGTGCAAAGAATATAACACATACCCAACAAGGGCAGAGCATTTGTACCAGTGAAGAGCAGAAGAATCCACCAGAGGCATCTGAGAAGACCAATGTTGAGGGTGGTTGTTCCCTCTTCATTGGAACGTTGGCCTTGGAAGGCCCAGGACATCACCCAGGAGGTCCATCACATCATCCAGCTTCATGGATGTTTTGGCGGGAAGACAGGGAAGTTTTGGCACGTGTGGCGGGTTGGAGAAGCCCAAGGAGGGCTAACATTTTGCTCCAGGAGGCTGCATTTTCCCTAGAAATGGATAACGTCACCCTAGAAGGGGCATGACGTCCTATTTTTTCTTGATTAGGTTTTAATTCTTGACATTTTAATGTAAAACAATATTATTG
The DNA here is from genome assembly GCA_009831015.1 of Picea engelmannii. NCBI lineage: Eukaryota > Viridiplantae > Streptophyta > Pinopsida > Pinales > Pinaceae > Picea > Picea engelmannii. Next base: position 130,616 of record ML792146.1, on the reverse strand, counting down.
TGTATTTTGGCCTTGTCGGCCTTTTGATGACCTAATTTTTAATTAGGGTCATTTGTACTGTATAAGTAAGAGAGAAAAACTCTCTTTTTATTCATCATATTTTACTCACTCATTAGTGAGGTCTTAAATTTGCACCCTATTCTATGGTTTTGGCTGAAATTCTAAGGCTCACTTGTTGAAGGAAGCTTGTTTTGGCTATTTTTGGCATTTCTCTTGGTGGACGGTTTACAACTAGGGCTTTGCTACATGAATTCTTGGTTTATGTAAGTAAATTTCTGCAAAACTTCTTGATTGAATGGTTGTAGTGTTGTTTACTTGCATTTGTTATTATTAATTGTTGAATCAAACCCTAGGTGAAAATCACATTGCTAAGGTCCTTGTCTCATGTCCCTGCTAATATTAAGAGCCATTTGATTTGTTGAAGTAAGATAGAGCCTTGCCATTGCAACACTCTAATCCTAGTCTTCAAGCCTAGCCATCTTATTCTTGCTAATGAGCTGAAGAAGGAGGAGAAATCACTAAGGCCTAGCGTTTCTACACTTTAGTGAGCCTTTCTCCCCTAGGGTTTCATTGTTGAGGCCTTGCTTTAGCAACACCTCAACATTTAACTCTCTTGTCTTCAGCCATATCATTTCTTGCTCAAGCTAGTTGTGTAAATTTGTCTTTTGAGTTAGAGAAGGAGGAAGATGCACTAGGGCCTAGGTCACCTACACCATAGTGAGTCATCTCCCCTAGGGTTTGACTTGTTGAAGCCTTTCTATAGCAACACTTCAACATCAAAACCTCTTGTCTCTAGCCCTATTAGTGTCATCATGGCCCTTCAACATTTGTAGCCTTTTTTTGACTCCATCTTGCCCTAATAAGGCACTGGTCTAAAACCTCCATTGTGTTGAGTACCTTGATCATACAAACAACCAAATATTTTGAACAACCTTTAACTCTTACTAACCCTAGCCTAGACTAATTTTACTAACCGTAGTGTTGTCATCACCTTTTCATGATATAAACATATGTATGCAGATTTCATTTTATGTTTAAAGAAATTGAATGGTTGGGTAAGGCGTTGTTTCTAAAGTGTTGATATTGTTACATTTGATAGACATTAGCATTTATTGTGAAGTGATATTGTAATCATTGCTATTGTGTAAACATTGATTTACTTCATCAATATTATTGTTCAATTTCTTATCATCAGAAAGTCATTGATTATATGTAGTACTAACCAACAAGCAAGCTTTCACATGTATAGTTGCTTTGTTGCTTTGTCTTGGGCAGGTACACTTCTTAGTTACTACTTCCTATTATCTTTTATCTTTATTGGTTGTTTAGTGAGGACTTTATAATCAGGTGGTGACTTGTGAGGTGGAATATTATCACTTAGCCTTCAAACCTTTGCCTTCTCAAAACCCCAGGTCATCGAGGATGTCTCCCCTGGGCCTTACCTCCCAAAATAGAAAGAACCTTCCCATTGAGGTGACTGTAAAGGAAAAATGAGTAAGGGAAAGAGTATTACAAATTGAATCAACACCCATGAATTCTAGGCACAAGGAGAAATTTTTTCTACACAGATATCTGTAACTAATGTCTACAGAATTAAATCGAAAGCGTGGATTCAATCTAGAGATCCAGTTCAAAAAATTGACAGTTGTGTTGGACACACCTACCACACTTAGAGGGGTGGGGTGAATGAGTGTGGGGCTCTTTTTACCAAAACTTCCCTCTTTCACAAAAATCATTACTTAGCATTTAACATTTACTCATTAATCATTGTTGTCATTTATAATCAGTTAAATGTGAACGTATATCAGCAACATAGATCATCAATAAGTCATCACCACAAGGAACACAAAGAACACAAGATGTATGTACAATTTTATTTTTATTACAGACTACAATCCTTGGGGTTTATCAACAACAATTGAATAGAGTACAACTCTACAAGAGCACCAACTTTATATGCAAGACTCAGCTTACATCCTCAGCACCAACTTAGATGAGGCAACAATCCTCCACATATATCAATCTGTAACAGGTACGTGACCTGCCAGTAGTGTAGCTCGTGTGTGTATGCACCCTGGTTCACAACAACCCGTGTATGTACACGACCAGTATACACAGCAGCCTATGTATGCCTTCTGAGTTATTAGGGTTTATCCTTTTCATCACATACTCATATCCTCTGCAACCTGCAATTACATTCTCCTCTGTCTCTTACTGTCCAATCTGACCACCAGCCAGTCACACCACATCCAAGCTCTCTAATAGCTTAATCATTCTCCACAACCAATCAATATGAATGCTATCTCAATCATGTATAAGGAACAAATATACCATAGCAATCATATCACCACTGAATCGCAAGAGTATTGATCACTCCATCAACCAATATAAACCACATCACAGCGGCCATACCAAGAATTCCCTAGGCAATCATAACACAACAAGCAAGAGTAACCATCTAAACAATAATGTAACCATACCAGAGTCTCAGTGACAGATCTGAGCCCATAGAATGCAGATCTGGAACCTACTTTAGTCTTCAACAACCAGTCATCATCTCAAACACAATTCTCCATGCGTTTATCCAATGTACGCACCCTGTCCTCATACAGCCCACGTATGTACGTGGCCTGGCCCATTAGAGCCCATGTATACCTCAGAAAATAGGGTTTTTGAAGCTCTGAGACTTTTTTTGTCAAGATATCTGATATTGTTGAAACTTTGATGCATCCATGAGATCCTCCTCACACTCTGTTTCTCAGAATAGATCTTCAATCATGCTCAAGAGATCCACACCAAAAATTCTCTCACAAGAAGCTCTCCATCAATCCTCCAAAAGATATTCTTCCACAAGTGTGTATATTTCACTAGAGATCCTAGCCTCTTATTTATACTTTCATCCTCTAGTTCACTTAACCCATTTCTAGGTCACTTAACCCATTTTCCTCATTTTAGGGTTAACCACTTTCCATAATTTGAAGGTACTCCATTACTTTATCATTTAAATATTCCTTCTTGACTTTTTCACCTCACTTAATCATTTAAATAATCTTCTTGACTTAGTCACTTTTCTTTATCATTTTAAATAATGATTTCTTCTTTTAATGCACTTTGACTTCTTTGACCTTGGGGGCTTCAAGCCTTCATATGGGGGTCCTTCAACTTCATATGGCCATAACTCTCAAACCATGAGGAGTTATGTGACGTTCCACATACCACCGGAAATGGCATGACAAGCACTATCCATCCAGGATAGTTTCACCAACAAATTCACTGATCCTCATGTCATTATTTCTCATACAAGCATGGGTCCTTTAACCATACTTCTAGGATAAATCAATCCACAAAGCGTCTTCCCGTGAGGGCTTTCACCATAAGGGGACCACTTTGGAGTTCATCCATTTGTGCACCATATCAACTATGATAAGACTATAATGATTCATCAATCCAACAATGCATCATATAAACCATATTCATATATGCATTATGTATCAATGATAACTCATTGATCCATCTTCATCAATATACTAAGATCAAACCTTTGACCTTTGACATCATTCGATCATCCTTTGGCATCAATCAAACAATCAATCATTTGACATGAATCAATGACATCAATCAATCAAACCTTTGGCATCAATGACAACATGATCCAACAAGTTGAAAGTGATCAAAGAAACAAAAGAGGCGCTATGAGAGTTAGAGGGATGGCTGAGAGAGACAAGTCTCTATCAATATTGAACAAGATGTTTTATTTTCAGCAATGCCAAATTTGAGCAAGTGATTTCAAAGCCCTATTTTTAAATTCGTGGTATTTGATTTCAGGAACAAGATTCACCTTTGTCCAAAAATGAAGGCATGCTATGGAGTTTTTGGTTTGAGGTTGAGGTACTTTTGCAACAAACTGTAAGTGGGGAATTTAAATCCTTGTGTTTTGAATTCGATAATGAGGAATCATGCCAAAGGTCATTGGTCACGAGAATTATTAAAGGCGCATCCTATAAGGTATTTTCATTGATTGGGGTTAAATAGAAGAGGTAGTTACAAAGGAGTACTTTATATTCCTGTAACACTTCTACAAATCTAATAAGTCATTTATGCATAAGGACTAATCATTTGTACACATTCTAATGATCCCCACCCCCTGGCCTTTGGTAAAGTAGCATAAGTGATTTGAGGAGTTGTTTTTGTCCTTGATAGTTTGAGTCTTTGTTCTTCACCCTATATGATTATAATCTTTCTTTACAGTCTAATTCTTTTGATTCCTCCCCAAACCATGTCCAAGGCCCCAATACTAATACCTATTGTTCAAATCCTCCTAATGTCACTAATATCATCACCCATATGCCAACGATATCATTGGTAGGTTATTTGTGGTGGTTTGAGATGTATTTCATGGCCCTTAATACCTAGAATCTTCCTTTATGGCATAAGGCCCATGTTTCCTCACTTGACCATGTAAAGGACCCTAGTTCCCATACATACTAACTCAGATCCTCCTAATGTCATTGGTATCCCCACTTGGAGATGAAGGATACCCTTGGTAATGCCTCAAACCACCACAACTAACCTCTTGAGGGTTTCAAATTGGCCTCCTACTAGGAATATGGGTACCATTCATGTGCTTTTCATAATGAGAATGTGTCTTAGGATCCATACGATGGTTGAGGGAGAAAAATAAGAGTCTTAGGCCCTAAACAAATATTCACAATATTCAGTGTGTGTGTGTGTGTAGTGGATTGTATCCCTATATCCAATGTTCAATTCTTTGGGAAAAACCATCCAACTAATGGTGTCAACTATTGATGAAGCTTGTTAGAGATAAACATCAACCTACAAAACTGCTTACGCACAAGGATTATATTTTTATTCTCAATGGAACCAAATCAACATAAAAATGAAATTCTGACAACAAAATGATCAACTACTTCAACCCTAAGTCAAGCCAACAATAATTAAAATGTATTGTTATGGTAATAAGGAAAAACAGACTTCAACTCAAAATTTTAATATTGCAAAGCTTACATACATATGCATTGTCTTCTCAAATAAAAATAGTGCCATGTATGTATTTCTCAATGGAAATTAGAATATAATTCACAATGTCTTCAATGGTTTCATGTTCCTTTGATCAAACACCATTCAATTGATACTCTTATATGAGATGGAAATTATTTAAAACTATTGTTATATGGATATTAATTAAACCACATATTTCTCAAGAATCTTTCAAACTTGTCTTCTTTAGGTGAATATTGTGGTCATCTTTCAATAGGGAACATTGTGGGGAATGGTTCGGAGAAAACCTTAGAATTTCCAGCAAAAGTGGAAAGGGATTACTGACTCTTAGCTTGCATGTAGGATCTAACAAATTCCATTATGGCTATCCTTTGGAATTGTATCAACCTATAGGAAGAACTATGGATGAAGTAGAAGGAACACATGTTGCTACTATGAACATTGAAGGAGGGAGCAAAGTGGAGAAGGTTCTCAATTACCCAATTTTTGAAGGGTCATATGGGAAGGATTCCATGGTGATTCTTGGTGTGATCCATTCATAACAATATTCAAACAAATGTGGTGATATTTTTTGGAAAAATATCTACTTGCTTGGTTTGGATTTTATCAGAGTAGGCTTAGATCTTGAAACCATTAGTAGAGTGAAGAGGGTTGATAAATTTACATGGAAAGATCAGAGGAACCAAAAGAGAGAAGCGTGAAGAAACTTGTGAAGCAAATTGAATCAAGAGTGAGGATGGTTTTTGCTGGGATCCTATGGCGAATGAAACTATGGAATATTCTGGCAAAGCCTTGATTGGAAAATTCCATGGCCTACAAATCTCACACCATTCCCTTAATTACAATACAAAATATTTGGTCTCTAAATATTGGGTATCGACCATTTTTTACCTTTTAGGAATAGGTTCGACTGCTCTATAGTTTCTATTTGAATAATATTTGAATAGGGTCCTAAAGGGGAGATGGTTCTTGGGAATGACCTTTCTATCAATGAAACCATTTTTTATGTGTTTTGATCAGTGGTCATAGGTGGCTAAAATAATGTAGATATGGGTTAAATTGCTAAGGTTTCCCATGGAGATGTGATATGTCAAAATTCTGAAGGAAATAGACAATTCATTGGGAATAATGATAGACATTGATGAATCCTTCAAGGTATGTGCCTATCAAACAATAGTTAGAATTTTAGTAGAAGTTGACATTGGTTAAGACTTAACTAAGAGTATGGAGATAGTGGTAGGTCATATTGTCCATACTCAATTTTTGGACTCCTACAAAATTCCTTTTAGATGTGTGTGATGTCATGTCTATGGTCATATTGCAACAAAATATTCTTTGCCTTTTTCAATGAAGGTGTGGTGAAAGAAAGAAGGGGTTAGGGAATCAAAAGATGTCATTAAACAATTATTAGTACATTTCAAAGGGGAGCCGTGTCATGATGTTGAATTAGTATTCATTTAATAAGATTTGGCCCAAAGGGAGAACTTGAATATGTTATCTATAATCGAAGCTAATATATCTGAGATGGAAGTTCGAGAGTTGGATAATCCCAAGCTAGTCTCCCAAGAAATATAACCAAAATGTGAAGAAGTTTATGTTTCTAAGGTTTGTGACTAGGCTTCAAACAACCTATCAAGTATGGGTCCAGGTGGAACTCCATCACATTTAGAGGCATTAGCCATGGAAGATGTTGTATCGATTCTTGAAAAGGTAACGATGAGTAGTTCTAATAAGTCAATTGGCATAAAGGGTCATATTGGGGTTTAGGAGTTGACCCTTTAAAGGATACATGCCCTTAAATAGTAAAGATAAAATCTCTATTGCACCATGCATAAGAGAAATCTTAAAAGAGATTCAATAGGGGAAGAAAAAATCCATAATACAGATCCTTAGTGTAAGAAAAACCTTTTTGGATGGTTTAAAATGACTGTTTCATCCATAAATAAAACACTTTCCCTAGATAGGTTAGTGTATATTCACAAGACAAATATAATATTGTTTTAATAAACATCCATAAAATATTTAATAATCACATAACAATTCATAAACATTAAACATAACCAGAATTGATGGCTATATAAATTATGCTGAAAGGAGCAATCACACCTAATCTGATGAAATGGTCAGCACAATTGGAATGGTTTCCCCCATGTGCTCCTCTTCAGTTGTATGACCCTTTCTTTGTCCTAAGCTTCCCTCAATCGACGAAGAAAGATCTTAAAGTACCTGCCAAAATCATTCAACCTCCATAAATATCTACAAAATCAATACAAGTCATATTTGTAACGCATTATTTACTCTAAGATGCATTTTTATGAGAGTGTCAGAACATACCTGAATGATCTCCTCTTGGTTTTGAGAATAATTTATTAGAGCCACACGTCTAATATTGGATCAAACAACCTCCCTTGATTTGATGTAGCAGCAATGAAGTCAACATTGACTTTGTTGTTGCTCCGTTGGATCGAGGGAGGTTTGCTCCAAGATTAAACGGCTCCAATAAATTATTCTCTACTTAACAGAGCCAACCACATGAAGGTGGAAGATCTTATGGCCCCTCCCCCCTCTTCACATCACTCTCAATTCCCCAATACCCAATCTATTTTCTACTAGAAAATATGCATTAAAAATATTCAAAACTGATAGAATGTGATTGTAAAGCTATGCAAGAAATCTAAGCTAAAATAACTACAAATTTGTTTGATTTCAATTTGCATTGAACATAAGAATGAATCATCTATATTTCATTTTTTTCCAATAGGAGTACAAAAAAATATTTCATAGAAAATAGATTGTATAAATAGTTATTAAAATATTGTACATCATCATTTAGTTGTATTCGGCCTCTTTTTCTTAGCTCTAAAATTCCTAAGCATTTCATCAATATCGATGTCTTTGTTCTCTAGATTCTCTTCAAAATCTAATTGTGCTTGTGTCCTCTCACACAGAGCATGCCTAGTCGTAGGGTACTCACGGGGTAATGGAGGTTGTTGTGACGAGGCATCACCTACAAAAGAAAAAAATATAAAATTTAGATGGTCAGTTTTTAAATATCATTGAACTAGTTTAGTAATATTAGAAAAAACACCTGCAATGTCATTATTTATTAGTGCACTCTTCGGCACCGTTGGAATGGTTTCCCCTGTGTACTCCTCTTCAACTATATGACCCTCAAGTACAACATTCTTTGCCATTGAAACCACAAACTTTATAAGGAAAATCATAAATGTACAAGTAAAAAAAATTAGAAGTACAAAATGTATAACTAAGAAATTATTAAATATATGATTAAAATACTATTACCGTCATGTGCCTTAGTCATAACACCATCACGGGGTTGCACCCTAGTGGAATGGGACTACACGAAAGAACCATCTAGTTGTGAACCACTATCAACACACTTCTCTCCAATACTACTATTGGATTGGTTGATAGTGTTGCTCCCCTGATATCAAACATGACTGTATTATATTAATAATGAAAGGTTAATATGGATTGAATTTTATTTACCTTATCCTGCAAAGTGGTTCTTGGTAACTGCCTCAAGCTTTTCCGATGTTCAACTACATCTTAATAGCCATACTTGTAACCAATTTGGAGGTCTTCCTTCGTGGTTTCAATACTGAACTCATCACCCTACATTGCATAAGAGTATGTATTTTTAATGTTATAGGTTGCAATTACCTAAAATTTTGAAGGCGATACAAATAAGATATTTGGGTACTTACAATTCGCGACTGCAACTTCAAGTAGTTTCCCTGGCCTAGCCTATGTTGGCCACATTTGGAAAGCCTTGCTTTTGTTTCATTTGAAGTGTCAATCAACCTATCATCAAAATTTTCAAGTATGTTAATATATACCACACTTTTATTTAGATCTAAAAAAAATTAAAGGTATTGAATTGAAATTGTAATTTACCTTATGGGACCAGAGGGTGTTTTTCCTTCATCTGTCAATTTCTTTTATTTTGCGTCTTCAATGAGGGCCTTCCACTCCCTCTCTTGAATCATCAGAGGATGCTTCTACCTATCGTTTTGTTTCAAGTGCTTCCTATAGGTTTCCCGCGTATATTTTAAATATTGGCCAGTTGTGGCGATGGCCAAGGTTTTATTAAATGTGTCTACACCAAAAAGGATTTCAAGATAATTCATCAATTCTTTTTTGAGGTCGAAATTCTAGGAATTCCACCTCTCCTGTATGGTGGGCCCAAAAATCAGCAATGCCTTGTTCTCCAAGGCCCTATAAAAATCATTCTTCCCTACATGCAAAAACATTATATGTTTATTAATTTAAAAATAATAATTTGGATGATTTATGTTTGTCTACATAGAGAACATGAAACAATCAAAATTTTAAAAACTACCTGGGACTTTAAGTTGATTTAACGGAAGCCCTTCCTTGTTGACCATAAATGTGTCCTTAAGGGTCTCCATTCTATTCACACGTCCTGCTTTAGGAAAATCAACCATATAGTTGGCCAAATCATTAGTCTCATCTCCGTCACCACCTCCAGATCGTACCTGTGTGGCTTCCTGGGGGAACATTTTGTGGATCCCACCTAATGGTGTGGAAGGCAGATATCTGAATAGTTGCATCCTAGAAGGTACACGAGGACCTGTGTCGGTACCCTGTGTTGTCTTTGCAACACCACTAATATCGACACAATGCATGTCGGGGTTAAGAGGATCCAAAAATATCTATATAAAAAAAGAAAAAAAAATCATTTAGATAATGTAAAAGTTAAAAATCAAGCTTTCATAATTGATCTTATGACATAAAAATAAAACCACTCGAAATTATGGTTATTAACTTATGTGTTAAGCCTTGTCATAACTTCTCTAATCCTTTCTTTGACTTCAAGAGTTTGATCTAGAATGTCTAACAAGTGAGCCAATTCCCTGTTTGCTTGATTGATCTTTTTTTTTATTAATACCATAGGGTCGAGGGATGCATACAAATCCCTTTGGTCGAGAGAACCATCATTGTTATAGAAAAATTTGCCTCACCCTATGCAATCTTGCACAGAGGGCCTTTTTCCATTTCCCTATGCAGACTTTTCATCCCTTTTTGCAAATCCCAGAGCTAAAAATACATTTTTCCACATGTACGCACCTTGCCTACTATACAACATGCATATATGCAGGTTTCACCACTACAACCCGCATACATTGAGATTTGTGCCCAAAAATGAAAAATGGTGTTGGGTAATGGGAAAAGGCCCTTTGTGAAAGATTGCATAGAGTTAACAATGATGATTCTTTACTCTACTTGGTGTGAAAAAGGGATAAACTTGTACCAAATAGACGTCCTTTCAAATCCAATTTACGAGTGTGAAAGAGACAAGTTCACTAGGAAATATTTTCGCTTTTTGAAAACGAGTCAGAAAAGAGCTTAACTAAGACTCACGACCTTTCAGGTCCAATTTAACAAGTGTGAAAGGGGAAATCACTCGACAATCTTTTTGCTTTTTAGACGAGTCGGAAAAGAGTTTAAATCAAACTCGCTTGGGAGTTTCTAGGCGGAAAGTCATGGGGGAGGCCAAGGCTCCCATGATGGACTTCTTTGGAATGTCAGTATCTTACGAATAGCTGACATAATCTTAGGAAAACCTAAAGCTCTCCAAGTCAAGGAGGATAAAATGCTAGCAGAGGTTATGATCAGGGGATCAAATTTTGCTCAATTTTCAAAGTGCTTGGAATGTAATGAAAATAGTGTCATTGTGTCCGTCTTGTCTTCCTGATTCTGGTGGTATATTGACTTTCTCAAACAGAGTCTGTATGGAGAAGATATCGCGATCTATTTGCCAAGGCAAACAGGCAAAATTTTTGGATGCTGACTGTACCTGTCCGTACAGTCCGTACGGTGACATGGCAGGGCTGTACCATCCGTACGATGACATGTCAGGTGGATGACATGGCACACTTTCATTGGTTGATGGTTACTGAATCAGGGAATGACACGTGTCATTGGTGGCCAATGATGTGAGGACATGTGGCCCAATCAATTGGCGCCACGTGTCACTTGTTGACTGGTTGATATGCTTATGTAAAACTAATGGAGGCCGCGGGGTTCGACCCCCGGACCTCCCATAACACAAACCTTTACAAGCCTCCGCTAACCATTATGCCGCCCATTGTTCCTTGTCATATAAGTCAGTGCAATTATATTTAAGTTTGAGTGTTGTGCCAAACGGAAAGGGGGGGCGGGTCGGGGCCTAACCCTGACCCGTGGTTTTATTTCACACCATATAACTTTGTTATAATATGTTTGCGTGTGGAAATATATAACAATGAAACAACGTTTGTAACCATATATTAAAATATGGCGCAGTTATAACATATGCGCACGGGTTTTGATATAGCCCACGGTTCTTTTATATATATTACATGTGACCCCAAGTTGGAGCGAGGGAGTCGGTTGACACGGTTTTCAAATGGTTAAACCACCTTTTATCCACGCGCAAGGTCACATGGCCATATGCCCAGGTGCCGAGGCAGTTAGGGGCTGGCGTGCCCTTAACTGTTCTACGGTTTGTACCATTGGCGCGGTTGCGCCCGGTGCTGGGTTTTTGCGCTTAAAAGAGCGTGTGAGCCAGGTTCATGCAAGGAGGGTGTGAATTGTAGAACCAGAGACAACAAGATTGGAGAAGGAGACTTCCAGGAGGCCTATCTTTCTCATTTTTCGACCAATTGAGGTGCCGAAAGAGCCCAGACAGGGGTTTTGGGACACTGGGAAGCCATTAGAGCACTCGGTTTGTCAATTTGAGCATTGTAAGACATTTTTTTGAGAAATTAATAATAATGATCCATTGTAAGCTGGACCAGGAGATGTAGCCCATAAGAGGGGTGAACTCCTTTATCAATTGTTGTGCATATGTGTTTATGTTCAATGTTTATGCTGCTGTCTATGTGTATTTTTCATAAGTAATCCTTAATTTATGTGTTGCAAACTGATCCTGTTGCTTTAAACACATAACATTTCACTTGCAATAATTATTCAAGTTTTTCAAGTCTTCTTGATTTTTTAGATCAAGTTGGTATCAAAGCACTGGTTTTGAAGACTTGATTGTTTGCAAGTTTTGTTTCTGATGCTCACAAGGTTGAAACTCATAAGAGGAGAAGGTCAACTTGTGGAGCCAAGTTCTTATCCGACAAGGAGGAAGCAGTTTCATTCACCGCAATTTGCTGAGAGACATTCACCAAGCATGGCTAGTGCAGAAGGTCATGAACATGTTCTGGATGAAGAAGAAGATCTCAGGCAGACTATCATACAGTTGAGAGATATGATGAAGTTCATGACGGAACGGAACATGATGTCGCAGGGTGAAGGCTCTAACCCTTCAATACATAAGGGAGGCAGTGGTGACAAGACTCCAGGAAGAGATGGAGGGAATGGTGCTTCTCCACCACCCTCTCCTCCTCCATCATCTTCTTCTTCTTCTTCTTCTACCAGTTCAAAACATCTTTCGAATGGGCATGGTAAAACTCCTTCGCAAATTCCTTCATTAAAGCTTGATATAAAATTTGAGTTTCCACTTTATAATGGAGAAGTTAACATTGAAAATTTAGATAACTGGATACGTCAAATTGAATTCTATTCTAGAATACAAAAGATTCAAGATGATGAAACCAAAATTCAGTTAGCTTCATTAAGATTAAATGGTTCAACACTTATTTGGTGGGAATCTAAGACACAAGAAGAAATGAAAAAGAATGGAAAAAATTTTCTTTCTTGGAATGATTTCATTATAGCAATTAAAAAACAATTTTATCCATTAGCGTATAAACAAAAGGAAACCATGGAATGGTAGAATTTTAGACAAGAAAAAGGACATAATGTACAAAGTTTTACTCAGGAATTTAGGAGAAGAGATTTGGTTTTGGGAGTTGATTTGTCTTCACAGGAAACATTGCTCAAATATATTGGTGCTTTGCATAGTTATTTGAGGCATACTATACTTATGTTTAATCCCATGAATCTAGATGAAGTTTGTGTACAGGCTACTCATTTGGAAGCCAGGGAAAAGAATGATACTCATGAAGGTTTCAAGAAGACATACAGCCAGGGAGACAAAGGGAAGAAGAAATTCAAAGGCAATGGCAGGAAGAATGTTGTTGTGAAGAAAGAAGGAGAAAAGTTCACATGTAAACACTGTTCAAAGGATGGCCATGATGAAGACCACTGTTGGAAGCTTCATCCTGAACGCAAACCCAAAAAGTTTGGCAACAATGGCAAAGGGAAGTCAAAGACTGTTGCGACTATTTTACAAGACTTGGGTTCGGATTCTGGTGATGAGACGAAGATCGCAGCGATGGGTTACCAAGGTAATAATTATGTTGCTAGTACTATCTCTTCAAGTAATGCTAATGTTGATGTAACTCAACAAGAGAAAACAAGAATTGAACTTTTTCATATAAGGGTTGTTTCAAAACATACTAAGATAGACACGTTATTTGATTCGGGGTCATAAGCAAATCTTATTTCAGAAGAGACTGTTAAGAAACTTAAGTTGGAAACAAGTCCACATCCTAAGCCATACCCTCTTGGTTGGATATGTGATAATGC
>ML792146.1:71044-105364 GCA_009831015.1 Picea engelmannii | reverse complement strand
TTTCCTACGAGTTACCTTATTCTCTGATACCAGTTGTTAGAAAAAACATGACCGTGGAGCAATAAAATAAAACAAATGCAGAAACAAAACACAGAAGACACACAATACAAGAGAGACACAGATTTACGTGGTTCACCCAGTGTGGGCTACGTCCACTAGAGAAATTGCCAGGTCCTTCCTTTATTATTCTCCAGCAAATGAAGGGATACAACCTACAGCAAAACCCGTTGTAACTTCCTCTTATTCTCTCACAGTCTCCTCTCTCAGAATACAATATTCACACTCTACCCTAGCCGCAATACATTTTCCTCATAAAAGAGGGTTGCCTTCTAGGGCAAAAACCCTAACATAATCTCTACCGTTAGATCTGCGACCTTATAATGAACGGTCCAGATTTACAATGAAATTACAATATACTTTTATAAGGCAATTTTTGCTTCGGGGGCTTCGCCCCCGAACCCCCACTGGGGGCCCGCTTGCCCCCAGACCCCCCAGCCAGGGGGATGGACCCTGCAGAGGGGGTACCCCCCCTCTGCACTCCCCCGCGTGGAAGAGTGTACATACTTCTGGGGTGTAAATACTTCATGGGGTATAAACACGGCTGAAATCAAGGACCTCTGAATCAGGAAGATAATCAGGCTCCACACCAACAGTTAAGAAATGATACGACAAGAAACTCAATAGGAACGAGAGCAATATAAGGAGAAAAACACTCCAAACCCTTAGAAAGAAGAGTTAATCCCCAGTATGGTTGTCAATTCAGTTACGAGAAAAATCTCTCTATGGCTAGGGGTAAACCACAATAGATGAAAATGACTGTAGAAATAAACTCTATTCTCAAGTATGCTATATAAACAAATATGCTAGCAAGGCAATATAAAAGGCCTACCTCGTCCAGACGTTCGATGAAGTCCACCATTGAGCACTTGAACCAAATAAATATACCTGCAACTAGTCTTCAACAACCAAGCAAAGCAAGCATATGGTGATAATATATGATGTTATCACATTCAATTGCATAATCCATTAATATACATAACAAATATGAACATGGAATAATAACTCAAATATTCACAAGATATCAATTGGACGGGAAAAGAGTATTTCTATTAATATATGATTAGCAAAAGTGAAAATGTTACAGACTTATGTGTCGGCACAGTTTGGAATCGAGAAACTAAGTTCCTTCCAGCTGGGCCTCCACCACTTCAATCCTCCACCAAAGGCAAGCTCATAAAAGAGAAATAATGAAGTTCTCAATCAATAAGGGAAGAGCTTGTGATGTAGGAGCATCGCAAGTAGCCACCCAAGTGAGTATGAAGGCAGAAGACAGCTGGAAAGTGCAACATACATTTTACACGTTTTGGAAATGTTTTTGAAGCATTGATGTAATGGTTAAAAGGAATCGTACTTGCGTATTGTAAACAGATCATGAGAGATTCGCTCTCATCTGTAGAATGTAGAGGCATTTATGCATAGTTAATGAAAGTAGGTAGATTTGAATTAGAGATCAGACAGTTTAGAAGAACGGGAGGGAAAAATGGATATAGACACCCTTGTCTTTGTATCATGGGATTTATTAGATCATTGTAGCATTAACATAGAGCAAGACAAGAGAGAGTTGTAGAAGATAGTTGAGAAGAAGAACTCATGTACAGGAGCTTTGAATTAATATATGAAGCTTTAATTCAGATTCATGGTGTTATGATGTTTTTTGTTTGTACATGTTGAATGGTTTTCTTACAGTTGTTTTATTCTCTCTGTCATGCATTTGTTGTGATTCTATGTTGTGTATGTTTGGTTTCATGTTGAATGTTTGAAGTCTAAGAGAGAGAAAGAATGAGTTTCAATTGTTTCTCTTCCTGAGTGAGAGAATTTCCTGCAAGGAGTGCACTGAAATGTCCGCAAGGTGTGCGTTGACGAAGGTTCAAAGTTCATCTCTGAAAGCTCAGGAGGGATATCGTTGTTCTCATTCCAGCAGAAGTACAAGTGAAGCACAAGAGCCATGCAAAGCGTGCGTAGGCTAGTTGAGTCCTTAGAAATTTGTTAACTAAGGTGGAAAATAAAGAGAGACTGTTGTTGCAGAAGGTGCACAGAGTCAAGAGTTCAAATACGTAGAAGTATTTGAAGGTCTTTCGCAAGGAGTGCGAGCATAGGCCTTTTTTTTCGAGACTTGAATTTATCAGAGAAGCTCAGAAGAGGTAGTGCTTTGAAGTATTCAAAGGGAGGCGAAGTGAAGTCTCTTTGCAGAAGGAAGGTCACAACGAGGGGACATTAGTTCATTTCACAGAGGTTCTTGAGGGAAGAATCAGACAGTCGAAATTCTCTGTGGAGAATCCCTGAAATCATGTGGGCCATCGGATCAGGAGGGTGACAGTCATCTGTTGATTCTGTATAGTTGCTATTTTGGAGTTCGGAACTTCGAAAGAACAGAGGAAATAGCGACAGGAGGATAGCTCAAGTTCCAAAAGCTGGGAAAGGTGACAGGTGACAGGAATCCACGTCAGAGACCGAAGACAATTGAGAGGATAGGTGGCTAGTTTTCATCAACAGTCGAAGTTAGATTCCATTGACTATTTCGGGGTTCGGGGGTTGGAAAGTCGGGAAACCTCATGACAGGATTCGCAAAATCGTAAAGTCGGAAACCCCGAAAAGGAAAAAAATCGTTGAGGAGCCAAAGATTGATGAACGTGTCGGGATTCGGAAATTCAGCACTTTAGGAGACAAGAGATCGGGGTTCCTTGCTCTAGAATTCCCAAAGTTGCGAAACCCGATACAGGAGCAGAGGAGGACACAGTCAGAGATTTCGGCATTTCATCATTTCGGGTTTCGGCAAGTGGAAGAGTCGAGAATCTCGACATCAAGGATCGTGAAACCCCGAAACCCAAAGTCCTTTGTGACTTGAACAAATGGGTTCATTAACCCTCAGTGTGGTTGTAGTGAAGATCCTAAGCGGATCTCGGCCCGAGGGCAGGGGGTCTGCGTTAGCTTGGGGGATGATCAATGTGTTCAAAATTAAAGGACAAAGGGATGCAGACTCAATATGAAGTAAATAATTTCTCCAGAGTAACTTTGCTCTCAAAGTTGAATTATTTCTCCCCTTTTCCATAGCTCGGAATTGGCCCATTTATATCCTTCAAATGGAACTGAAGGTTCAATTCAGAAGGTTTCCAGTATATGGAAGGCCAAGGATCATATATCTCCTATTGTGACATGGAAACCTGACACCATTTTTCATTTTTCGACACAAATCCCGATGTACGCGGGTTGTAGTGATGCATCCTGCGTATATGCATGTTGTATAGTAGGAAAGGTGCATACATGTGGAAAAATGTATTTTTAGCTTTGGGATTTGCAAAAAGGGATGAAAAGTCTGCATAGGGAAATGGAAAAAGGACCTATGTGCAAGATTGGATAGGGTGAGGAAAATCTTTCTATAACAATCATCAGCATCATGGCCCTCTGACTACATATTTCAAAAAAATAAATGTTATTTCAGTTATGTAAACAAATAAAATAATTGATCGCCACATAAATAAAATGCACATTAAATGAAATTCAAAAATTATTGTTCGTTTACCTATTCTAAGACTATTTATTTACCACGATCACCTGCCACATTACAGTAAAATTAGAACTGTGATCATGATCATGAGAAATAAACTCAAATGTATGAGAAATAAAGTTAGTTCATGAATACGCATGGGATAAAAACATGGCATACTAAAAACATAAAAGTAAACAGTGACTAAAGAACATAATGAAAATCACAAAATATAATAGTCATTGTTTATAGGTTGGGTAAAATAGTATACATACTGCCTCCATAATAGCAATGTTTGTATCTATTTGATTCAAATTGTAATCAATCAATAACTCTTCCCTTGCATCTATTGATTTTATTGCAAATACGAATACACAGTTTCCTTCATGCCCCTCAAATACGCAACTGGGTTGCTTATTTGTGGTTGTGGGTCGTGTACTATTTATAAACCCAGCAATATTCCCCGTTGCTTTTGGCCTTCCGTCAATATAGATAGTTTCTCCTTTATTTTGATCATTGTCTTTTAATTGTATATAATTTGCAGCCAAGCCATATCTTCGCATACTTTTTGTATATTGGACTAGTCGTATGCAATCTTTGTAGATATAACAGGGTCTGACATACTCCATCAATTCAGTTAATATGTCGTAATAGACCTTTATGCCATCCATGTTAAATATCCCCAAACCATGTAATGACGATGGAGCAATCTTGTATATCATTTTGTTTACACAAAAATCAGTGTTTATTTTAGGAAGATCCTTGGGTACTCATCGTTTCACTATATGTTTATACCTCAAGGGTACCTTGATATCATCTATGCTCTCATGATCCTTCTTTCGCAAGAAAAAATTCCATGCGTCTATGGAATTTTCTTCTAATCTTCTCACCTCTAATTAATCTCTGCATGTTAGACCTACTAGATGTCTCACTTTCCTCTATTCTACTTGAACTTTCCTCACTCAATGAAGATATATCTGACAAATACATGTTTTCTTGTGCATCCTATAACACCATCAAATGAGAGAAACAGTCAAAAAATTTCCTATACAAAATTTAGTGAAGATGAGATACTAACATGTTATGTATCGGATTCGAGATGTAGAAATGATGGAGGAACTAGTGAGGGAAATGGATCCACTTGCTAAGATCCCTTTGGCATATTAGTAGTATGTGGTTTGAGTGTGGGATGCAAGAGGCAACAATGTTACCCTCATGGATCCCTTTGGCATATTAGTAGTATGTGGTTTGAGAACATTTGGTGGCAGTGAGCACTCTTCAGTAGAATCGAGCTTGCCTTGATTGTTATGTGGGACTTCATATTTGAAAGTGAAATTTTGGGAGCTGACGATTGGCATTATTACCAAGGAAAAAGTACGATTCCCTGCATTCAATAGATCCGGTATAGCATGGTGTTGGGAAGTCCTATTTATTTGAATCATTAGTTTCTAGTTGCTTGTATTGAGGGTGAGAGAAAGAAATGGTATGCAAGAGATTTGAAGGTCTCACATGGTAACTCCAATTATGGAGCACATCCCTTTGATTGTTATGGATAAATTTTCTCTAGTCCAGGAGGATCAATATCTTGACTACTATAGTTTTGTGCAACACAAAAAATATATTTATGGGGGTGGTGAGCACAATATTTAAGGATTGAAATAATAGAATTGGATAGAACCCTAAAAAGGGGAGTCTTTGTCAATTCATTGTCAATGGATAGTTATATGAGGATCCTCGATATGACATTTACTACCATAATTATGAAGCATAACATCATAATTTGATATTTTTCTTGAAGATGACTTTTAACATTGTGTTATGGGTATGGTAGGTCATCCTAAACACATCTAATGCATATCCTGGGGCTTCACAAACCATAATAATTGTTGTGATAGTGGGTTCATTTCCTAATATTTCCATTGAAGGTTTAGTTTCAAGTTCTGGACTATATTCATTGTGGGTTTTTTTACTACTTGGTTCTCCTCTTTTGGTATGGCAATGCCTAGAATTTCCAAGTGGAGGCATGGATTTAGTTGGAGAAGATCATGAAATCTCATGCTCTCTTCTATTATCAACAAAAGTTGCATTATTCTATTACTTATTGTAGCTTAGGTGACATGCTATTAAAACTCTCTCATTGTAGTTTATTTTTTTTACCGCATCAATGGTGTTCGGTGCCCTTTATTTTGGTAGTGGTTCATAGGCCTAAGGTGTTGTCTCAAAGCCTTTACATTAATCTATAAACATGATACTAGGGTTTTAGGTAGCTTATTGTAAATTTTTTGTTGTTTTGAGGGTTTGTTTATCCCACACACCTTATTGAATGTCCATGTGCCTTAGATTATACCTTATGAAAGGCATATGTCATGGTCCCCTTGGATCCCTTTGGAATCTTAGTAGATCATCCCTTTTGCATATTAGTAGTATGTGGTTTGAGCAAAATTGGTGGTAGTGAGCACTCTTGAGTAGAATCAATCTTTCCTTGATTGTTATGTGGGACTTCATATTTCAACGTGCAATTTTGGGAGCTAACAATTGCCATTGTTACCAAGGAAAAGGTTTGATTCCCTTGATTCAATAGATATGGTATATCATGGTGTTGGTAAGTCCTATTTCTTTGAATCATTAGTTTCAAGTTGCTTGTATTGAGGGTGAGAGAAAGAAATGGTATGCAACACATTCAAAGGTCTCACATGGTAACTCCAATTATGGAGCACATCCCTTTGATTGTTATGGATAACTTTTCTCTAGTCCAGGGGGATCATATCTTGACTACTATAGTTTTGTGAAACACAAAAGATATATTGATGGGGGTGGTGAGCATAATCTTTAAGGATTGAAATAATAGAATTGGATAGAACCCTAAGAAGAGGAGTTTATTGGATTACTGAGAGGGGGGATGAATTAGTAATAGAGCAATTTAATCATTTTTAACCATATAATCCAAGTTTTATATCAATGTAGCATTATCATCCAATAACTGCAGAGTAAATAAGCAATGAACAAATGAACAATCATACACATACACAGTACACTAGTGTTTTACGTGGAAACCCAAAGCGGGAGAAAACCACAGAATGATTTTTCTTATATGTCTTGAAGAATTACATTCATTGAAAGCACCAACTTCCTTTGTTTTCCAGCTGCAACTGGAAGGAGGCTCCAACCCCCTTATTTCTCAGGATATAACCTGAGGAAAGCTCCAACTCCCCTATTCTCTGGCTACAACCTGAAGGAGGCTACAACCCCCTATGTTCTCTATCTACAACCGGAAGGTGGATACAACCACCTGTCATTGCCCCATTCAACCGCCCTGAAGTAGAAGTAGAATGATGGAACCACTGTCACACTATCACTATGAAATATACCGCTATAAACTTGTACCAATAAACCTGAACCATGCATCAACCATACATCAACCTGTACCACAACCTGTATCATAAACAAGTGCAACAACCATGTGTCAACTTGTAATCAATCTGTATCATAACATGTGCATCCAACCATGTACCAAGTATGTACCAATCATGTGTCAACTACTCATCAACTATGACTCATCAAAATGTACCAACATCATCAACTATACACCTCATGTATGTGTCAGCTCATCATCTACTTGTCTCAACCATGTACCCAACATGTACCTTAACCAAAATCCCTCATCAATTTCATCATCCAAATATGATCACATACCTGCAAACCTTCCTTAACTTTCACAACATGAGACTAGCATTTTCATCAACCTTTTCTTTAGTCTCACATGACTAGTTTGGGATTAGTCAACAACCCTAACTTGAAATAATCATAACTATGTACCTGTAATGAATAAAGATCTAAAAATAGTTCACAATGTTCTTCGGTTTTTTTTATGCAATTTTTCCAAGTGTCACTACTTGGAACCTCTCAGAAAATGAGTTATAGCAAAAATGGCATACCTTCTTGAATTCTGGTTTATTCTAGAGAGAGACCTTGTAGAGTGTGCCCGGCATAGAATATTTGTTGAATGGATCTAAAAATGTTACACAGAATACTACAGACTATACTCTAACCAACACATTTTGTCTTACTAAATTTGTATCTGTTATGAAGAAGTTATGACATTTTTACCCGAAACACGTGTTTTAGACTAGTTCCAGGACTAGCCACAAACCCTATTTTACACAGAGTGTAACTCCAAAAATACAATGACCCACAAGCTTCAATTTTTACCACAAATACTTCGATATGTTTCATCAATGGTCTATCAATTTCAAGGTCTGAATCATTCTAGAAAAAACGTTATTGTGAAAATGGTGAGATGACCTGTAAATAACATACCTTAGAAAGCATCATCAAAAGAATTTATCCTCCCTTGAATTCCGGCCTTCTTTTCTTCACCTTCCCTCTGAAATTTGGCTTAGATATCCTTTGGTTACCTCAGTCACCTATAGATATTCAATATGTTCAAGTGTGATATAAAATGAGAGAGCCTTGCCTCTTATTTATACTCTCCAAATATCTTCCTTAGAAGCATCTTCTAGGTAACTTAACCCTTTTCTAGGTCACTTAACCTATTTCTAGGTTGCTTAACCCATTTTTAGGTCACTTAACCTATTTTCCTCATTTTTAGGGTTAACCACTTTCCATAATTAGAAAGTTCTCCATTACTTTATCATTTAAATATTCCTCCTTGACTTTGTCACTTCACTTTATCATTTAAACAATCTTCTTTGATTTTGTCACTTCACTTTATTATTTAAATAATCCTTCTTGACTTTGTCACTTTACTTTACCATTTAAATTATAATTTCTTCTTTGCAATCTCTTTGACTTCTTTGACCTTTTGGGGCTTTAAGCCAACATATGAGGGTCCTCCAACTTCGTAAGGCCATAACTCGCAAACCGTGAGGAGTTATGTGACGTTTCGCATACCACCAGAAATGGCATGGCATGTACTATCCATATAGAATAGTATTACCTTAAAATATATTAAAACTCATACCATTATACATGAAACAACCTTCGGTCCATTACCCAAACCTTTGTGCTACCAGAATTTGCTACCGGAATTTCTTCAAGGGTTGACATCAATGACAACCAACCTTAATCAATAATTTCCCCCTTTGACATTGATGGCAACACTCTGATGCAATACTGAAATCATTTCATGCAATACTGAAGTCATATCACTCATGATCCCCCTGGAACCATGCCTCTGTCCTATGCATCTCTATGACCATTGCTCCCTCTGGAATCATACCTCTGTCCTCTGCATCAGATAAATATTTCCCCCTTTGTCATCAATGGAAAAACTATATTTACATCAGAGGTTTCTCTCCCTAACTGAACTATCCTCTTTATAGTGCTTCCTCGTGTACATCTAAGACATATAAGATAAGCATTCAAAAGAATTCATTTTGGAGTAGAAATAACTCTGAGTCTCTGGCGAAGATATTCAAAGGATTCTCATGGAAGTGGTTTTGTAAAGATGTCTGCCACTTGTTCTTTTGTGCCCATATACTCAACTCTGATGTTCTTTTCTGCAACGTTTTCTCGTAGAAAGTGATACTTGATTGGAATGTGTTTCGTCTTGGAGTGAATCATTGGGTTCTTTGAGATACTCATGGCACTTGTATTATCACAATAGATTGGAATGGACTCATCATACTCAAGTTGTATATCTCTCAGAGTTTGTTTCATACAAAGAACCTATGTACAACATGTTGTTGCTGCAATATACTCTGTCTCGGCTATAGATAGAGATATTGATGATTGTTTTTTTCTTAGCCATGATACTAAAAACTCACCCAAATAGAACGTTGCTCCACTGGTGCTTCACCGATCATCAATACAACCTGCCCAATCTGCATCTGTGTAGGAAATAAGAGATAGATCATTTCCTTTTGAATACCATAATCCAAACTCTTATGTTCCTTTTAGATATCTGAAAATCATCTTCACTGCTAACACGTGATTCCTTTGGTGTTGCTTGAAATCGTGCCACATTTCCAACTACATGCATTACATATGGTTTAGATGTTGTCACATATAGTAGGCTACCAATCATTGACCTGTATTTCCTCTTATCTATAGGCTTTGAATCATCATGTTTTCTTAACTTGCAACTAGTTTGCATGGGAGTGATAACTGGTTTGCAATATTCCATTCCGAACCTCTTTAGCATTTCTCTGATATAATTGGTTTGAGAAATAAAAATTCCTTGGTTTCTTTGACATATATGAAGTCCCAGAAAGAAGGATAGCTCTCCAAGTAATGACATTTCAAATTCATTCTGCATATCCTTTGCAAATTTTTGGCTTAACCTATCATCATCACTAGCAAAAATAATATCATCAACATAAACTTCAATTAATAAAATACTATCTTGACTTACCTTGATGTAGAGGTTGTTGTATGCACTTCATTTTTTGAACCCTACCTACTATAGATATTTATCCAGTCTAGAGTACCATACTCTAGGATCCTGTTTTAGACCATACAAGGCCTTCTTTAATTTACACACATAATCTGTGTTCTCTGACAACTGAAATCCTTCTAGTTGTTCAATGTAGAATTCTTCTTCAAGTTCCCCATTCGTAAAAGCTGATTTTACATCCATTTGATACACTTTAATATTTTTGGAGCATGCATAAGCTGAAAGCAATCGGATTTCTTCCATTCTGGCAACTAGGGAAAATGTCTCTTCAAAGTCGATTCCTTCAACCTGTGCATATCATTTACATACCAATCTAGCTTTGTTCCTTTGTAACATGTCCATCATCATTCAATTTATTCCTGTATACCCACTTTGTGTCGACCACATTCTTATCATTTGGTCTTAGAACCAATTCCCAAGTGTCATTTTTCTTTATTTGATCAAATTCTTCATCCATGGCCTTATTCCAAAATTCATCCTTGCTGGCCTCTTCAAAATAGGTTGGTTCAATCGTAGATGTGAGTGCTAGGTGCATTTTTTCTGCTGAACAGATTCTTCTTCTAGTCTCAACTCATGCGTCTTTGTTTCCGATAATCTGATCCGAAGGATAATTCTTTTGTACTCGTCTGCTAGGTGTTTTTGGAGTTACTTGTTGAACTTTGTCTTCTGTTTCTGTTGAATCCTCTTTGTCTTCCCCTTCTTTTTCATCTTTTGTTTCTTCTTCGTAAAGTTTTTCCATTGATTCATTTCCGTGTTCCTTTAATTCGTGTCTACTTGTTTCATAAATTGTTACGTTGATGCTTTCCACCACTTTATTCAATCTCAGGTCATAACACTTGTATGATTTTCTTGTACTTGAGTAACCAAAAAGTACTCATTTTTCCACACGAGAGTCAAACTTTCTCATTATTCCATCTTCTCTTTTGATGTAGCATTTTCTTCCAAAAAATCTGAAGTGCTTTACATTTTTTGGTCCTCCTTTCGATAGATCGTAAGTAGTTTTGTCAGTATTGTTTCTAAGCATTACTCTGTTTTGAATGTGAACTGTTGTGTGCACTATCTGTGTCCAAAAAATATCTATCAATTTTGAATCCATTAGCATTGTTCGAGCCATTTCCTATACTGACATGTTCTTTCTTTCAACAACTCCATTCTGTTGAGGTGTCCTAGCAACGAAGAATTGCCTTTTTATTCCATGACTGTTGCAGCAGTCTCTAAATTCCTTTGAAGTGAAATCTCCTCCATTATCAGATCTCAAGCATTTTATTTTTGAATCCATTTCATTTTCAACCATTTCCTTGTAGATCTTGAAGTTTTCAAAAGCTTATGACTTAGTCTTGAGAAAGAAAACTGCGGTCATTCTTATATAATCATCAACTATAACATAAAGTATTTCTCACCTTTTAAGCCCTTTGTTGTAGTTGGTCCAACTAGATCAGTGTGCACAATTTCCAGTGGTCTTGTCGTTGAATATTCATTTGATTTGAACCTCGTCTTTGTTTGCTTTCCTTGTTGACAATGCTTGAACAAACTGTTGATTGGTTTCGTGATCTGGGGCATTTCTCTGATTGCTTCTCTTTTGCTGACTTTGACAAGGTTATCAAAATGTATGTGACCCATTCTTCTGTGCCATAACCAACTTTCATATTCCTTTCCTAGAAAACACTTTTCATTTCCAATTTCACTTAACACATATATGTTGCTTGAAGTTCTCACAGTTGTAGCAATCAATTTTCCTGAACCTTCTTTTCTTATCTCACACTTTTGTGAATAGAAAGTAACTTTATGACCTTGGTCACACATTTGACTCACGCTTAGAATATTGTGTTATATCTTCTACTAGTAGAACATTTTCTTCCTTTGTATTCTTGTTCCCAATTCTAACTGTGCCTTTTCCAATGATTTTGGTTGAATCATCATTTCCGAAGGAGACTGATCCATCTCTTTCCTTTGGTAATGTAAGAAAATTGTCTCTATCATCTGTCATGTGTTTTGCACACCCACTATCAACATACCAACCACATTTCTTCTGCTTAGCTTCTAGAGCAAGTGTACATTCTTCATTGCTATATTGATCCTACTTTTTTATCCATGTCCTTTTTTGAGGTTCATGTATGTGACTATTGTTATTCTGTTGTGGTTCTCTAGGAGGGACTGTCATTTTGCAATATTTACCCATGTGTCCAAAATTGTTACATTTGTAACATTCTACTTTAGTGCTCAAAGATTCAAACCTATTGTAACTTATTCTTTGTGTTTCACTGGGCCTTCTTGGATAACCCCTTTGTGTACGACTTTCAAATTTGTTTTCGTTCCTGTTGTTGGCTCTGCAATTCACAGCTTTATGTCCAAAATTATTACATGCATAACATAAACCAAAAAATACAGTTTGATACCTAGGAGTTGAAGATATTCTGAAAGGAGGTACTCTTATGAATTCTTCTTCTTCCTAAGGCCTATCTGTCAGTTGTTGATTCTGAAATCTGAATCTTCTCGGTGGAGTGTCCCTGTAATCTTCCTTGTAGATCTTCCTATCCCCCTTGATTGTTTCTGCAAATATTTTTGGATATGTTTCTTGATTTGTTGTTTTGTAGCTTGATCCTTTTTATGTTTAATTGTATCCAAGTCCGGACTTGTCATGATGAGATTTTTTACTATTGATAATGTCATCCAAAACTTTTGAGTTGTTCTGCATATTTTTCTTTTGAATATCCTTTCTTAATGTGACAATCTTTGCTTCCAAATTTCCAATTATCTTGTCATTTTCTTCTAAATGTTCTTTGAGTGTTTCTTCAATTATTTTATCTTCTTCTATTTGAACCTTCAAATTTGTGATCATTTGTTCTAATTCTTGAGTGTCTTCTTTATTGTCTAGTTCTGCTTGTAGTTTCTTGTTTTTCTTCTTTTCTCTTCTGACAACTTCTATGGCACACATTAATTCCTCTCGGTAGTCAACTTTTGCCTCTTCAATTTCTTCTTCAGCTTCTTCAGCTTCTTCATATTCTTCTTCGGAGTCTTTTTTATCAGAGTCTTCTACTGCCATGAATAGAACTCTTTCTGTCTCACTGTCACTGACTTCATATTCATTTGATGATGAGATGTCTTCTTTGGTGCATAAGTTTTTCTTGAAAACTTTCTTTATGGTTCTTTTTCCTTTATATGTTTGTTTGTATTTTGAGTAACCTTCATCATTTTTTTTTTCTTATAAGGATATTTGTTAGCAAAATTACCAATACCATCACAATTAAAACAAATTAAAGTAAGCTTACATCTATACCTATCGTTGGTTCCCTTGTTTAGTCTTTTGATAAAGTTGGCCACTTCTTCATCATCTTCTGAGACGTCACTGTTGTTGATATGTTCTTCTTTTTTCCTTCCCTTTTGCTTTGACTTTTTGGATGCTTTGATGGATACTTCTTTTATATCTGCATTGTCCTATTCAGTTATCATTTCATATGCTGTGAAGATTGCATGTAATTCGTCCATGCTTATTGAGTTTAGATTTGATCTTTCTTCTAGTGTTGATATCTTAGGATCAAATCTTATAGGAAGAGATCTTAGTATTTTTTGAACAATTAAAGATTCTTTGATTTCTTCTCCCAATCCTATGATTTCATTTATTATTTCATCAACTCGTAAAAAGTAAGCTGCAATATTCTCATCTTCCTTCATCTTAAGTTGTTCGAACTGACCTCTGTAAGTTTGAAGTTTTGCTACTTTGACTTTTGAATCTCCTTCATAAATATTTTGAAGTTTGTCCCAAATATCTTTAGCGTATTTACAATGTGCAACTTTGGTGAATATTGTTTCACTAAAACCATTCAAAAGTGCATTTTTGGCTTTGGAATTATTCTGACCGAGTTTCACTGCTTTTTCATTTGTTGACGGAATTTTTGGTGTTGTGTATCCATCTACAATTGATTGCCAAATTTAAAATCCATGTTCTTGTATATATGTTTTCATCCTTATGCTCCAAAATGCATACTTATTTCCATTGAACTGTGGTATTCCATTTTTATACAAGTTGTTTCTCTCCATGATCTACCTTTCAGTGGTTAAACTGATTTCTGAAGGAACCTGCTCTGATACCAATTGTTGGATTACTGAGAGGGGAGAGAATCAGTAATAGAGCAATTTAATCATTTTTAACCATATAATCCAAATGTTATATCATTGTAACATTATCATCCAATAACTGCAGAGTAAATAAGCAATGAAAAAATGAACAATCGTACACATACACAGTACACCAGTGTTTTACGTGGAAACCCAAAGCAGGAGAAAACCACATAATGTTTTTTTCTTATATGTCTTGAAGAATTACATTCATTGGAAGCACCAACTTCCTTTGTTTTCCAGTTGTAACTAGAAGGAGGCTCCAACCCCCTTGTTTCTCAGGCTACAACCTGAGGGAAGCTCCAATTCCCCTATTCTCTGGCTACAACTAGAAGGAGACTACAACCCCCTATGTTCTCCAGCTACAACCGAAAGGTGGATACAACCACTTGTCCTTGACTCGTCCAACCACCCTGAAGTAGAATTCACTAGTACATTTGGGTCAAATTCCGACGGTGCATTCGACACAATTGCCACTTTATATTGTCAGGAGAACGACAAACAGTGGACCCCCTCAAACGTCGTTTCACATGACGTCATTTTTCCGATGACATAGATTTTTTCTTTATTGCGATGTCTTGGACATGGCAAGAGCGACGTCTTGGACATGGAAAGAGCGACGACTGGGAGGTGGCAAGAGCGACATCTTGGACGTGGCAAGAGTGACATCTTGGAGGTGTCAAGAGAGACGGCTTGGAGGTGGCAAGAACGACGTCTTGGAGGTGGCAAGAGCGATGTCAAGAGGTATCAGCTCTAACATGGTTTCTATGGGAGCGACACTCTTGGAGCTGGAAAGACTGACATCTTGGAGGTGGCAAGAGTGACGTTAAGAGGTATCAGCTCCAATGTGGTTTCTATGGGAGCGACACTCCAAGACGTCGCAATAGCGACTGTGTTGTAGGTATTTAAAAAAAAAATACAATATCAATACTGAGAAGGACAGGTACATTAACCTTTGCTAAGATACTAGCCATATCAATATTTAAATCTATATCATTGGTCTTGGAGCTGGAAAGAGTGACGTAAAGAGGTATCAACTCCGACGTGGTTTCTATGGGAGCGACACTCCAAGACGTCGCAATAGCGATTGTGTTGTAGGTATTTAAAAAAAAAACACAATATCAATACTGAGAGGGACAAGTACATTAACCTTTTCTAAGATACTAGCCATATCAATATTTAAATCTATATCATCGGTCTTGGAGCTGGCAAGAGTGACGTTAAGAGGTATCAACTCTGATGTGGTTGCTATGGGAGCGACACTCCAAGACGTTGCAATAGCGACTGTGTTGTAGGTATTTAAAAAAAAATACAATATCAATACAGAGAGGGACAGGTACATTAAAATTTGTTAAGATACTAGCCATATCAATATTTAAATCTATATCATCATTCTTAGGCAAGGTTGGTTGAGGAGGAGGACTAACTTCCAATGGTAAAAGGGGTCTTGTCTAATGAGGTTGAGAATCACTAGGATATGTCTCGGGTGTGTTATCACACGAACTCACAATTTTTGAGCTAAAGTCCGAAAGCTCAAGTGCAATCATGCGTAACTTAGAGGGAAGCCCCTATCACCTCACCAACCCTCTTTCACTTCAATCTATCTTTCCTCCGACTGAAGGGGGTTTCCCTCAATTAAGATTGCGAGGACTTAGGGCAAGGAATCTCAATGTGGAGAGTGAAGTCTGAGAAAAATGGGTTTGGGTAGCTTTAGACTATTCAAGAAAGTACTTGGAGGTCTCAATATCAATGTCTTTTCATTGGGAATATGAAGTTAATGTAGCGCTTCAATGGAGATCGAGGGAAAAATATGACTTGAAAGTCTATTATAGGATTATCACCTCATAAGCCTAGGTCAACATCCTAGGAGAGAAAACCCTAGAGTTTATCCCCTCATAAACACTAGGTGTCCTCCTATCCCTTCAATAGCTACTAGCACAAGATCAAGACAACTATGTTTTAAACCCTAGGGGGATAGCCACTTCTAACCCCTAGAACTAAACCCTAGCCAAGAAAATCCTTAAGGGGATAGCCACTCCTAACCATTAAGGAAAACCTTGAATGCTTCGATGAGTTAAGATGGATAAAAAAAGGGAAGGGGATGATCACTCTCAAACCTTCCTTAGGGTTTCAAGATTTTTCAAGGAGATACTAGTTGCAAGGGTTGATCTTGGACTATTAAATATGGAAGAATAGAATGACGTAATCATAGCAAAATAAAGTGGCTTTGTTTCTTATGTCCATCAAATTCTTTGGGATGCACTAAAGGCAAGACATAAAACAAATTCAAGTGATCTCCAAATCTTTTATCCTCTTGATTTTGTGGCTAGATACGGTGACATCTTAGTTCCTTAGAAACTTCTACAACATGTATTCTCAGATGGCTATATGCAATTGTTAATCCCTAAACAAAGTTGGGAATATAGTTCTATATTGAATTGATCTCATCTTGAACTTGGATATTAGTTTCTTTTGAAAAATATTCTTCTCAAGAAGACTAGAATTATTGTTATACAAAGAACCAACTTCATTTAAAAGTATTTCATTAGTATCATGTAATGAATCAATGGCATTAGGAAGATTGGATTTAGTGTCCTACAATGAAGTAATTTCATTGGGTATTTCATTGTTATACTTCTATAAAGATGTGACTTGCTCATTAAACTAAGTAATAATATCCCACGATATAGTTTTTCCATTATGTAGCTTGGTATTAGTCTCTTGCAAGGACAAGTCTATGGGTTGGGAACATGAAGTGCAAAGGCCCCCTTAACCTTCAAAAACAATGACCACCTTAAAAAATTCTCAAGTCCAAAAAATAAAAAAAAAGGCCTATATTCCAAGACCATGGGCAATGTTTGATCTAATAACCATGTATACATCTTCAAGTTAGATAACTTCATCATTGGAGACAAGGTGGATTGGAATAATTGGGACAAATTGGAATAATTGGAATAATTGGCTTGCCTTAGTCTATGGTTTTAAGGTCTTTTCCTAATAAGTAGTAGTAATAGCTTGAGTTTATTTCACTCTTGGTTCTTTCTCTTTCTCTATGGGCTTAACACATGTAATGTACACTAATCGAATATGTGTTCTTAGTGTGGAAAGGTTTCTAATGGTATATATTCTCGATAATATCTTGGTGAAATCAAGGAGGTGTTTGATATCATGTACAAGTAATACTTGATTTATCCATTGATGAAGAAATGAGTGGAATTTATGAATCCGCTATGACTTATGACCTATAGATCACTTACTTGGTGATTCGTATTACTCTAAATCCCATTGCATGTCGAGATCTGGTTGGTGATGCTTAGATATGGCATTGATTAACACCATTGAGACATATTCATCCTGTTGTGATCATTTCTTCATATTGCATATTCAACAGTTTACCACAACCTGGTACTAATCAAATCTGGTGTAGATAGTAGTACTTTTCCATTGAGATTATTCTCATTTCCATTTTTCCACTATTAAGAGATAGAAATATAGAGAGAATTATATATGATATTTATTACATTCCATATTTCACTAATTAATGGCTTGACATGATAGTTTTTTTATCCATTCAAAGGCTTAAGGAAAGGGTGCCCAATGTCACCCCTTTTGTTCTTGATTACTACAGATTCTGGAAGGATTGAAAAGATTAATTTCAGAGGCCAAAAGAACAAGATCTTTGGGAGGTATAAATATAGGTAGTTCATTTCGCTTGACTCAATATACCTTTTTTTGATGATGTATTTCTCTTCTGTGATGGGTCCATAAGAGATTTACTAAACCTTAAAGAGATTTGGATCTGTACAGTACGATTAAAGGTATGGAAGTTAATATGTTAAATCTTCAATTGTGCCTAATGGGGTAGAGGAGTAGAAAACAATAGTTGTTCTACAAATCTTCAATTGTTCCTAATGGGGTGGAGGAGGAGCAAACAAGAGTTGTTCTACAAATAATTTTTTTTCAAACAGTGGCCTTCCAAGAAGGCTTCAAGTACCTGGGTTTTCAGCTAAAACCAACGGAATACAGGAAAAGAGACTAATGATCGTTGATTGATAAGATTGAGTCTAGAACCAAGCAATGGTGTAACAGATGGCTCACTTTGGGAGGTAGACTTACATTGGTTAAGTTTGTCTTAGAGGCAATACATGTTTATTGGAAATCAATAGGTTTTATCCCAAAATGGGGGCTGGAGGTTAACAAGAAGAAATGTTTTAAATTTGTGGACAAGAAAGAGGGAAACTAATGGAATCCTTTTAGTTAAATGGTAGGAATTAGCCAAGCGTAAGGAGGTAGAAATCAAGGTAGCCATTCAACTAAAGTTTAACATGATTTCCAAGGCACTTTGCTGAAATAAATCCATACAAATATCATACAACAGAGATTGGACATAATTTTCGAGGCATAGTTTGTTGTTGTGTTGATGGTACAATGTCATACATGTTGTACAACAATTTGGTATGGTTTTCAAGGCAGACTTGGCACATAAATCTATGTGGACTGTTGGCACATTTTTCTAGATAAGTACTAAGTGTTTTATGCTAAAAATATTATTGCTGTGAACTCAAAATTTTCCTATGAGCTCAATAAGAAGAAAACACTTAAATCTATGTGGGCTATTGACACATTTTTCTAGATAAGTACTAAGTTTTATGCTAAAAATATTGTTGTTGTAAATTCAGAATTTTCCTATAAGCTCAATAAGAAAAAAAATCTCCTTGAGCAGTTTTCCCCTTGTGGGTTTTTCCAAGGGCATTGCCCAGAAAATCTGTGTTAAATGTGATTGAATGTTGTCCGTTGTTCATTTATTTTTCCACTGCTAAGATTCTAATCTTAGTCATTTGTATTTATGCTCATAAAACACACTCTGTTGAAGTTTTATTGGAGGTTGAAATCTGATTTGTGGCTGTGTTTGCCTAGTTTTAGGTGAAATTTCTACAGTTGAATCAAGTATGATTTCAGAGGTTGAGACTACAAATAAGGATACCTTTACATAATTAATCAAAATTAATAATCAAAATGTCACCATTGAAAAATATTCTCATTATCAAGATCAAAAAGGCAAGTAACARAKATACCTTATCATTGTTCTAATCATAAGAGTCATCAAATTAATCATTCAAWTTCCAATGTGAAGATTACTATAAACAAAAATAATGGTATCCTTACATTCCAAAGATCAAATTTCCAATGTCACTTGGAATTGCAATTTATAAAAAGAATTCAAAAATTGTATCATAAAATCATCTCAAAAATAATGAACCTATGGTGGATCAAACCTTACACAATTCAAACAATTTTACTTGAAGCTTGGGAGATTTTACCAATCTCATTTCTTTAACCCATGATAATATCAATAGTATATCTTCAAATTGGAGCACTTGAAGGATTAAATTGTATTTGAAAAAAAAAAAAACCAAGACATCTAGACATCAACTCCCCTCTACTAATACTTTGAGAACAAACCATCTCTTAAAATAGAGGACATATTATATAATAATGCATAATATTATCAAAATTAATTATATAATATAATTACTATTAATTGAAATAATAATATATAATATTTTTAAAATTAATTATATAATATAATTACTATTAATTGAAATAATGCATTGTTGAGATGTATCATCACCTACTTTGTTATTACAAGCATGTTTTTGTACATATTTTGAAAGCCTATTTCACCTTGAAAGTAATTATACATTCATTATATTATTTTTTTTTCCAAAAAAAGTAATAATTTCATTAATAAAAACAAAATTACTGTTGAGAGACAAGTCTTAAAAGCCTTCATCAAGATCACTGATCCCTGCACTAAAAACTGAGTAATCCCACTAACATTACCCCTCCCTACAAGTCAAAGGTGATTAAAAGACCTCATTAAATCAGTTGAAAATCCTTCATCAAGATCCATGCGCTAAAAACTGAGTAATCCCACTAAAATTACCCCTCCCTACAAGTCAAAAGTGATTTACAGACATTAAATAAGCTGACAGGTCCAAATTTTTTTTCTTAACAATCCCCAAGATTGTAAAAGAAGAACAACTGATGTCTTAGCTCACATGAAAGCACAATTTTCAAACAAAATACATCATATACCCTTCCCTTTAAAGGGATCTCAACAGAGGCCCGTAAAAACTACAACAGAACAAAGAAAACATGACTCGGCACGAAAGAAAATTGTAGGAATAAGGAAGGTTCATATTTTGAGGGTTGTCCATCCTCAATTTCCAAGATGTGCCAATGACCCAAATCTAATAATAAATCAGACTTGAAAAACCTATCACTTGGGGCTCATTTTTCCAATAAACATGTTAAAAAAGAAATTTAATTAGTGGAAATTCTAAAAATTTGAATAGAACATAATTTTATATTATAAAATTTCAACAAATTATAATGCTAACTAACTAATCATAATACCATTTATTATTCAATAAACATTGCACTGTTACACCATCCACAACCAAACCATATTGAAATTTCAAAAAATCAGTTTGATCATCACAAAAGTCAGGGGTTACACAATGGTCAAAAAAGAAAGTAGCCTAACCATTTAAAAATGGGTAAAAAAAAAAAAAAAAGGAAAATAGCTGCTAAGGAGCTAATCCCTGCCTTGTTGAAAAATCCCAAGAATAATTAGTGTCTATGTATCCTGGTTGAATTCAAAATTTATCCTTGATTATCTAAATACCAAACATAATATAATAGACATTATATTAACAAGTGTATATAACCTATTATATTAATAATTATGTTATAGTTACTATGGTATAGATTTATATTATATTGTATAGGTTAATCATTATTTAAGTATTACTACACTATACATAGATCTTCACTATGTTATGGTTATCTATCTGTTTATAAATTTAACTGAGATTTTTCAAACAAACAAACATAAACTATTTTATCATGCAAAATGTAAATAGGATATTTGGAGAAGTGGCATACATGAATACCATTAAATGCACCACCTCTATATTCTTATTGTTTACCTTATCATATTGTATATTGCTTTAAGTGCACTTTGTAATTGGAAACAACTTGCACAGGCAGTCGAATTTTTTGAGAGAATGGTTAATAGCGTTTGCAAGCCAAATGCAATTACATAGAATATAATGATTCATGTTGCTTGTAATTTAGGGTGAATCCAAATTGCGCTTAAGCTCTTTGATAGATTGAAATAAGGGATCACGAAATTGTATATTACTTCCAGGCATATTCTTGATGGACTCTTCCAAATCAGAGTGTTTGACGGAGCATATTCATTCTTGATTCAGCACAGTTGAAAGGATCTCAAACTGGATTCTAGTAACTATAAATACTTGATTAGGGTCTGTAGCAATTCAAGCCAAGAGCAAGGAGCACACAATCTCATGATGGAATGAAAGCTAAGGGATTTTATTGATGCTTGTTGGATGAAACTGCCATAGCTATGCATGTCAAAAGGCCTTTGTCTTTTGTTGGGTATAGATAGGAGGGAGATTTTATAGTATATTAGACAAAGGAAGGGATGGAAATTTATAGTTATAGAAGCCGTGAAGAAGCCACAATATAGTCTAGGCTTGGTTGTGGTTGCTATCTACTCATTGATGTGTGCAAAAAATTTAGTTCCCTCTCTAGAAAAAGTGTTTTATGTGTTGAGTGGTTTTTGTGTGAGCATGCCCTTAAATATCAAGAACTTTCCTGCAAGTGATCACTTGTTTTGCAACTAAGCAATTTTTGATATATCCATGTGCTATCTAGTTTTTCTTGAATGGAAAATGTAAAGTTCTGGTTTTTTTTTTTTGTTTTTACTGACAATCTAAAATATCTGTTTTTTTAATAACAGCATGTAAAATACTGCAGATTTCCCTCATTGTTGTTTCCTTTCTGCGGACAAAATGTAAATTAATTGTTAGTATAGATTTTGGCAGGTCTTTGTTTCTGCCCTCTGGATTTGCATAAACATGGTTTAGAGAATAATAAGATGCATCTGGTAAGTTTTCCACTAACTTGGCCCACATTTATTATTCTAAATTCTACATTCTTCCATTACATATATTATTCTAAATTCTACTCGGATTGATGGAACAACAACCTTTATATACTCTGCCACTACCTTTATATACTCTGCCAGAGGTACCCAAAAAAAAATCGATGTCTTCATCTGGAAGAGCTAACCCGCAAAAAAAACGATGTACGCATCTGGAGTGTGGGGCAAAATCTACATAGTCATGTCAGATGTAAAGCCTCAGCGCCATCGTTGTGTTGTACGCAACATAAAAAATTCGGGCAAACTAATATCAAGAGACAAAAGAATGTGGGTTGAACACACTCTCTAGGATAGCTTTTATAGCGAAAGTACATTAATCACTTTCTTTGAGAAAGGAACACTTAGAAATAGATGAGACATGCAAAGGAACGTGCCCCCTTGATTATGATTAATAAATAATTATCAATATCATATGGCTATTTATATAACACAATATCCTAATCACTAAAATGAAAATGGCATTCCATGATACCAGATCATGTACAATCACATTGTCAAAAACTTTGCGTGCATCATCTATATCACTGCATTTGGCATACAAATCAATGAGTGTATTTCCCACAAAGACCTCTGACTCTAATCCACTTTTGATAATGAAAACATGAATCTGCTTTCCAGGTTTTACAGCTCCTAGACTAGCACATGCATGGAGAACACTAACAACAACAAATAGGTCCATGTTCATACCTAGCCCTTGCATTTGGAAAAATTGTTCCAGTGCCTCATCTCCACTTCCATTTTGGGTGTTTCCTGCAATTATAACAGTCCATGATATTATGTTTGGTTCACGTATTCCATTAAACATTAGACTTGCACTCACTATGCTGCCACATCTTGCTTACATAACAACCAGGGAATTCCCCACTGTCACATATGATTCATGTCCAACATTAATGATATAGGCATGGACCTGGCTGCCATTTTCGAGTTCATTTGGGTTGGAACATGACCTGAGGACACTAGCAAGGATTATATTTTTTAATTTCAAACCAACTTGTTGCATTTGTTGAATGAGCTGGAGGAATTCATTGCCATTGTTATGTTGGGCATATCCTGCTATTAACGCAGTCCATGCTCCCAAATCTGGCTCTGGAATTTGGCCTAACACTTTAAGTGCATGCTCTAATGTTCCACATTTGGAATACATTCTAAAGACATCTACCTCAAACCCATTTTTGATGATGTAACCATGGAGATTCTTGCTTCGCTTTGGAGCATTTAGGTTAGAGAAAACACCAAGGACAGTAGACAAAGTTATATGGTCCAGCTTCACACCTGCACAATGCATTTGCTTGCACATACCAAGCACTTGTTGTCTTGCCCTTGCTGGATATATCCAGCCATCATAGCATTCCACGAGACCATGTTTCGCTCAGGCATTCTGTCAAACACTCGGCCTGTATCACCTACACTAATTTACATATTTTACATTGAAGCTAATAAGCTAAATTGGCCCATGTTTTGAGAGTTTTTGATTTAAATATAAACCACTACTTTAATAACATTAGAAATACAATCGCTTTATGACAGCCTCATAGTTAGTAAAGTGGCCTACCCACCAACAAAACCATATTTTCTATCCTCTTACAAAAGTTGCAAAAGCTAGATTAATATGACACGTTCAAAGTGATGCTTTAATTATAGTGAAAATGTGACACGTTCCTAGTTTGCGGCCATTTGGCAAGATTTTAGGCCGTTTGGCAAGACTGTTGGCTGATGGTAATAGCTCCAACTGAGCAGAAATCTTCAGTTAAAATTTGTCTCCCAAACTAGGAGCAAGTGTCGTTATGTAGGATGAAACCTTACAACTGTTACGGAGGATGCATGGTAGAGTAAACTTAGGCCGCTTAACAGATTCACTCATTTCTATTTTGTACTAGATTTTTATTCTTGGACAATTGAATTTACCTATACTATCCATTGGATTTGAGATAAGAGATGGAACCCGGCCCTCAACGATGGTATCGGTCTTTATACATCCATACTAGAAGAAGAACCTGAAGACTAAAAGAAAAGTATGACATAATGGTACAAGGTTTGTGCATTAATGTTTTTGAATAGATTAATGACTACTTATGATACTATGTATGCTTATGGTTCTAAATTTGTTTCAGTACTGGCTTTTACCTTTGACTATGTTTTTAGATATGGAAATAGGTCAAGTGGAGGATCAAAATCTTAGGTTGTTGCTAGTTTTCTAGCTACCTTTGTGTATGTTGCAGCAGCCTTTGCTTCTCTTACTAAAATTTGAGGTACAAGTGGGCTAGGCCAACACTGTAGGTGTGCCAATGGAGAGTGTTTCAAAAAATGAGAATATTAAGAAACAATGAAAGCACAATGCGAGGAGGGTTTCCAAATCTGAGCTAGGGAGAGTAAACCTCTCTTATCTCCTTGTCCCATTAGAGTAGGCATTAAATTTATAATCTCTGTCACTTTTTTTTACTACATCAAGGCATAAATGTCTAGTGCTTGCAGAGGAAAGGTGTTTTATACTTATGAGGGGAGTTTTATACTAACCAGGTTTTATCAATGTACTCATGTGTTGGCCTTCTTGTATTGTGATGTCATTATGTAGATAGGTTTAGAAGATAGTGGTGAATGGTCGATCCTAGACCTGATTAATGGTTCTATATTCACTCAAGTGGTTCTATATTCACCAACTTACTAGTTGTAGTAGTATTCAAAAAGAGTGGGGTACGAGTACGGAGAGAACCAAGGATTCCCAAACCATGAAAGGTAAAATTTGGTACTTAGTGAAAAACATCTTCTCCTTTCCCTGTGATCGTGAAGGAGAACAACATGGAGAAATCGGTAAATAGAGAAAGAGAGACCAAAATCCCTCTCATGAAGGATAAGTAATGATCAACCCTCGAAGGATGTTGTCCACATGGGTATAACCCCCTTTACACTTATATGCAAGTAACTGAACCTACCTACCTACAGACATTTTTGGACGAAGGAAACTTTTGACGAAGAATCTCACTTTTCACCTAAAATCCAAGGTTGCAGGAAGGACCTTTTTATCCCAAAAGAGAAAAGAGCAGCCCCAAGGGATTCAAACCTAGTTCCATTACACTTCTCATAGGCCATAGTTGTGAGCATATGAAAATTTTACATAAGGAATTGGTGAGTATCATTTCGGAACGATATGCGTCATTTAGGAACGATATGGAGAGAAACAGGTAAACAACTATATGAAGAGAAACAATTAAACAACTATGGAGAGAAACAAACAACTATAGAGATAAACAAAAAAATATGGAGAGAAACAATTGGACATCTTTATTTTACAGGTATATTTCCCTCCACCTGCAAACACATTCATCACATTCAATAGGAGGAAGCATAGCTTTATGAAAATCTTCAAAGCTAAAATAGGAATTTTTACAAATTTTACTTTTGCTTTACCTTTGCTTTACCTCAATGTAAATATCTATTCTATAATTTAGATGAAATTATCTTCCACTCTGAACGAATACTGCTGTCGAAGAAGATAGTGAAGCCATATCACTATAAATCTATGGAAGTTGAGCATGCCTAATTCTAAAGGCTGAAAAAATGACGCTGAGCGTGCCTAAGTCTGAAGTCTCAAAAAATGAATCAACCTCCTGAAGGATAAAATTAAAGAAATAAATTAGTTTCAAATAGAGGATACTCGACTTAATGTGGTACACGGAATGATGAACATTCACCAACACTACAAGAAACTAATGCCACAATTGCAGAAGTCCTAGCATTGCAAACTATACGTGTACAGTCATGAATTTATGTAATTATGTATTATTTAAATCATTTGTTTTTCCCGACAAATACATGAAAAATATAAAACACACCAGGGGATATTAAGTCCCATCACAAATTCTAGGCCAATCAATAATTCAACTCATGAAATTTGAAAATTTGATAAAAAAAATTTATTTTTTAAAAAAATCGTTTAATAAATATTTTTTCAAAACTTTGGACAAAAGTTAACAGTTTGACAAAATTAATAGAAAGTCAAGCTCTGTTGACTTGAACCGATTACTATAGTCCTTGTGAGGCAGGGACTAATAAGGAAAATGAAAATAAAAAACTACTTATGGTGATTGAAAATGAATTGCTCATTGCATAAAAAACAAATGACTTACATTGCATTCTCATTGCAAAGTGAAAGAAGTTATGTGTTACATTGATTTCTCATTGCAAAGTGAAATAATCTATGCCTTACATTGCATTCTCATTGCAAAGTAAAAAAAAGCTATGCATTGTGTGTTAGCATTGATGAGCGATCAAAATACCTTACATTGCATTCTCATTGCAAAGTAAAAAAAGCTATGCATTGCATGTTAGCATTGATGAGAGATCAAAAACTGATCGAGAATGCATTGTTCATCGCATAAACAATGCATGACTTTGCATTGCATTTTCATTGAAAAATAGAAACAAGTTATGCATTGCATGTTAACCAACACTTGTGTTTCAACAATGAAAAGGCAAGCAATGAAGAGTACGCCTAAAACAAGCATTTGTTCCCATATGTTTTCATTTAAATTTTCATTATTAAATGATGTTTTACGGCTTCAGGTGATGTGGCGCTAAAATGCTTAAAATATCCTTCTTTGGCATTCATGTGGTTGGTTAGGACTTCCTAACCCATTGGCATCTGGAGGTTCCCGACTGCAGGGGTCAGGGTGGAAACAGTCTTGAAAGCAGCTCAACCTCACCGTAAAATTTCTAAAATGGAACACCTCCAAGCCAATCCAAAACGTTTCATTCCAAAGAAACTCAACCTCACCGTAAAACTTCTAAAATGGAATGCCTCCAGCCCAATCCAAAACGCTTCGTTCCAAAGAAGCTCAACCTCACTGTAAAACTTTTGAAATGGAACGCCTCCAGCCCAATCCAAAACATTTCGTTCCATCTCCCAATTTCACAGGCAAGTGGAAACGGATTCTCCAACCCCGATAATGGTTCTCAT
Source organism: Picea engelmannii (assembly GCA_009831015.1). Classification (NCBI taxonomy): domain Eukaryota; kingdom Viridiplantae; phylum Streptophyta; class Pinopsida; order Pinales; family Pinaceae; genus Picea; species Picea engelmannii. The sequence continues at coordinate 78,297 of ML792146.1, read as the reverse complement.
GCAACTATGTAAAACAGTGTATTGTGTGTCGACAATTATTCATTCTCGTAAAATGAATTGCATTGTAAATTTAAAAGAATAGCATTATAAATTTTCCAGCACCGTAAGTATCGCAAAACATTCTTCTTGATGTTGTAAATTTAAAAGAATAGCATTATAAATTTTCCAACACCGTAAGTATCGCAAAACATTCTTCTTGACGTTGTGTGTATCACAAAACATTTTTCTTTGTTTTGGGAGTGAGTGCAATTCCCCGTATGAAAGGCTCCATGGAACAAACTATCCACATAAATAATGAATTCTATTAATTACATATAGTTGGGGAAAAATGTGATTTAACTATGAAATGAAAAAAAAAGAATTGTGCTTAAACTATGAAATTACACAAGGTTCAGAAAACCCCAAAGCTAGGTAAAAATGGTAGTATTCTAAATATTTTATGTTTTGGTTTTTTTTGGATATTTTTTGTTTAATTTTTTCCATTATCTAACGAGAAATTGTTGGATCTACAGATTTGAGTGGCTAAATCTGTACAATCCAAGTGCCACATGTATTTTTCAACACACTGAATCCATTTATGCATTCAAAAATACAATTTAAATAACAAAAAATTGTGATTTCATCCTCATTTATATTACCTGATTTCAACAAAAAAAAACTTAAAATGTTTAGACAATGTCCTCAAAAATAACATTAAAGTATGAAATGACACAAGGTGCAGAAAACCCCAAGTATGGAGTGTGTTAGCGTTAGAAGTCACTCCTGGATTGCTTGCAGAAGTAGAGCCCAATGCCCATAAGTTTTATGTCACGATAGTTTTAATGGGTGATCAAATGGGTAGAGACTTGGGAAGATATCGCTCTAACTCGGGAACTGAGTCTGGTATGTAAGGAACAAAAGAGGTCTTGATCTAACTTCAGTCAGTGAGTGATTAAAAGATGAGCAGGTGGAAGACTTGGTAAGAAGAGTGAGCAAACTACCTCAGGCAACAGGTCTTTCAACAGTTTGTAGAAGAAAAACTCTAAATGCAAGATCCTCTTGGTTCAGGGCTTCGAGAAACTAAAAGGGGGACTTGACTGGATCCTCCAATTCCAAGTCGTTCAGCGCTAAGAAAATCAGAGAGATCGATTGTTATCACTGAAATTTCGTCCGCACATGGTTACAAGAACTCAACATCGTCAGACAACAATGAAGTCATCCATGGACCTGAATTAACACCAAAGCATTCATAAAAGGGCCAAAAACTATACAAAGTAGTGAAAAATTGAAGGGCGTTATGAAGACACTGGGCACGCACGCACATGCGCGTAACAGGAATGTAGAAAGCGTGCACCTATGCACGATGCATGACTGTTAGCGTAGAAAGTTGTACACCTGCTAAACGACGCATTTATGAAAGTGGTCGGCCTCCCACCCACTTATGGTTCAGCTCCCAAGCCGATTTGACCCTCAAATCTGGACTGGATCTGACTGGAGGGCTATTCAAAGACCTAGGAATGCCCTAATTGGCCTCTTTTCACACTACAAAGCAGTTAAACAAAATCCCAAATGAATGTTATAAAAAGGCCATGGATGCACCTCATTTTTCAAGGAATTCAAAGTAATGTTATGTTGCCTCTATTCTCTTGAGTACTTCATCCTTGTCAAGAGAATATTTTCACCATTTCATTGTGCAATCCATATCACTCATTGAGTGGATTTGTAAAGAGTTCTTTCATCACTTTCCATTTTTCTTTTTGTTTTAAGAAGAGCTTGCTAGTGGGGGAGCCCTCCCTTGGAGGAAGAAGGGACTCATAGTCCCCTTTCTTCTTGGTGTATTCTTTCACTAATAGATCAGCCTCAACATTGGTTACATGGGTCTTATGGTTCATTTTGTTTCTATGTCCCTATGCTCATGAATTCAGTTATTATTGTATTTCTTAGTTTATTTCTTAGTTGTTGTTTTTATTTCTTTCTCTAACTCTTTTCCTTGCAGCTATCCTGCTCAGCAGACCCAACTAAGCTTGCAAGCACCTCCATTTTTCTTACTAAGGTGACGAAGGAGGTGCAACAGATTGGCGACTCCACTGGGGAATAGGTATCAATTTCCTCCCCCAATTGGGTTTTTATTGCTCTTCTTTTAGTTTGTTTAACTTGCAGGTGCACCAACCGGCCTAAGCCGACCTGCCAATCATCCAATTCCAAGGAGAATTGAGAGAAATCCACCTGGATTTTTCATTCTCGGTCGTGTGTCACCTGTGCACAGGTATTTTACCCCACAGACGCACATCATGCACACATGCGCTTAAGTGACAACTCTGCTCTGCGCATGTGCGCCTTTTGATTTATCTTTGTTTGTGCACATGCGCTCTGTGTGCCTCTGTCTCCATTAGGACCCGTGCATTTGTGCAAAAATTCACATTGTAAAGTTGTTGAGATGTGGGGAAGGCCATTTTCCTTCTTAAAAAAGATTCCAAGCATGTTTTAAAGCTGCACCGCACTTATTCCCCTCATAATATAAAGGGGTGAGTCAAAAAACACATAGGCACTTAGGAGGTTAAAATCAATTTCCCTTCTTTTCTTTTTGTCACATGGATGTCTTGTTTTGACTCATAATATAAGTTGGAAATCATTTTTAATCACATCTAACTTACATTGGGACCAGAAGTTGAGTAACAATCACTTAGTATGTTCTTCTCTCGCGCCTCCAAGCGACCTTGAGAATCAGAAAAAGATTGTGAAACAATTTCATCTCCCTTAACAAAGTTTAAAACCTTTAGGTAGAGGACAACGGCCCTTCTTGGGACCCCTCTTAGTTTTCTTTTTTCAAACACATATTAATATTGTAACGGGCCCATACATGCCCACATGCTACAAAGATAGGATAGTGCTTGAAGTTTACTTTCTTATATCAAAACACTAGGAGAGTTTAAAGGTTTTGTAACGGGCCCATACATGCCCACAAGTTCAATCTAGGATAGTTTCAAATATTTTCTTAGATTACATCATAATAGGGATTTAAAGGGATAGTAACGGACCCACATGTCCACATGCTAGCTTCCTAGGGACTTTTGAATTACGCAAGGTTGTACCAAAGGCACTTAGTTAATTAGGTAATCAACACTTGTAAGGACCAAGTGAAGTCCACATGTAGCAAGGTGACACCTAATTCACTAAAAATTGGCACACTTTCACTCACACACAAAAGTCACTTATCACTCACATAGCTTCTTCTTGAAACGTGGAGGTCAAAGTAAGCTTCCTTCTTGAAACGTGGAGGTCAAAATAAGTTTCCTTCAAAAGGATTCCGAAAAAACCCCATCCTTTTCTTGACGAAACTATCCACTCCCATTTTAATTCAACGAGGTTGGCTCACACCCCCATCCTCTCAAAACAACTACATCTAAAATATTTCTAAAAACTCACTAAGTTTTCCTCCATAGGAGGTGCCAAAAGAAAATTTTTAGTCTAGGTAGGATTTCGGGGATAGGCATCCAAATAACTCCCTGTTATTTGGTTCTCTCATTTGCAAAACAATAGACGTTGTCAAATAGAGAACTAAAAATCCTCCAAGTCAATTGTTCCTAATACCATAAGGCAGGGAGATACCCGTAAAGGGTTGAAGGCCGAGGTCTAGTTATTCTGTGCATCCCCCCTTAAGGCACCCACCTCTTGGATGGGATCCAGCCCGTGACCCATTTCTTAGGCCGAAAATCTAAATGTCGCACTTTGACCGAGGTACCTAGTGACCAAATTTAGGACATCTACCCAGGTGGAAATTGTGGGCTGCAATTGCACCTTGATTGGATTTTGTGTGGCTATTGGGAATTATCACTAGCTCTTTCGGGATATGCCCCCTTTACCCCTCATTATAACCAATTATTTCATCCTTCACTAGTGTCTCTTCCAGTGGCTTCAGACCCCACTGTTGAGTACTATTAGAAGGTCTAGTGCTATTTGAGAGGAAGGAGGTTACGTCTTTTAGGATAGGATCATTTGTTTCCTTTTTAATTCCCCATGAGGACAAAAAACCACTTACCCACATATATGCTTCTTTTTCAAAAAAAAAATTATGTACAAGACACTTCTTCTTACAGTTTGATTTAGATATATATATTGTGTAACACTCACCACAAAGGCTCTTGTTTCTATATTACTCTCACCACTATTTGCACACATTCACTCAGCTCGTCGGACATCATAGGGTACCCACAGAACCCCCGTCATTCACGGCGCTTGCTCAACCTCCCTCCTATCTTAGGAGGAGTGTCTGGTCTCGCCCACTCATCAGCACCACCTTCACACACTCCTGTGAGTGCTACTATTTTAGGATCGGCTTTGCTTGGTTCTACGTTACTTGGGTCCACTTCCCAAGGTCATCCGTCCACTCACTCTCCTTTACACGGAAGTGAGAGACCAACTTCCTCTCAAGGGGGCAGTACCAATCCACCTAGCCCCCCTCAAGGGTCAGGTTCACAACACACTCACACCATGGAAGGAGCTAATCCTCAACCAACACTCCTGATGCCATATTTGGCCTCTCTTAAGATACTGGATCTAAGTAAACTTACCAATGATCCTATATTGCATGACCCCACTTGGCCTGCAATGCCCACCAAACTACCTTCAGACATGCCCAAGTTTGAAGGTAAGGCAGGTGATGACCCTGCCAACCATGTCATGAACTTTCACCTATAGTGCTCCTCCAATAGCATTATGGATGATTCCATGAGACTGCGATTATTTCAACGCACACTCACTGGCCCATCAGCCAAATGGTATGTAGATGAGAAGTCAGGGTCCCATTCGACTTTCGAGTCCTTGGCCAAAGCATTCTTGAATTTCTTCCAATTACCAATCCGCCATGACAATGGTCTCAAACTACTATCTAACTTCAAACAAAACTCATCCACACATATCGCTGATCACATTCACGAGTGGCGTAGGCAACGTAGTTTATGCAAAGCAGAAACCACCAAACAACAGTGTCTTGATTGGTTTCTTCGATCACTTGTCTCTCTCCTTGGTAAGGATGTCGCTTCCACTTTCCCTCAGTCAGAAGAGGAAGCCATCAGTAAATTTCAACAATATGACCTCATCTATTCACAGTCAGGGTACTTATACACGGTACTTCCTAATCTCCCAAAACCTGTACCATTTGGCCAAGACAAGCCTGGGTTGTCTCACTCAGCAGATGAACTGATTGGTACCACCACTCATCATGGTCCACAACCCCAACAAACACTGATGTATGGACCACCTCAATACCCTCCGACATACGGGGGCACTCCTTATTACCCCCCACCACCTTATCAACAATCATACCATGTTGTTATACCACCACCCATTAGTGGATCACCACCGGCGCCTCCTATACATCCACCTATTCCAACGAGTTCTAGTACCCCCTCTACCTCAACCTATAGTACTAGTGAAAGAACCATGCCTTCCTATGTACCTTATGGATCATTACCTCCATAGAATACGTACTTCCCATTTCCTGGCCCCCCACAACCCAAGGCTCCCCCACATCCTCATGTTGGGGTGAATTTCGTTCAACCTTCTCCCATTCAACAATATAAAAATTTTGAACAGTTGAATACGGCCAATCTGACCCATCCATCGAACAATACCAGAAAGAAAGGATGAAACAGGAACAACAACAACCCAGGTCAAGGTGGGAATCCACCCCAACAGAACTAACCTACAGGGGGCAACCAGAACCAAGGGAATCAAAACCCCTAGGGGGGGAATAATAATAAACGCCAAGGGAGAAACAACAATAATGTTAAAACCAATTTCCCTTGTGCCCTTTGTGGTGAGTTTGGCCATTACACTCATCATTTCCCCCAAATCACTGATTTGAAATGGTTGAAAGACTCTAGCAGTCTTCCCCATCCTCCAGCACCGCCTTCCCCTCAGCAAGCACCACAACAATACATGCAACAATCCCCTCTTTCCGTACTACAAAATCCCATCCCACATCAAGGTGTGATAAAAACCCAACAAGATGCACACCATCCCCCACCTTAGGTGGGACAATACCGCAATCCAAACAATCCAGCAGATCGCACGATCCTCCTCACTAGTGAGGAAGAAATCCTTCTGCAAACACGTAACCGTCAGTATCATACACCCTCCAAGTCTCCTCCCATCCCTTTGGAGACAAACCCTGCACCAACGGGACCCCTGTTGGTGATCCCTCACCCTAACACTGAGCCACCTCTTCGCATCCCTCGCATCCCATTGCGCACAAATGTCCACAACCCACAGGCTAGGGTGGCTCATAACTATAGTTTGGTCGATGACTTAGCACAATCCCCAGCTCCCATGTCAGTCTTGGAGGTCCTCCAAACTTGCCCCACTCAGCGCAAATCATTAATTTTTTCCTTAGGGTTAGTCGACCCAGTAGATACTCGGCTCATTACGTTCGATCTCGACAGCGGTGAACCTCGCCTTCCCTCCTTGATCGCTTTTCAAATCCCAGTAAAAATATGGAACATCACGGTTCATCGGTGCATCATCGATGAAGGTGCATCTACATGCATTATGTCCAAATCAGTATGGCAGAAACTTGGTTCCCCCGACCTCATACCCTCTGCCATCACCTTACGAGATTATGACAGATGACCATCATCTTCGAAAGGTATTTTCCAAAATGTCCCGGTCGAACTCGGGGGAAAAACCATTCTTATTGACATAGAAGTTATTGATGCCCTGCTCGATTACAATATCATGTTCGGTCGTAGCTACATGTATGCTATGAAGGCAGTGGCCTCTTCCATCTTTTGCACAATGATGTTCCCCCACAACGGGAAGATCGTTACCATTGACCAGGTTTCCCATTATGAACCTAACCCATCTGCCAACATCGATAACATTCTTCCTCTCATCCAGACCAATCACAACGCATATCCCCTCGTCAAGATGGGTCCTGGAATTTTTAAAGATCCATCATTGTTAGGAACCTACCATGGAGCACCACTGCTCCTCCATCCTTCCAATCAGGTATGCATCGTATCATCTAATGGAACTCACACAGAGGATACTCTTCCTCCTTATGAGGCTTCAGTCATTTCTAATGTCCCAATAGTTGCAAAACCCCTCCCTCACGAGCCTCCTGCACACTCGTCGACCTCAACAGTACACAAATCCGCTTCTCCTCAAGGACACAGTACACGAGATGGTCCCTCGACCATCCCTTCCCCCCCAAATAGAAGGAATCCCAATGATGATTCTCGTACTTACTCCCACCATACCCACTACAACCCCCC
>ML792146.1:0-59487 GCA_009831015.1 Picea engelmannii | reverse complement strand
CTCTCCGGGCTACATCTCCTGGTCCAGCTTCCAATGGATCATTATTATTAAATTGCTCAAAGTGCTCAAAAACATGCCTTACAATGCTCAAAATGACAAACCGACTGCTCCAATGGCTTCCCAGCGTCCCAAAACCCCTTTCTAGGCTCTTTCGGCACCTCAATCGGTCGAAAAATGAAGAAGTTAGCCTCCTTGAAGTCTCCCTCTTCAACTTTGTTGTCTCTGGTTCTACAAATCGCACCCTTGTTCTTCAAACCTGGCTCACACGCTCATTTAAGAGTAAAAACTCAGTCCCTTGCATAACCACGCATCGATACAAACTGTAGGACGGTTAAGGGTTCGCCAGCCCCTAACCACCTAGGCATCTGGGCACATGGCGCATGGAACCATAGGCTAGGCGCAAAAGTAGTTAATCCGTTTGAAACTATATAACTCCCGCGCAAAGGTACAACTATGCGTACACATTGTAATATGGGCAAATGCATATAATATAACCATGGGTTATCAAACCCACGCTATTATACAACGGCATACATATGTGAATACAATGCAATATAAACATTGGTATATATTCCACGCCATTCATGGGTCCTTGTGACATAGTCACATATCGTTTCATATGACTACGGGTTGGGGCAAAGCCCCAGCCCGACCCCCGCCCTTTTGCATATTGAAATGAATTTATAAAAAATGCGTTGGGTTACATATTAAGTCACAAGCTATGGCGTATTGGTCGGATGATTATATAAAGGTTTATATATATGGGGGGAGGTCCCAGGGTCGAACCCCGTGGACTCCCGTTTACATTTTATATATCAATATGAACCAACAAATGGGGGACACGTGGCACCCATGCATTGGGCCACGTGTCTCCTTATTATTTTCCATGAATCGGACACGTGTCAACATGCCACTCGTCCACATTAACCAATGAAAATGCGCCACATCACCCACCTGCCACATCACCGTACGGATGGTATGGCCCTGCCACGTCACCGTACGGACTATATGGATAGGTACAGTCATCATCCCAAAAATTTTGCCTGTTTGCCTTGGCAGACAGATCGCGATATCTCCTCCATATGGACTCCATTTGCGAAAGTAAATATAACGTCAGAATCAATAAGACGAGACGGACGCAATGGAACTGTTTTCGTCGCATTCCGAGCACTTTGAAAATTGAGCAAAATTTGATCCCCTGATCATGGAGGCCCACCACCACCTGCCCCAGGTGGTGGTGGTCCACTCCCTACAGGCCCTTCCTGCCCCAGCGGCAGTCATCCGCTCGTCATCACAGCAGCCACTGCTACTCATCGTACTATAGCCCGCCAGGGCGACGGAACCCCCATACATTGCTCCAGGAAACTCTCATCCTGGATGCGAGACCACATGCCCTTAGGCACATCCTATAACATCGTCTCCAGACGACGACATATATCCTCAAAGTCCACTCCGGCCGCTGTCGGGGGAGCATGTGATGGCCCAGCACCAAGGTCGTCAAACCAGCGCCTCCTTGTTGCCCTCTCTGGCTTAGCTGGTCGCACCACGGCATCCTCACACCGGCGTCTCTCTCCTCGCGGTAGTCTCTCCGGCTCCCGATGAGCCGACGCTCTCTACAACTCCACCTCACGCCTACGAGGTGCCACATCTGCACATGCAAACAAACAACAGATAGTATCAGCATCTATATCATATACATATGGACTGCTATCTCAAAAAAATACAGAAACATACACATCAACATCATCCACGTACCTCGGTGCTCAAAAGCCTCCCCTGGAGGTAGCACCATGTCCGAATCATCCCAGAAATCAACCCCGGCATAGGGGTACCGTAAAATCACCTACGGCATCTGCCGCCATACCTACGCTGCCTTTGTCGTAAAGAAGTGGCCACCTTCGCCACCACCATGGCGAAGCAACACAGTCGACCACCGCCTCAGCTGCGACTCTTGCACCCCAAGTGCACCCAATAGAATCCTAGGGCGCAACATCGGCACCCTCTCTAGAAACCAGGCCACCAGGATGGACCCGAAGGAAAACTCCCCCATATCCGTGGACCTATAGTGGTCCAACTGCCCCACCATCCTCGAATGCAGCGTAAGCCCCCAGGAGAAATGCTCACCGACCAAAACTCTCTCCATAACCATCAGCTAGCCCCCACTGATCCGCTGGGTTACCAGTGACCCATATACTCTCACAATCATTGCTGCTATGCAGTGATGTGCTAGGGCATCCATCGCCCCAATACTCACCACTATGTCGGACATATAGTTCAACCCTGAACAATATCTCTGGCCCACGGTCGCGAGCGGCGTATCCCTAGGAAGCACCGGCTCCGTCGGTAGAGGCGTTCCCCAAAATGGGAGCCCAGTCAGAAAATACACATCCTCCACCACAGTGAAGGGGATCTGCTCTCCTCACACAAGGAAGCAGTGCAGCTCCGAACTCCACATCCAGATTAGAAACTGCAGGAGATACTCTTGTGCCCGTATCAAGGGGCACTCAAAGAACTTTAGCAACCCACAGGCTGCCAAAGTCGCACGCACACCTGGCTCCTCAATAGCCACGGCGTCTCGCAGCTGAGACCAGTCTCGCTCTCGCCAACCCACTGGAATCATGCCAACTGTCCACCTACAGCCACAACAAAGAGCCCTATATCAGCCCAAGAGACCATCAACATCATCAAAAAGACTCACTTTCTACACCTCAACCTTACCTCCATGGCGTGGTTTTTCCATCCACAGGCGCGCACACATGCGCGCCTGTTCACTACACAGGTGTGCATGAGTGTGCACATGTTCACTACACAGGCGTGCATGAGTGCGCACCTATTTACTACATAGGCACGCCCCATGGCGTGCCTGTTCATCATATAGGCACGCACAGATGCGCGTCTGTTTAACCTACAGGCACGCACATGTGCGTGCCTATTCAACCAACAGGCACGCCCTTGGAGTGCGCCTTAAATCCCCCTAAACGCGCCCCCATGCACGTCTATATGATGGATAGGCACACACGTGTGCGTGCCTATTACTGGATCGCCCACGCATGTGGGGCCCATGCCCCCTAAATACCTCTGTACGACCCTCCGTACAGCCCCTGCCCAAAAAATGAAATCCTAATTCTATGCAGGATGATCAGACCACTAACCTGATACTCGCGGGTCCTCAATCAGATGCCTCATCCTCCCCGAATCTCATAATCTCCTTGGAATGCTTCTCGTCCAATCACTATAGCAGCAAGTACAAATGAGGTGGCAATGTGGGCCCTACAGCTATATATAGGCCTTTTTGCCAAACTTCCACTCACCATTCTGGGAGCCCACGGTGTCCATTTCTCGATCCGTCTTTAGCCACGGGATCAGCATCCCATCCTCTACATCACAACAATCCCTGGGCCTCTTTTCATCCTGAGCCCCCAGGGTGCCATTTTTCATACCCTGGTCAGGTACGCATGAACCTATTTACACTTATCAAATACATGCTCATATATTTGATTCTCGTCAGATATTTTTCACGTTGGGTATTTGGTTTTCATGTGTGCAGGTACTTGATCAACATACATTGGCACAACCCCTTCAGGTATATACTCATCACTAGCATGTAGTCTTTCCCTCTGTATCGCACTTACATTTCCAGTCACACCCTCTGACATTTGCCTCTAGGATCCCCATTCCTGTCTCTGCAGTACCCATACCTCCATTTTCATTTTCGGTACTGTCACTTGGTAGCATTCTTACCCACATGAGTCATCCCATTTATAGCACCTTTTGGCACTACTGACACTCATGCTAACCCTTTAGGGATGGGAGTCCCGATAGTCTTACATCATGTCGCAAATCAGCCACATACTCCTTCTCCTCATTTTTCTAGCTTTCCCAACAGACTCCCACATTATCTCTTCATGGTTCTATTTTTTACTGCACCTCCGCAGTATCATGAGCCTTCCATTTCATCCATAATCAGTTTGCCCATCTTCAAATATCCCTTCATTTCATTTACCTCATACAGAAACTCACCCATGGGGCCCCCACCCTCCACCAGTTCACTGAGCACATTGTGTCGTACCCGGGCCAACAACATCACACTTTGGCACCCGTTTCTGTATTTTTACATTTCTCCAAAACAATATTCTTTATTTATTGTATAAACGCCTTTTGTTTCTAGCAATTATATTACCCTTTTTTGTCGTCACCTCTGGCAACCTTTTTTCTGTTTTGGCAAAATGCAACCCATGTCACCCTTGGTTGGGTCACCACTTACCATCTACCCTTGTTGGCATTGTCCATATCTTCAGAGTACACCATAGGCCACTTACCTCTGCTCTCTGAATTTGTTCACCTTGTCCTGCCTCTGGCACAACTTATTCCCGGTCTTGTCATCCCCCTGACACTCGACCTCATTGAATGGTTGCGGCCACTTTTTATCTCCCACAAAATCCAACCAAGGGTAGTCTTGAGTCTTCCAACATCTGGACTTCGTCCATGTACCTCCTCCACTTCCTCACCTCACCTAGTAGATTTCACGAAGCCATTTTCTTCTGGGAGTCGCGTCCCCCTTTTTGTCGACATCAGCACAGTTTTCCAGAAGGGTCGGTATCTTGATTCTCATTATCCACTCAATGAGAGATCTCGAACGACACAAGGTGAAACACCATTTCTCCCTGCTGTCGTTGACCCCCATAACATTCGACGCCAACACTTTCTCATGTTACGGTGTGTCTTACTTTGCGACTATTGCAGTTAGTTCTTTCATTTGCCGAAGACCTTTGAACGTGGTTGGGCTATCAATGCCCACATAATCAGGGATACTTATTCCTGTGCTCACTACCTACTATTCAGAGTATGTTCATGTGAAAAATCATCTTCTACTTTTATTACAACCGCCCCCGAGGGCGTTGCATTTGTCTACACCAACACTTCTGTCATCTTTTTTGGAGTTACATAACACAAGCATGGGGCATGCCCGCCTCGTTTGTACACAGTTTTCTATTTTACACACCTCATGGAAGGTCGGGTCCTACCGGTTCCTTTTTCCCTCCAACGGATCGCTCTAGACGATCCCACTATTGCTCTCTCTTACAACAACATTCTCAGTAGAAGAAACATTGATGGTTTTCGGCCATACATATGCTCCTAACCTCATCCATCAGGGGGCATCTGTTATCACTGAAATTTCGTCTGCACATGGTTACAAGAACTCAACATTGTCAGACAGCAATGAAGTCATCCATGGACCTGAATTAACACCAAAGCATTCATAAAAAGGGTCAAAAACTATACAAAGTAGTGAAAAATTGAAGGGCGCTATGAAGACACTAAGTGCGCGCGCACATGCATGTAACAGGAACATAGAAAGCGTGCACCTGCGCACGATGCGTGACTGTTAGCGCAGAAAGATGTGCACCTGCTAAACGACGCATTTATGAAAGTGGTCATCCTCCCACCCACTTATGGTTCATCTCCCAAGCCGATTTGACCCTCAAATCTGGACTGGATCCGACTAGAGGGCTGGTCAAAGACCTAGGAATGCCCTAATTGGCCTCTTTTCACACTACAAAGAAGTTAAACAAAAGCCCAAAGGAATGCTATAAAAAGGCCATGGATGCACCTCATTTTTCAAGGAATTCAAAGTAATGTTATGCTACCTCTGTTCTCTTGAGGACTTCATCCTTGTCAAGAGCATATTTGCACCATTTCATTGTGCAATCCATCTCACTCATTGAGTGGATTTGTAAAGAGTTCTTTCATCACTTTCCATTTTTATTTTTGTTGTAAGAAGAGCTTGCTAGTGGGGGTCCAAGAGCCCTCCCTTGGAGGAAGAAGGGACTCATAGTCCCCTTTCTTCTTGTTTATTATTTCACTAATAGATCAGCCTCAACATTGGTGACATGGGTCTTATGGTTCCTTTTGTTTCTATGTCCCTATGCTCATGAATTTAGTTGTTATTGTATTTCTTAGTTTATTTCTCAGTTGTTGTTTTTATTTCTTTCTCTAACTCTTTTCCTTGCAGCTATCCTGCTCAGCAGACCCAGCTGAGCTTGCAAGCACCTCCATTTTTCTCACTAAGGTGACGAAGGAGGCACAAAACCGATTAGAAACAATACAACTATTACAGTGATCCAACCTACATCATCCTATAACAGTTACAACTCGACTGGATCCTCCAATTCCGAGCTGTTCTAACACAGTGTAAACAAAGACGTGAAGGAAACTAACATTCATAAGGCAAGAAGTCTCAAGAGTCCATGCATAACCAGAATAATAGTGCTTCATTAAATTTTTACAAATGGGAGCCTTGCTCAACCATTGATAATTATAAAATACAAAGACTAAGTCTATATACTCAGGAAAAATTTGCCTAACAGAGGCGTGCTCAGTAATTTAAGGCATGGTGTCCCTTCAGTCAAAATCGTACTGATATTCTTCGCCAGGAGCCACCTTAACTGTGCATGGCTCCTGCAAGGGGAGTAGCTGAGCCATTAAGCGCTGAGTTGGCGTGTGCAGACTTCTCTGACTAGTCGAGGACTTCAGCATGTCTTCTTTGGAAAAACTGGTACACAGGATCCTCTCGGGAAGACAGCTTGCTTGATACTTCATATCCTACACTTAATGAGTGAGGAGAGGTTTCAACCACCCCCTCTCTCCTTCATTTAATCCAAGCGAGAAACAGGATCGAGATCGGATCCGTCGGCACCTGGAGATCGCGATGACCCCCTCTATGACTGAACTCGATGCCTTTGGCCCCTCTTGCACAGCTCTTTTTATTTTCCAAGTGACCACGGGTTGTGACCCTGTGTTTATTTTAAAAGATGCTTTCGACGTTCGTGAATAGGAAGGGGCTGATCCTTTCTCATCACATTTGCGATGAGAGAAACACCGAGATGGCCTAATTTAGTGCCACGCATCCCTATCAGATCTGACAGTCCTGAACTCACTCGGCGATATTGTGGGCCACGGTCCTGGACACTCATGGCACTTCGCGTTTCGGGGGTATGAAGGAGCGAATCCTTGTGTGTCGGAGTCGCAATGGGAGAAAAGGCGATAGGCCTAATCGCGCACCACATGTTCCTTTTGAATGGATGGCTCAAACTGCTCCGTGATGCTGCGGGCCCGCCTTTCGGTGCTTTCGGGGTTCGGGGTTTCGAGATGTAGAACGATATGGAACCTTCACCCTTCGAACTTCAGAATGATGAAATGTCGTCGTGATTAGATATCACGCCACGCATCCTTTGGATGGACGGCTATTGTCCTTTCCTGCATGCAATATAGGCACTATCCATCGCGCTATCCTCGACGTAACTCTACTAACTGTGATTTCCCACCGACCATGCTCCTATGGATGAATCTGGATCGTCGACAATATAATTTCACCCATTTGCTTGCTTGGAAGCCCGAAACGGGATTTTTCTGTGTTTTGCTTGGGCGCTTCTCACACAACTTGTAGACCTGAATACCCTTGTGCTCAGGACAAGAATTGTTACTAACATTAGGCTCCATGGGGAATACAGCCATCCCTGTGATGCTCTAAGGACTCATTTTTCAGTTCCAGTGCCTTGTTGTTGGGCTATGGAGTCATTTACTAAGCCAAAAAATAAAAATGAAAATAAAAAAAGAAACAAAAGGACGATATTTACAAACAAAGGAGCCATCTGAGGCTTAAGAAAAACATTTCTTCAGAAAATGCCCATTTACTGGGCTGTTGAAAACCTCTTCACCCTTCAAATCCTGCAACCTGTACGTGTTGTTTGAGAAAACCTCAGAGATTTTGAAAGGCCCGATCCATAGAGCGTCAAACTTGCTGTGTTTTCCCTTATCTTGCATGGGTGCATCCCACTTAAGCACCAAATCCCCGATCTCAAACTCTTTCTTCTTGAATTTTCTGTCAAAAGCCAGTTTGATCTTTTGCTGATGATCTTGAATTTTTTCTATTACTTTCTCTCTGGTCTCCTGGACTGCCACCAGTTGATGAACTCTCCTGATCATGTCATCAGGTTCTTCTTGATGATCCTGGAATAAATTTTCTACAAGAATGATTAGCTGAGAAGGGAAAACAACTTCTGCTCCATAAACTAATTGGAAAGGGGAGATGCCTATAGATCTCTTTTTGGTCACTCGGTCAGCCCATAGAGAGAATTTCAACTTTGAATCCCAGGCCCTTTTATTGTCCTCCAATAGTATTTTGATGATCCTTATCAGGATTTTTTGGAGACTCTGCTAAACCATTGCCTTGGGGATAGTATGGGGTGGAGTGAATCAGTTTGATCCTGAATTTCTCACAGAACTTGGCTAACAGCTTCGCCTTGAATGAGGCTTCGTTATCAATAACAATCTTTCTAGGGCAGCCAAATCTTGTGATGAGGTCTTCCAGGAATCTGATAACTACCTTGTGGGAAGCACTCCTGGTGGGGATGGCTTCAATCCACTTGGTAAAGAAATATGTGGTAGTCAGGATCCATCTGTGCTGCCCGCTAGAAGCAGGGGGGATTTCTCCAATAAAATCTAGGCCCCATTGCTGGAAAGGTCCCGAAACAACCACAGGATTTAATGGCAAGGACTTGAGTTGTTGTTTTCCTACAAATCTTTGGCATGGGATACAAGCTCTAACTTCTCTGCAGACATCAGCGAACAAGGTGGGCCAGTAGTACCCAGCTCTGAGAATTTTGTGAGTTGTGGTCTTCCAAAAATGGTGCCCCCCGCATAGGCCGCTGTGAAATTCAACCATGATCCTGTCGGCCTCTTGTGGATCCATGCATTTTAAAAGCACCCCCAGGGGGGGTCTTTCCAGTATAAAATTTGATCGAAAAGGCAGTATCTGACTGCCTTGAGCTTCAAAACTTTTGCCTTGTTTCTTTGCAGGCCGTCTGGAGGCCGTAAATCTTGCATAAAATATATGAAATCCTTATACCAAGGACATCGAGCCAATGGGGGTTCCCTTAGAGGGTATATTTCAGACAGCCAATCCTGCTGAGTTCCTGAGCATTCATTGATGAAACTTACCCCCAAATCTTGGCAATTGGCTTCAGCCAACAGCTTGGCTAAACCTTGACCTTTGATCAATTTGGTAGGTTTTATTTCTAGGTCAAATTCTAAAATCTTGGCTATCCACTTACTCCTCCTCCCGTCTATGTTAGGCTGAATAAGAATGTCTTTAACAACAGCTGAGGGGACATAGGCAATGATTTTCGACTGTAGGACATAGGTTCTAAAAGCCTTGAGAGCCTTGACCAGGGCATAGGCCTGCTTCTCCATAGTGTCATACATGATTTCGACATCCCTCAATGCTCGGCTGAAATAGGCAATAGGCTTCTCTAGCCCGACCTCCTTTGTCTATAATAAAATAGCAGCCACCGTGTCAGGTGAGGCAAAGGAGAAAATAAGGAAATCCCTTGAGTAATCGGGATTGATAAGCACAGGGGCTTCAGTCAGGGCCTTCTTTATTTTCTCAAAGGAATTTCGCGATTCAGAAGTCCACGTCACTTCATTTCCTTTCCTTAACATGGTTGTTATAAGCTTTACCTTCTCAGCAAAGTTAGAAATGAACCTCCTCAGAAAATTAATCTTACCAAGGAAAGATTGGACCTCCTTCCTGGATCTTGGGATTGATAAGGCTTGTATTGCCTCAACTCTGCTATGATCGATCCTAACTCCTTTCGCTGATACTATGTGGCCTAGTAACTTCCCCTCTTGCATGGCGAACAGAGATTTCTTGGGGTTCAAAGAAATGCCAAAACTCCTGCATTTCAGAAAAAACTTCCTGAGATGACAACAGTGTTCTTTATCAGACTTTAAAAATACTGTTATGTCATCCAAATAGATGACCACAAACTTATCCTTTTCCCCAATGAAAGCTATGTCCATGGCACACTGAAACATTGCCCCTGAATTCATCAATCCAAAGGGAATTTTGGCATACATGAATGTGCCCCATGGAGTGGTAAATGTCATCTTTTCCCTGTCCTCAAGCAGAACAGAGATTTGATTGTAGCCAGAGAATCCTTCTATCATGGACATCCTGGATGCTCTTCTTACACTCTGCAATATATGTTCCATTTTTGGTAAGGGGTAGTTGTCCTTTCGTGAGCTCCTGTTCAGGTTTCTGAAGTCTACACGGAGTCTGATTTCTCCATTATTTTTCCTTACTGGTACCAAGTTGGCCACCCACTCTGAATACCTCAGTGGTATAATGATCTGGGCCTGCAGCAATTTCTTCACTTCCCTCTCCATGATGGGTAGTAGCATGGGATTGATCTGTCTTAGCTTCTACCTAAATGGCTTCGCTTCCTTTTTCAATGGGATTTTATGCTCGATGATGGAAGTGTCATATGTTTTGAGGTCTTTGTAGGTCCAGGTAAAAACATCAGCAAATTCTCTCAAAAGTCCAGCATATTCAGACCTCTTCTCCTTTGTCAGACTTCTTGATAATTTGACAAACTTGGGCTCACTTTCAGTGCTAATGTTGCACTGAATAGTATCAGAGTCATTTTCCAAAATTTCCCCCTTTAATGACACATAATTTCTATCAAAGAGCCTTTCCAAAGGAACCAGTCCCCTTGGAATATGGTTGCTGGGGATCTATACGATGTTATGCCCTGCAATTTTACTCAGAAAATTACCCCCATCAAGTTCTTCTTCAGAGACAGAGTCTTGGTCGATATGCATTTTTGAAAATTCTTCGACAGTCTCCAAGAATCTCTTGATCTCAAGATCATCCTCGACTACCTTCCAATGTTTGACATTGTCAGGTATGGAGGGCCTGTATTTTACTTTTACATCGTATCTAAATTTGGGCGGCAGGGGCACTTTGAAATTGCTTGTTGATGTAGCCAAGGAATCTGCCACTGTGTTCTTCTCTCTTGGGACAAAATAAATGTTGAATGCTGAGAAGAAACTGTCAATTAAGTCCCATACTTTATTTATGTAGCTTTTGAGTCGAGGATGCTTAGCCTGATAAGCGTTTGTAATCTGCTGGACCACCAAATCTGCATCTCCGAACACTGCTACCTCCTGAATTCCCATTTCCTTTGCAGATCTTAGTCCTAGGGAAAGAGATTCATATTCTACCACATTTTTGGTAGCTTCAAACTCTAGCTTGTATGACAGAGATATGGTTTCCTGAGCGGGTGACACAAAAAACACCCCAACACTAGCACCTTCTCTGGAACAGGCTCCATCAAAAAACATTTTCCAAATGGGGGTAATGGAGAGAGGAAATTCATGAGAAGTGGTGGGCTGCTTTCTGAGTTTAAGAGGAGGCTCGGGCTCATGAGTGAGCTATAGTAAACTGGAACCTAAATCAGTGTCCAAGGAAAATATGGGATGGTTGGTAGGGTTGGCTTCATCACTGATTATATAGGCCAATTGGGCTTCCCTATATAGCCTCCTATGTTCTCCTCCAAACACTGGGATAGTAGCATATGTCATGTCCATCTGCAAAGTTCCCCCCAATATTTTTATCCAATATCTTGATTACAACATACTAAACTTGGGGGGAACATCAGCCACTACGATATCCATGACCACACTTTTTATGGGAAACTGGAACAAGGTCACGACCAGGTCTTTGATAACTCCGAGACATTGAACTTTCTTGGAGTCAAAGGAATAGAGGTCATGATAGGCTCGGGTGACTTCCAACCCTAAATCTTCCATGACAGTTTTGGGCATGAGGTTGTGAGAAGCCCCTGAATCCATCAAGCAGTTGTGCCTTGTCATGTATGTTCAAGGAAGTGTAGAAGGGAGGGGATGAGTCATTCTTGTCTTCTACCATAGGACCTAGAATAACTACAGGATTTTCATCTTGCAAATTGATGGAGTTTGTGGGAAGGCATGAGACCTTAGACTATAAAATCTCAGAGAAGTATTTTTTGAACCCTTCATGTTTAATCAATTCGGTCAGGGGCACAGGGATTCTGATCTTCTGAATTTCATGCTCGAAATTCAAAGAAGATGTAGGCTTCGGGATTTCTCTTATTTCAGGAACCTGACTTTGGACTATGGGAGAGAGGGGTTGGGCCTTCTTACCTCTGTGACCGTCTGCTACTTCATTAGCAGGTTTCTATGTTCTAGTGAACTGCTCAAGAACATCAGATGTTGTTGTCTTTTTCTTGGACCTCATGTTATATCTACCTTCGTTTCCACTAGCCTTCTCTCCCTTGCTCAGTTCATTTAGCTGACCATCCATGAGAGACTCCTCGTATGCTGATTGAGTGAGATGAGGGAAATGAGGAGTCTCCTAAGCAGTGGATTTCAGGATCAATCTCATCTATTTCCCCTTCTTCCTCCTCGGCCACAAAATTGTTTTGAAAAGGGGCCTCAATTTTCTGGTCTTCTCTGTCTCTTCCCCTCTCCCTTTGCATAGTCGGGGGAGCAATATTGTTTGGCCTTCTAAAACCTCCTTTGTTTTTGATGCCTTGAGGGACCTTGTATGCTTGCCTCCCCTCCACCTTCATTCTCTTCATCTCTGCAGACAGAGACTTCACCATCTTGGTCAGTTCATCCACTTGAGGGTGGGGCACCGATGGGCCAGAAGTCAAGGCTTCAAATATTCCCTTTCTCTTGTCTGCATCATCCTTGTTCCTCAGTCTATCAGCTGCTAATACATTAGATTCCACATCTATGGACACATCTTGCATTTGAGCTAAGGAGGTGGCTCTTCTTTCTCTCAATAAAAGACAGAAATCGGGGCCAAATGCACTAGCATATGAAATCTTGGCTGAGGCTTCTGAGGGTTTTATTTCAGCGGGAATTTTATTATACATCTTATTGAATCTTTTGGAGAAGTCAAAGACATACTCTCCTTCCATCTTCTTCAAATACCCAAACTCAATCATGTAATACATGAAATCCTTCCTATCTCCCCACTGCCTCAGGAAAGCACTATCCAGAGCTTAAATTCCAGCAATATATCCGAGGATCAATCCTCTAAACCACTTCCTCACCTCACCATCTAGACTCTGGATGAAAACTCTCATCCAGACATATTCATTTTCAATGTTCAGGTTGTCTGCATAACTATAGAAAGCAGCCAAGTGCTCTTCCGTAGTTATATCTCCTTCCCCGGTGAACTTGGGCATATACTTCAAGTAATCTCCAGCAGGGAGAGGATTCATAGGATGGGGTAGGATTAAGGGATCATATCAGGCAGCAAATATGGCATCCATTCTATTTAGATGGGGATTAGCACCAGCCATAGGAATATTAGGTGGAGGAGAACTTGGAGGAGAAGGAGTGCGAACGGGGGATATCAAGAATGAGCCTCTGAGTGGAATGGGAAACAATAGGGGATTTAGGGAGGAGGCCAACAGGCTTAAGTCAGCGGACACTCTTCCTTGTGCAGAAATGGAAACAGTAACAAGAGGGGGAATGAGGAAATATTCTGTGGTCCCGGGTCTACGCCAAGGTACAGTTTCAGGGGAGAGGGGAGTGACAAGGATTTTTCCTTCCGATCCGAGACCAGGAGAGGAAAACTCAGCAGGAACACTCTCGAAATTTAGGAAACGAGAAACTTCAGAAACAAGTCTGTCAAGAAACCGAGGAGGAGAAAATGGAGTTCCTACAGAAAGATATGTCGAATTACCTGGTTCGACGGTGGAAGCTTCTCCTTCAGAGGCCTTTCCTCTTCTGACAACCACCTCCGGATCCGTTTCAGGTGCAACTAGAGGCAGCTGTGGATGGGACTGCGTGTGCCTACCTCTGAAAGCCACAATTAACACTGCAGGTTCGCCATAGTGGAGTTGTCACAATGGAGTCGCCAGGTGCACAGTAGCAATATTCAAGGGCTCTGATACCTGATGCACCTTCAGAATCAGAGGCTCAATGTCGTTCAATCCCGGGAAAATTTTCAACTTCATCCCCGTCAACGACGCCAGAAATGCTAGCGTCAGAAGTCACTACTGGATTTCTTGCAGAAGAAGAGCCCAACGCCCATCAGTTTTATGTCATAATAGTTTTAATGGGTGATCAAATGGGTAGAGACTCGGGAAGATATCGCTCCAACTCAAGAACTGAGTCTGGTATGTAAGGAACAAAAGAGGTCTTGATCTAACTTCAGTCAGTGAATGATTAAAAGATGAGTAGGTGGAAGAATTGGTAAGAAGAGTGAGCAAACTACCTCAGGCAACAGGTCTGTCAGCAGTTTGTAGAAGAAAAACTCTGAATGCAAGATCCTCTTGGTTCAGGGCTTCGAGAAACTGAAAGGGGGACTTGACTGGATCCTCCAATTCCAAGTCGTTCAACACTAAGAAAATCACAGAGACTGATTAGAAACAATGCAACTGTTACAGTGATCCAACCTACATCATCCTATAACAATTACAACTCGACTGGATCCTCCAATTTCGAGCTGTTCTAACACAGTGTAAACAAAGACGTGAAGGAAACTGACATTCATAAGGCAAGAAGTCTCAAGAGTCCATGCATAACCAAAATAGCAGTGATTCATTAAAGTTTTACAACCGAGAGCCTTTCTCAACCATTGATAATTATAAAATACAAATACTGAGTCTATATACTCAGGAAAAATTTGCTTAACAGAGGCGTGCTCAGTCATTTAAGGCATGGTGTCCCATCATTCAAACTCATACCGATATTCTTCGCCAGGCGCCACCTTAACTGTGCATGGCTCCTGCAAGGGGAGTAGATGAGCCATTAAGTGCCGAGTTGGCATGTGCAGACTTCTCTAACTAGTCGAGGACTTCAACATGGCTTCTTTGGAAAAATCGGTACAGAGGATCCTCTCGAGAAGACAGCCTACATGATACTTCATACCTTACACTTAATGAGTGAGGAGAGGTTTCAACCACCCCCTCTCTCCTTCATTTACTCCAAGTGAGAAACATGATCGAGATCGGATCCATCGACACCTGGAGATCGCGACGACCCCCTTTGTGACTGAACTCGACGCCTTTGGCCCCTCTTGCACAGCTCTTTTTATTTTCCAAGTGACCACGAGATGTGACCCTACGTTTATTTTAAAATACTCTTTCGGCATTCATGAATATGAAGGGGTTGATCCTTGCTCATCACAGTCACGATGAGTGAAACGCCGAGATGGCTTAATTTAGCGCCACGCGTCCCTATCAGATCTGACAGTCCTGAACTCACTCGACGATATTGTGGGCCCCAGTCTTGGATGCTCCTGGCACTTAGCGTTTCGGGGGTATGAAGGAGCGGCTCCTTGTGCGTCGGAGTCGCAATGGGTGAAAAGGCGATGGGCCTAATCGCACACCACGTGTTCCTTTTGAATGGATGGCTGAGACTACTCTGTGATGCTGCGGGCCTGCCTTTTGGTGCTTTTGGGGTTCGGGGTTTCGAGATGTAGAATGATATGGAACCTTCACCCTTCGAACTCCTGAATTTCGAAATTCCATCGCGATTAGATCTCGCACCACACATCCTTTGGATGGACGACTGTTGTCCTTTCCTGCATGCAATATAGGCACTATCCATCGCGCTATCCTTGGTGCAACTCTACTAACCGCGATTTCTCGCCGACCATCGATCTGCTCCTATGGATGAATCTGGACCGTCGACAATATAATTTCGCCCGTTTGCTTGCTTGGATGCCTGAAATGGGATTTTTCCTTGTTTCGCTTGGGCGCTTCTCGCGCAACTTGTAGACCTGAATACCCTTGTTCTCAGGACAAGAATTGTTACTAACAGAGTGATCAAAAAGAAATGACAAAGGTCTTCTTTGACTAAAGGCCTTTGTAAGAAGTGAATCCCAAGAAAAACCTCTAGGAAAAGGACCAAGATAATGGCTGATAAGCTCTGAACCAGAACTAGGAAACAATGTTTAGTAATGCAACTGGAATACAACCCTGAAACGGTGTTTTGCATTGATAACCAAAAGGGTAAAAACCCTAAAACAGTTGAATGGGATGTGTCCTGAAATTCAAATTGTTTAGTCGTTGTTGCTTATGGACCGAAAAAAAATGTTAATATCAAAGCATATTTTTTTTAATGACATCACTCCATCATTGGAAAACTACTGAAGAAAACATGTGAAAATTTGGAACACCTCCAATCATCCAGCCAATGCAAAAGGAGAAAGATCATACAAGAAAAATTGATGTAATTATTCAGTATCCTCACCTTAGTGCACAACATGACTTAGTTTCTCCTTCCCTGTTATGAATCACCATTATTGATATAGCAAACAACCATTTTCTCCCCCGGGTTCAAAAAGTCTAAGTACCTCTTCAATTGAACTCCCGCCAACCAAAGCAAGCAATTGAATTCCGCAGGTTTGAAGCCTTCGTGTACTTCTTCAATCGCAACCAGCCAGAGAAACCATTTTTTTATTTTGCAAGCCTGCTCACCACTCTGTGATGAAAACCTCTCTCGGACATGTATAAATAATGCACTAGAGGATAGCTTTCAGCTTCTTTTGTAGACTCATTCATCATCATCAAGTCCCTGAGAGAAATGAGCCTGGGCTCCAGTCTCTTCTCGATAATAAAAGATAGAGTCGTCGGCTGACTCGCAAGAAAAATTCGCGGAAACTTCCATTCCTAGACAAGAAACTTAAATTTCTGCAGCAGCTTATCCTCGGTCAACCCCAGAAGCATAGGCATTTTCTTCACAATAATCCCAACTTCCTCCTCTGTAAACCCTAATTCTCTCAAATTTTCCAATTTTTGCTTAACAGTGTCCCTGTTCATCCTACATAAACTAGAAAAACAACAAGAAAATGCCTTGGACCCCTTCTCAATTCCCATCCCCTCGATATCCTTAACAATCTCCACTAATATTTTCTCTGTAGGCCATGATAAAATCCTAGGGCATTTAGATATGACAGATGCGGTTAGGTTGTGGTTGGAAACAACTTTTCCGGCAATTTTACTAGATTTTGGGTTTGAAACCACGGCTCCTAGATAAGGATCACGCACGGACTATAGAAAACAAACCTTCGGTTCCAGTGTACGGCTAACATTTGCTAATAAAAAATGAGGGCTTCTATCTAGGGCTTTGAGCAATTTCTGACCAGTGAGGCTGATCCTCTCCAGGAATTCAACCTTGGGCTTGACAGTGCCCTGGAAACTAGACAGTATGAGGGCGGGGTACTTGGAAAAGAGTTTCCAGACACCGGTTTCATTAAGACCCTTGTCTCTCAGGAATTGTAGGGTTTGCCACCGTGAATTATCGTAGGATTTGTGACCAAGTAAATCTGGTATTCTCCTGCAAATGATGTTTGCCTCGTCGAGAGAGAAACCACATTCATTGAGAAGGAAGCTTGCTATTGGGGTACTTTCGAAGGACGGAGGCACTAAAATGGGGGTTTTGAGAATCGAATAAAATGTTGATAATAATTTTGTTGGACTTTGAATGGGGCGTGAGGAGGAGAGAATGATGAAAGTGGGAATGGTGTGGATGTGCTTAAGAGGTTCAACCATCCGACCGAATACTGATCGGACTGATAGCATTGCGGCCATTATAGCCAAACAAAACCCTACAAACTTTTCTCAACCAAGGTCAGAATGAGATTTCAATGCTTTACCATTTATGGAGAGATGCTTTCTTGCCCGAAGTTTATGTTGCGGGGCCTGTAATCAAATTTTTTTGTTTGTGCATTTGCCCTTTCTCAAAAATAAAGAGTGGTGTATGTGGTTAAATTTACATTAACCATTTTGTTTAGTGAATTTTTAATTGTTAAGTTGGTTTAATAAAAAAAAATCAGTTTAATAGAATTTTTCTTATTAAAATTTTTGGATATACATTGTATTATTAAGAGTTTTTTAAATGCTTCAAGTGTACATTCCAGGGACAAAAACAACTAAAGAAGAAAGAAAGAAAGTATTTTTAACATCCATGAGGCTAAAAATAGCCTATGGGACAGATTTCTTTTCCATCTGGCTTTTGTATTCGGCCATTTTCCTATGAAGTTTTACAATAACCACTCCCAGCTTCTCGACAAACTCTTCACTGAATAGATTATCCCAAGAACTAGCTTCCAGAATACCTGTATAATTTTCCCTACTGTCTTTGAAGGCCTCACATTCCAAAATGAAATGTTTTTATGTTTCCACTTTTCCGGAAGAGCACAAAGTACATACTCTTTCCTCCCACCTTTCTTTTGGCCTTTTCCAGCGCCATGTTTCACAACAGAATTGATGAGAATTAATCCTTAATTGAGCAATAATAATTTTAGATCTCCAAGAAATATTGGCCCCTATGTACGCCTTTTGTTGATGG
The DNA here is from genome assembly GCA_009831015.1 of Picea engelmannii. Classification (NCBI taxonomy): domain Eukaryota; kingdom Viridiplantae; phylum Streptophyta; class Pinopsida; order Pinales; family Pinaceae; genus Picea; species Picea engelmannii. The sequence continues at coordinate 41,292 of ML792146.1, read as the reverse complement.
TTATGAGTGGGGTTAAACTCTTCAATGTAGTACTTCTTCTTTCTCCCTAGCTCTTTCTCCCAAATGAGTGTTGATGGGAAGTTTATAACATAGGTTTGATTAGAGTGAATCGTTGAGAAGGGGTAGATTAAATGAATAAAATAGTCGTTATAATAACATTAAATAATTTTTTAAAGGAGGGAGGATGAAAACTTTTAAAGGCGTAATCATGAAAAAGGGATAGAAAAAATTGAAAGTTATGAAAAATTATTAAATAAATGGGAAGCATAAAAGAATGTGAACATTATGAAATTTATTAGATGAAATATTAAAATAAGATATAGGAAGAAATTAAAAAGAATAAATCTAAATACGAAATTAATAAATTAATAAGATAGTTGTTATTACTACTATTAAAATATTTAGAAGTTGGGGGACCAAAATTTTGAGAGAAAATCAAGAAGATGAGGGGAGGAAGAAATTGAAAATTAAGGAAAAATATTATGTAAGGAGAAGCATAAAATAATGTGAACCTTATGAAAAATTATTAGATAAAGTATTAAGATATAAGTAAAAAAAATAAAAAAATAAAAATAGAGTAAAAAAAATTATTATTAGGAGAGCATCATAAAAAGAAGTTAGGAAGAAAGACATGGTCAGAGACGATAAAGATTAGAAAAAACAAATGGGAGTTTGATTGCAAATTTAGAAGGGGGGGTGGGAGGATTAAGAGGAGAGCTAGGGGGAAAAGGGGGTAAAGTGGGGGGAGGCCCAACCAGGAAAAGAAATTGAAATTGAATTAGGTTTGTGTTAGGATCCGATCCTAACCCTCTCCATGGGTCATTATTTAGTAGGATATGTTTTCTATGTAATAAAGGTCGACATTAGTTAATAAGCCCTAATAAATAAAGGAGAATAAGTCAATGTAAAAAGACCTAATAGAAGATTTCGCTTCTAGAAAGATCTTCCTCTAAAAGTTTCCTTAGAAGGTAGAATTAGTATAAATAAGAGTAGGAGGCATTGGATATTCTTGTCTTGGATATTATTGTAATAGAGCTCTACTCTGCTAGAGGTTGCCCCCTCGAAGAGGCAAGTGAACTTTACTATCATTAATAAAGGTTCTCTTTATGGTTTTATTCTAATATTATTCTGATATTGTTCTGGATATATCATTGTTGTTCTGCCATTGCTTGTGAAATATGTATGTTTTGCATACTATATTATATCTGGAATATTGCAAGTGGTATCAGAGCTCTTTCCAGGGAAAGGTTTTTGGGTTTTTTTTTTTCTAGGGTTGTCTTTAAGCTATAGAGATCTGTCGGTACGCGCATAAAACCGTGGTCGGGGAGTAATACACACAGAAAATAAAGTGGTTTTTAAGCACACATCGGTTGGCCACCCTTGTAAACCCTGTTGGTACCCCTTCGAGTGGTACCACATTAGACAACACTTGTATACAGATCGACCTAGGCATCCTGAAGCGCTCCTTAGATAAACCGATCAATCTCTTAATTTCTATAGTGTCACCGAGAACAACACTTGAGAAGAGACTCTCTATTACCTAGGTAGTCGGGTAGTATGACTAAGGGTACGGTCTAGCCTCCTTAGTCGGTGCCCTGAGATATTGGGTCGAGTAATATTGTTAGAAATAACACGTATATCAGAGCGTTATAGCACAAGTCAAACCCTTTTCTGTAGAAACCTTTAATACCCTAACCCTTGGGACGTAAACAACTGATCTATTTCACTGCAACTTGGCCCCTGTAGAAGTCCAAGCAGTCGTCTGCGATGCCTTGCAGCCATTCACAAAAGGTAAGCAGGAAAATCCCAATACAGAGGACCCTCAAAGTTCCCATTATGAGCATACCCATTCCTCCCACTCCCCTTGGGGTTCTCCACACTCTTGGAATAAGGTGCCCAAAGTTGACATGCATAAATTTGATGGATCCAACCCAGTCGGGTGGGTCTCTCAAATGGAACAATACTTCTCTCTCCATAATATTTGGGATGATGAGACCAAACTCCATGTAGGGGTTTTGTACCTAGATCAAGAACAATGGAAATGGTGGCAGGATAAGAAATGTTATCCAGGAAATCCCACTTTGACCATGTTCACTAAAGCAGCTTGTGCCCATTTTGATAGGCAGTCACTTTTTTTGGGTAGACTCACCAAGTTGTGCCAAACTGGATCAATCACAGATTTCATCGCGACATTTGAATAGTTGGCTATCAGAACTGAGGGCTTATCTGATGCATTTTACCTTTAATGTTTAGTAGCTTAAGGGAAGCCATCAGGGCTCATGTGAACATGCATCATCCTACTACCTGGTTGCAGGCATGCCAAGTCGCAATGGAAGCTGAAACCATCCTTCGGGTCCCACCCATGAAGGCTCCATTTCTTACCAGTCCTCGCCCTAGGGATCACCCAGCTCCGACATAAACATTGAAGGTCCAAAAGGTATCTCCAGCAGAAATGGTGGAACGTCGAAAGCAAGGACTCTCCTACTATTGTGATGAAAAGTATTCACCAAGGCATAAATGTAGAGAATAAAATTTCTTCCAGATTGATGCATCAACTTCCTCTCCTTCTCCTTCTGAAGACATCCCATCATATGAGGCTCCTGACCCAGATGAGGCTCCACCAAGTGATCGCGTTGAAGCTCCAGTTGTAACCCTTGTGGAACTAGAGGAACCCATCATATCGGTTCATTCTCTCTCGGGTATTTCATCCCCATGGACATTGAAGCTCAAGGGCTATATCAAAGATCGTCTGGTGGTAGTGTTGATTGATAGTGGTAGCACCCATAATTGTATTCATCGTCGGCTTGTCGATGAGATCCATTGCTTTGTCCTCCATGTTTCTAATTTTCAAATCCTCATCGCTAATGGTGGTACTATGAAGTGTGGGGGCCACTGTGATAATGTCGTGATGATGCCCTTAAAATAATTGGTAACTTTATTGGTTGATTCATAGACAATCTAGAATCGAAGGAAAACCTCTTCTCTTGCGTCGAAATTTGAATAGAGGTTGATCTAATTTTTCTGAAGGCATGGGATTAAGGTATGGGAGAGTTTTGATACTTAATGATGTTTGATGTCACTGCATAATACTTAAGGAGGGTTTGATTATTGAATTACCAAGTCGAGTTGATGTCACAGAAGCTTCAATTCACCCACCAATGTCATCTTGCACCGACCCCACATAGTGAGCAGTGAATGGGGCCAACGTTGAAATTTCTTCAAACTGTGCATGTATGCATCGAAATTAGACATGGTTAGACTAGACAGATACCTTGATAGTATGGGAGGGTTTCAAGACTCAAGGATGTCTGATGTCCTGAGCACATAATCTTTGAGATCGTCCATTTTTGCAACAATGTTCATAGTGGGCATGTCATTGTCAAATGTCGTTGTTTCCATATGTAGAATCTTTGTTGGAACTCTCTTGAAATGTCATGGAACTTCCAATTCAACCACCAAAAATGTCATGCACTGACCCCGCATAGTGAGCAGTGAATGGGGCCAATGTTGAAATGTCTTCAATATCTTCATGTATGCATCGAAATTTGACATGGTTAGACTAGACACATGCCTTGACGGTATGGGAGGGTTTCAAGACTCAACGATGTATGATGTCATACATAAACATTTTGAAAAAAAATCAACGTTGGCCCCATTCATAGGTCACTATTGTCCATCATGTACTCTAGCCCTAGTACAATGTCTTTTAATAGTTGTTTCCTTTAAAATTCGACCGATCAGAAAATTAAAACGAAACGAGGATGAGATGAGACGATATATAGAGTGGGTCTGTGAGTGATATTTGAGTATAAGGGAAAATATCTCTTCCATGCCATACACAACACAAGGGAAAATGTTTCCTTTCTCTACTCAACAATCCCTCAAGCATCTCCTTCCTCTCCAATGCCCTCATGTAGGCAGAAATAGTCCAATCCATTAATTGCTTTATGGGAAACCTAGTGGAGTATTGCCTTAGCTCTTAAATAATTAATAAGAAACTATTTCATGGGCATGGGGTTAAAGGTTTTCTAATTTTCTTTGTCTCTATTCTTATCGACAACCATCTATCTCTCTTCCAAGGTTTGTTATTCCGTCATTGTTGCATTAGTTTTGGTCATTTCTAAATTTGGATTATTGAGTAACTACGGGGAATATAGTGTGGGGGTTATGTGAATAATGGTGAGAATGATCACAAGAGAATTTTGATGAGGTAGGAGAATGCATGAATGAATCACACTTATTGAAAATGTTTAAACTCCCTGCTGATGTGGGGATTTCTTTAATGTTGGAGGATATCAAAGATGTGTCATTGTGACTAAGTGGACATATGTTGGTGAGGACAATGTCATCATCTCATCAGCTTCACTCATAGATTCTTCAGAGGACGATGTCATCAGCTCATCATTTTTATTACTGTTGTCATTCACCCACCACAAATGTCATCTTGCACCGACCCCGCATAGTGAGCAGTGAATGGGGACAACATTGAAATTTCTTCAAACTGTGCATGTATGCGTCAAAATTAGACATGGTTAGACTAGACAGATGGCTTGATGTTATAGGAGGGTTTCAATACTCAAGGATGTATGATGTCCCCACATAATATTTGAGATCATCCATATTTGCATCAACGTTCATCATGATGCACCTATCATTGTCATCATTTGTCATTCCCTTCTATAGAATCATTGTCGAAACTATCTTGAAATATGTCATGGAACTTCAAATACACCCTTCACAAATTTCTTCCACTGACCCCACACAGTGAGCAGTGAATGGGGCCAATGTTGAAATTTTTTCAATCTATGCCCGTATGCATCGAAATTTGACATGGTTAAACTAGATAGTTGCCTTGAAGGTATGGGAGGGTTTTGATACTTAAGGATGTTTGATGTTCCCACATAATATTTGAGATCATCCATGTTTGCATCAACATTCAATATAATGGATGTCTCATAGTGAGCATAGTGAATGGGGCCTGCCTTGAAGGTGAATGAGCATAGTGAAATTTCTTCCACCGACCCCACATAGTGAGCAGTGAATGGGGCCAACGTTGAAATTTATTCAAACTGTGCATGTATGAGTCGAAATTCAACATGGTTAGACTAGACACATGCCTTGATGGTATGGGAGAGTTTCAAGACTCAAGGAATATGTCTGATGTCCCGGCCACATAATCTTTCAGATCGTCCATGTTTGCAACAACGTTCATAATGGGGCGTCTCATATTTGTCAAATGTCGTTGTTTCCATCCGTAGAATCTTTGTTGGAACTCTCTTGAAATGTCATGGAACTTCGAATTCAACCACCAAAAATTTCATGCACTGACCCCGCATAGTGAGAAGTGAATGGGGCCAACGTTGAAATTTCTTCAATATGTGTCTATATGCATCGAAATTTGACATGGTTAGACTAGACACGTGCCTTGACGGTATGGGAGGGTTTCAAGACTTAAGGATGTTTGATGTCCTGACCACATAACCTTTGAGATCGTCCATGTTTGCAACAATGTTCATAATGGGGTGTCTCATATTTGTCAAATGTCGTTGTTTCCATCCGTAGAATCTTTGTTGGAACTCTCTTGAAATGTCATGGAACTTCCAATTCAACCACCACAAATGTCATGCACCGACCGAACTAGTGAATGGGGCCAACATTAAAATTTCTTCAATATGTGTCTGTATGCATCGAAATTTGACATGGTTAGACTAGACACATGCCTTAACAGTATGGGATGGTTTCAAGACTCAAGGATGTATGATGTCCCGACCACATAATCTTTGAGATCATCCATGTTTGCAACAACGTTCATAATGGGCATCTCATTGTCAAATGTTGTTGTTTCCATATGTATAATCTTTGTTGGAACTCTCTTGAAATGTCATGGAACTTCCAATTCAACCACCAAAAATGTCATGCACTGACCCCGGATAGTGAACAGTGAATGGGGCCAATGTTGAAATTTCTTCAATATGTGCCTGTATGCATCGAAATTTGACATGGTTAGATTAGACACATGCCTTGACGGTATGGGAGGGTTTCAAGACTCAAAGATGTATGATGTCATACAGAAACATTTTGAAAAAAAATCAACGTTGGCCCCATTCACAAGTCACTGTTGCCCATCATCTACTCTAGCCCTAGTACAATGTCTTTTAATAGTTGTTTCCTTTAAAATTCAACCGATCAGAAAATTAAAATGAAACGAGAAGAGCCCTAGTACAATGTCTTTTAATAGTTGTACTCTAGCCGAGAAGACCTGAAAACCCTTTTTGAAATGTCGTTATTATAACAAACTTGTCGCAACATCCGTAAAATGCAACATATTTATAGATTTTACAATGTCACAATTCCGACGATCATTGAACAAATCAAGGTTGACTTGGTGAAAATACTAGGTGACCCTTGAAGGGGAAAACCTGGTTTCCACAACATTGCAACTGCGACAACTATCTTCACAAACGTGGCAAGAGAGACGACTATGTCACAAACGTGGTAAGAGAGACGACTATGTGGCAAACGTGGGAAGAGAGACGATAACGTGGCAAGAGAGATGACAACATGGTAAGAGAGATGTCAACATGTAAATAGAGACGTTATCGGACAATATGGAAAAAAAAAATTAATTTCCTCTATTTTTCGACAGTATGGCCAATTTTGTCCATAACGCCGCAAATAGAACGTCGAAAATTTTACAATATGTACTAGTGAGTAGAATGATGGAACCACTGTCACACTATCACTATGAGATATACCACTATAAACCTATACCAATAAAACCGAACCATGCATCAACTATGCATCAACCTGTACCTCAACCTATACCATAAACAAGTGCATCAACCATGCACCAACCTGTACCAAACAACCTGTAATCAATCTGTACCATAAACAAGTGCATCCAATGATATACCAAGTATGTACCAATCATGTGTCAACTACTCATCAACTATGACTCATCAAAATGTACCAACATCATCAAATATACACCTCATGTATATGTCAAATCATCAACTACTTGTCTCAACCATGTACCCAACATGTACCTTAACCAAAAGCCCTCATCAATTTCATCATCCAAATATGATTCATAACTTTGTAATAGACCTGGTGTATATGATCACATACCTACAAACCTTCCTTAGATTTCACAACAAGAGACTATCATTTTCATCAACCTTTTCTTTAGTCTCACATGACTAGTTTGGGATTAATCAACAACACTAACTTGAAATAATCATAACTATGTACCTATAATGAATAAATATATGAAAATAGTACACAATGTTCTTCAATTTGTTTTATGCAATTCCTCCAGGTTTCACTGCTTGGAACCTCTCAGAAAAGGAGTTATAGCAAAAATGGCATACGTTGTTGAATTCTGGCTTATTATAGAGAGCGACCTTGTAGAGCATGCCCCGCACGGAATATTTGTTGAATGGATCTGAAAATGTTACAAAGAATACTACAGACTGTAATCTAACCGAAACATTTGGTCTTACTGAATTTGGATCTATTATGAAGAAGTTATGACGTTTTTACCCAAAACACCTGTTTTAGACTAGTTTCAAAACTAGCCACAAACCCTATTTTCCACGAAGTGTAACTCCAAAAATACAAAGACCCACAAGCTTCAATTTTTACCACAGATACTTGGATATGTTTCCTCAATGGCCTATTAATTTCATGGTATGAAGCATTCTATAAAAAAACGTTATTGCGAAATGGTGAGATGACATGTAAATAACATACCTTAGAAAACATCATCAAAAGAATTTATCCTCCCTTGAATTCTGGCCTTCTTTTCTTCACCTTCCCTCTGAAATTCGGTTTAGATATCCTTTGGTTACCTCAGTCACCTATAGATATTCAATATGCTCAAGTGTGATATAAAATGAGAGAGCCTTGCCTCTTATTTATACTCTCCAAATATCTTCCTTAGAAGCATCTTCTAGGTCACTTAACCCATTTATAGGTCACTTAACCTATTTTCTTCATTTTTAGGGTTAACCACTTTCCATAATTAGAAATTTCTCCATTACTTTATCATTTAAATATTCCTCCTTGACTTTGCCACCTCACTTTATCATTTAAATAATCTTCTTTGATTTTGTCACTTCACTTTATTATTTAAATAATCATTCTTGACTTTGTCACTTTACTTTATCATTTAAATAATAATTTCTTCTTTGCAGGCTCTTTGATTTCTTTGACCTTTTGGGGCTTCAAGCCAACATATGAGGGTCCTCCAACTTTGTAAGGCCATAAATATCAAACCGTGAGGATTTATGTGATGTTCCACATACCACTAGAAATGGCATGACATGTATTATCCATATATAATGGTATTACCTTCAAATATATTAAAACTCATACCATTATACATGAAACAACCTTGGGTCCATTACCCAAACCTTTTTTCTACCAGAATTCGCTACCGGACTTTCTTCAAGGGTTGACATCAGTGACAACCAACCTTAATCAACATCTTTGTCAACTCATTTTCAATCGACAGTTATATGAGGGTCCTCTATATGACATTTACTACAATAATTATGAAGCAGAACATTATAATTTGATATTTTTCTTGGAGATTACTTTTAACATTGTGTTATGGGTATGGGAGGTCATCCTAAAAAACATATAATGCATATCTTGGGGCTTCAAAAACCATAATAATTGTTGTGATAGTGGGTTCCTTTCCTAATATTTCCATTGAAGGTTTAGTTTCAAGTTTTGCACTATATTCATGGTGGTTTTTTTTGCTACTTGGTTCTCCTCTTTTGGTATGGAAATGCCTATAATTTCCAAGTGGAGGCATGGAGTTAGTTGGAAAAGATCATGACGTCTCATGCTCTCTTTTATTATCCACAAAAGTTGCATTATTTTCTTACTTATTGTAGCTTAGGTGACAAGTTATCACAACTCTCTCATTGTAGTTATTTTTTTTACCTCATCAATGGTGTTGGGTGCCTTTTATTTTGGTAGTGGTTCATAGGCCAAATGTGTTGCCTCAAAGATTTTACATTAAGCTCTAAGCATGATACTAGGGTGTTAGGTAGCTTCTTGTGATTTTTTTGTTGTTTTGAGGGTGTGTTTATCCCACACACCTTATTGAATGTCCATGTGCCTTAGATGATACCTTATGAAAGGCATGTGTCATGGTCCCCTTAGATCCCTTTGGCATATTAGTAGATCATCCCTTTGGCATATTAGTAGTATGTGGTTTGAGAAAATTTGGTGGTAGTGAGCACTCTTGAGTAGAATCGAGCTTGCCTTTATTGTTATGTAGGACTTCATATTTCAAAGTGCAATTTCAAAATTTCAATAACCTCAATCCATGAACCTCCTTGTTATGGCTTATAGTGTAGCACCCACAATCCATGAACCTCCTTGCTATGGATTATAGTGAAGCAAGTTGATGCTTTGGCCTTGGTACAATACATTCATGGTGAGTTTGCCTATTTAGGGGAATGAAGATGGATTGGGGAGATGGTAAAGGGTATCCATGAGATAAGAGTACTCAGGGGCGGGTGGGGGCGAGATCGTTTCTTCCCAATGGGGATTATTGTAACGTGTCAGGACCTACATAATACAATGAAATGGGGGACCAAAAGAGACAAGGAATCTAGGGTCATACATAAACCCTAGAGGAGCGAAGAGACCTTTTGATCTTGCATCTCTTGTAAGAGAAGAATAGTAGGGTTTTGTGGCATTTGGAAACTCTAGTGATACTTGGAGTGCTTAACATGGAGAACATAGAGGGAGAATATCTTGTTCCCTTGTGTTATGTAAGTGAAGGTTCCAAGGAGGAATTGTGAATGTGTTTAGCTTATTAAGGATCTTTAATGGAGTGACTAGCTTTGGTTGGGAGTGATTCTTAGCTAGGAAGAGTTGTTGGCTATGGTTTTCTTATGGTTTTCCTAGCCAAGGTTTTGAGAGCTTGACTTGTACCATATTTTTTCTAAGTTGTGGTATGTACTTGTATTTCATATTGTCTATATATGTGAAGTTCTCTATTTATAAAATGTTTGCATACTTGTAGCTTTGAGTTTAAGCTTATGTTATCTTCATGATTGAGTAGATTTCAATGCTTGTTGTTCACACTAGTTTAACATAACATATAGCTAAATTGGTTAAGTGATTTAATGCATATCCAGAAGACAAAGGAGAAAATTTGATACTATTATAATTGGTTGTAATAACACATTTCATATGTGTTATATGCCTTTAAATTTGTGCCCTAATAGTTGTAGCATTGTGGTATTGAAATAGACTCATGTGGTATTTATTCTCTTACACTACTAACTGGAATAGGGTTGAAGGGAAGTAAAATATTACTATTGCAATTTAATATTTCAAATCAACACTAAGGCTAAAATTTCCAAGGGAATGATCTAGGAATCCTCAAGGTTAAGCTAAAATTTTGAAAGTTGCATTAATTACCTGGTTCTCAAAATTTCTACACTTTGAGGGCTACATTAAGCAAAAAGAAAAAGACAATCCATGAACCTCCTTGATATGGATTATAGTGCAACAAGTTGATGCTTTGGCCTTGGTACAATATAGTCGTTGTGAGTTTTCCTATTTGGGGGAATGTAGAGGGATTGGGGATATGGTAAAGGGTATCCATGGGATAAGAGTACTCAGGGGGGGATCTGTTATTTATATATATACGCCATACTAGTGATAGCTCTCATTTCAAAACCATCAAATTCACATCCTTCCTTTAATGCCTCGGAGAGGGATACTACTAGGGCTTGAGGCAAGTATGGGGAGGGGAGAAGAAGGCAATATTTCCCTCTCCTTCCAACACAAAAACACAACTAATGCAAACTTGTAAAAACAAAAAGACTATTCTCGCATTAGCAATGTAAATTCATGAAGTGTGTAGAGGTACTCACCATCCTCACCCTCGCCCTTAGTCTCAATGTCACTTAATCAATTTTACAAATGGCCCTCGATGATATTTTCTACAGGTGCAACTATTTCCCTCCACTCGGTCTCAGAATCACATGATATTACCCTCGATGCAAGTCTTTCACGTAGGTGCAGGTATCAAATCTTAGAGCATAGTGAACCTAGGTTAAGTGATATTACCTCCACTCGGTCTGAGAATCACCTCATGATATTACCCTCGATGCAGGTATCATAGCTTAGAGCATAGTGAACCTGCATGGGTTAAGTGATATGTTATATATTGGATTAAGTGTTATGATATGTTATAGTGAACCCACGTGGGTTAAGGGGTTATAAGGGTTAGAGGTTATGGGTTACATATGTTAAAGGTTAGGTGTGATAGGTGTTAATGGTTTGTGGTTAGGGATCATAAGGGTAAGGGATAATGGGTTTTAAAGTTACATGTTGCATGTGTCAGGGTTACATATTAGGGGTTATAGTATTTTGGATTTAATTGGATTAAGGCTATAAGATTGAAGAGACAAGGGTTACATGGGTTTGGAATGTTAACGGTTAAAAATTATAAGGTTTAAGAATCACGAGAGTTAGAATTTAAAGTTTATAAGTGTTACAAGTTATACATGTTAGGGGTTAGGACATAAGAGTTAAGGGTTAGGAATTATACCTATTAGAGGTTAGGGATTAAAAGAGTTACAAGAGATAATGCTTAGGGGTTGTGGTTTTTGTTGGTTTTAGGGGTTATTATAGGTGTTATGAGGATCATAGTGGGTTATAGGGGTACATTATTAGTTTTACTAGTTTAGGGTAATATGGGTTATTAGGGATAGTTAGAGGCTATCTTGGTTAAATATTAATTACAATATTGATTAATATTGCTAGAACTTAGGGATTAGTTATTAAGGTTTTCTATTTATAATAGTTAGTGGCTAGCTAGGTGTTATAGGTTGTATGGGTAACTGGTTTATGGTCGATGAAGGGTGATATAGGTTAAGAATCAAGGATAATGATTATGATTATAAGGGTTGGGGTCTAAATGAGTTAGGGGTTAAATGTCTTAGGGGATATGGGAATTGGGGTTAGGCATTATATTTGATAGTGGTGATAATTATTATGAGGGATGTTCATTATAGGGGTTAGGGGTTATATATTTTAATGGTTATAGGGGTGATAATTGTTAATGGCCATAAGATTTTTAAGGGTTGGGTATAACAGGTTATTTAGGGTTCATATTTATCCATTATAACCACCAACCCAAAAATCCCTAAATTTTACCACCATTGATGCTTACAACACATAATACACACCATGTAACCCTTATAACCCATATTATTGTTGTCGTGTAGTCCATATAACCCTGAAAAAATACCCCCTAAAACACCCAATTGCTAACATATATCCCCTAACTCTTACAACTATTAAATCCTAACCCTTACTAACAATAATACATACAACCCTTAACCTATAGTTTCTCTTATAACCCTTAAACCTTAATCCTCTAACATAAAACACCAAATGTGAAACACTCATAACCCTTTAGACCTAACCCTATTACCCTTAATAAATAACCCATCTAAACCCTTAAGCACTATAACACCTAAAACCTATCTCATAACTCCTAATTCCTCCAAACATTCGCATGTATCAACCCTAATAATCCCTTATAACCCTTGAAACCTATAACATTTATCTCAAAAATCATGATAATACTTAAACCATATAACCCCTAAACCCTAGCCTACATAACTTGTACAATGTTTATCTTCAATTTGAACCCTATAATTGTTAATGTCTACCCTAAAAACCCTTAACCCCTAACTTCTAATCACTACACCATATAACACTCTTATGCAACCTCACAATTATAACATGTTTCCCTTGTAATACTTAAGTCTTATCAACCCAACCAATATTAACCCTTATAACCATATGCACATACTCCCTAACCCCTCCTAAGATGTAACCCTTGTAACCTCAATAAGAGTTATGTGTAAACCCTTGTAATCCCTTACCCCTAAATATTATAACCCATGATTTACGAAACACCTATAAGTCCTAACCATTATAGACCCTATCATCATTAACCCCATAATCATTATCCCCAATGATCCTATGATTCCTACAACCCTAAACCTTTAACTTATCTTTCTTGTCTTTGTTTTTTTCTCTCATCTAAGTACTCTTTTGCTCCATAAAGAATATTAGTACAAAATCATTATTTAAATACGAAATATCATATATCGTCTTCTTCTTTCCACGACCAAAATCATGGGCCTAATTGGCATGATGTTGGTTTTGAACAAAACAGATGATGAATATAAAGAGTGGGTGTGTGAGTGATCTTTGAGTCTGGAAACCATCCCATATCATCAAGGCATGAGAACAACAAATCCATGTCAAATTTCAGTGCATACAGAAACATTTTGAAAACATTTCAATATTGGCCCCATTCACAGGTCATTGTTGCCCATCATGTACTCTATCCCTAGTACAATGTCTTTTAATAGTTGTTTCCTTTAAAATTCAACCGAGAAAATTAAAACGAAACGAAGACGAGATGGGTCAATATATAGAGTGGGTGTGTGAGTGATATTCTTTGAGTCTAGAAACCCTCCCATATCATCAAGGCATGCGAACAATATTCCATGTCAAATTTCAGTGCATACATAAACATTTTGAAAGAATTTCAACGTTGGCCCCATTCAAAGGCTATTGTTGTCCATCATGTACTCTAGCCCTAGTACAATGTGTTTTAGCTATTTCCTTTAAAATACGACCGAGACGCATGTCCCTACATCTAGTGTTGCAAGGGCATGCAATAACATCGATAAAGAAGTACTTGATTAATCGCACAAGATTCAATATCAATTATTTCTTGTCTTTGTTTTTTTCTCTCATATAAGTACTCTTTTTCTCCATAAATAATATGAGTACGAAATCATTATTTAAATACGAAATCTCATATATTTCCTTCTTCTTTTCACGACCAAAATCATGGGCCTAATTGGCATGATGTTGGTTTTGAATGACACAGATGATTAATATAAAGAGTGGGTGTGTGAGTGATATTTGATTTTGTAAGCCTTCCCATGTCGTCAAGGCATGCGAACTATTTATCCATGTTAAATTTCTATGCATACAGAAACATTTTGAAAAAATTTCAACATTGCCCCCATACAAAGGTCATTGTTTCTCATCATGTGCTCTAGCCCTAGTACAATGTCTTTTAATATCTGTTTCCTTTAAAATTCGATCGAGAAAATTAAAAAAAAACTAGGACGAGATGGGTCGATATATAGAGTGGGTGTGTGAGTAATATTTGAGTCTGGAAACCCTTCCATATCGTCAAGGCATGCGAACAGTCTATCCATGTTAAATTTCAAAATAATTTCAACGTTGCCCCCATTCACAGGTTATTGTTTCCCATCATGTACTCTAGCCCTAGTACAATGTATTTTAATATTTGTTTCCTTTAAAATTCGACTGAGAAAATTAAAACGAAATGAGGACAATATGGGTTGATATATAGAGTGGGTGTGTGAGTGATATTTGAGTCTAGAAACCCTCCCATATCTTCAAGGCATGAAAATAGTCTATCCATGTCAAATTTCAGTGCATACAGAAACATTTTGAAAGAGTTTCAACGTTGGCCCCATTCACAGGTTATTGTTTCCCATCATGTACTCTATCCCTAGTACAATTTCTTTTATTTGTTTCATTTAAAATATGGCCGAGATGCATGTCCCCACATCTAGTACTGCAAGGGCATGCAATAAAGTTGATAAATAAGTACTTGATTAATCACACAAGCTTCAAGTTATTTTATGTCTTTGTTTTTTTCTCTCATCTAAGTACTCTTTTTCTCCATAAAGAATATTAGTACGAAATCATTATTTAAATAAGAAATCTCAACTATCTCCTTCTTCTTACCACATCCAAAATCATGGGCCTAATTGGCATGGTGTTGGTTTTGAACGATACAGACGATGAATATAAAGAGTGGGTGTGTGAGTGATATTTGATTCTAGAAACCCTCCCATATCTTCAAGGCATGTGAACAGTCTATCCATGTCAAATCTTGGTGCATACAAAAACATTTTGAAAAAAAATCAACGTTGGCCCCATTCACAGGTCATTGTTTCCCATCATGTACTATATCCCTAGTACAATGTCTTTTAATATATTTTTCCTTTAAAATTCGACCAAGAAAATTAAAACGAAACGAGGACGAGATGGGTTGATATATAGAGTGGGTTTGTGAGTGATCTTTGAGTATAAAGATGAATGAATGAACTTCTCTTGGTTTTGAGAATAATTTATTCTCTACTAAACAAGGCCAACCACGTGAAGGTGGAAGATCACATGGCCCCTCCCCCACACATAACTCTTAATTCCCCAATACCTAATCTATAAAATAGAAAATAAACAAAAGCAACATAGTAATCATGCATAGAAACTACCAAAACAAAAATGAAATAAAACTTAAAAACATGTAATTAACCCACATAAAAATTTATTTAAAGAGAATAATTCATACAAATTAAAATATCTATTTATGTTCCTCATCCAATGCAACATTTGTATCATCATTTTCTTGTATCTTCTTCTTGATCATCCAACTTGATATTTGTATCAACATCTGGTTCAGAAACAATGTTGAAAGGATTGATGATATCATCATCGTCATCAATGTCATTTTCGAGCATATCTTCATCGATACCATCATCAAGAAGCGGCGCATTGTCTCATACGCCTGGTTCATCTTCTCCATCTTCTCCATCTTCCGACCCATATTCTTCCTACTCTATCTCTACATCATCTTCTTCTTCAATATCATCTTCTTCATCTACAATATACTTTATTGGCCTTCCTCTTGGATCATATCTAACAACAAATGACCAATCCCTCTTCCTTGGAACCTTTGAGTAAAAGGCTTGTTCACATTGACTTGGAAAAACATAGTGGTCATTTTCTTTTTCAAAAATCGTTGCTTTAATCATCGGAAATCCATTGGCACATTGAATAACAGTTCTTCCTCATCATTTCCATGAATTCGTAACCTATAGCATTTGACATCGAACAAAACTAATTTGAAGGAATTAAAGTCACACTCAATTATATCATTCAAAAACCCATAGTATCTATTTTCAGATTCTCGAGGACGTCTTTCACTCCTAGAGGAAACATTAGTGACCTAAAATACTACAGTTATCCCACTATCAAAAGTTTTCCTAGTTTCATCCAACTGTTTGATGTGAAATTTATGACCATTGCACCACATATCCTTGTGGTGTTTCAACTGCAATATGTCAGACATGTAAAAGATGCATTGTCAATTAATAATAAACAAATTTATATAACTTGGAAAGTATAATATGAAAAAAACACACCCACAATCACATTAATATAATATAAAATAATTGAATAAAATGGGTGAATTTTCTTGCCTTTCCATATTTCAAACAATATGCTAAATCTATTTCCCTCCACGTAACATCAGAATCTCCATTACGACGAGCTTCTCTAACCAATTCAGACAGTTATTTCCATTATAACCTACTGCCATGACGTTGTTTACATCTATCAATCCATACCTTCATCCGGTCAAGATTGTTTGCAATGTATAAATGTAGTGCATCCCAATCTTGAGCAACTGACCAATCAAAAATTCACAATTCACCAATATTAAATATTAGTTATAACCATGGTAAATATTAATAAATGATGAAAGAATAAATATTAAATGAGTATGATCATATACACAAAAAAATGAAAATTTATATTTATTACAAATATCCACAATTTAATTACCTCTCACTTTCTTCATTGTACCTTTCCCCAACAGTTGCTCCC
The DNA here is from genome assembly GCA_009831015.1 of Picea engelmannii. NCBI lineage: Eukaryota > Viridiplantae > Streptophyta > Pinopsida > Pinales > Pinaceae > Picea > Picea engelmannii. The sequence goes on along the minus strand of ML792146.1, from coordinate 24,522 downwards.
CTTCAAATTTTTTGATGGAGTTCACATCCCAAATGAAATCCACTACATGTGTAGTTTGCACTGCTAATTTAAGAAGATATTGACTAATATACACCATGGATTTATATGCCATATATCCCTCCACCATAGAACTCTCAAGATGTGCTCTTTGTCTAACCAAATCCATCAATGATTTCAAGTGCCTCTCCACCATCCACATTGACCTTGTGTGTACAGGTCCACACATTTCAATATCCTCAACTTGGTGTATGAGGTAGTGTTCTTGTGCATTGAGAAATGTTGTTGGCAGATACTTATGCATTTCACACATTAGTCGAGGAATTTCTCTCTTCCAATACTTTATATCATCTTCATGGATTTCTTTCAATGAAAACCATCTATAGATCATGACTGTAACACACCCATGACCGGACAAAAAAAAAAAAAAAAGTATTTCCTCAATTAGTCGATTCCTCCATCCATGATCTCTAATCCTGGTCAATGGGAGTCAGGGAAGAACCTCAAATGCACTTAATAGGCTCTCTTTCCCTTGAGGCACAGGTTATATGGAACCCGCGACTTTCTACTTAACGCCTTTAAGCTTCAGCGTATTTAGGCGCTAGCCCTCCTGGTTAAGCCCCTCCCTTTATGTGACCAAGGTTGTGACCAGTCGCCAAATCGAAAGGCGTGTTGTGATTTCATGTTTCGAGACTTTGGAGGTTGGTTCACCTCTGTTCTCCCGATTCCCAATTTCCCGATATTTGCAAGCGTCGGATCGAAGGCTCATAACTCCCCATGATCTAATGACTCAGATCAAATCGTGATTTTGCATTTTGTGAGTCTTCACAACTCTTGCCTTTGACTTTCTCGATGTGAGAGTCAGCGAAATGTTGACCTTCCGGAACTGGCGATCTGCAGGCACCTGTCCTACCAATGAATGGTCTTGCTTCCACTTCGGGTGTTTGACCATTCAACCCAAATCAACGGTCCTCCAACCCTTTTATCGATCAACGATCGGGGCCTCCTTTGATTTTTGGACTTCTGAGATCTCAAATCTCAAACTTCTCTTCCCCCCAAATACGCGAAATTCTACCACATTTCCTCTTAGATCAGACGGCTTAGGATTACTTCAGGTCTTTACTCGGAGTTCAAAGATTTGCGACACGTCTCCTCCGAATCTAATGACTATGAATCACTTCGGGACTTTACTCGGAGTTCACGGCCTCACGCCACGCCTTCCCTGAATCCAACGACTATGAATCACTTTGGGACTTTACCCGGAGTTCACGGATTCACACCATGCCTTCCCCAAATCCAACAGCTATGAATCACTTCATGGTTTTACCCGGAGTTCATAGATTCACGCCACGTCTCCCTTAAATCTATTGGCCCAGATTCACTTTGGGTCTTCGGGGTTCGAAAATATCATTTCTCAAAATGAAACCCCACTACAATTTTCCCGTAGCTCTCGATATGTTGACAAGTGTCCCCTTGCCAATCGATGGCTCATGACTCTTCGGCTATTCAGGATTCAGGTGTTTCAACACTTTAACTTTTCCTTCCTCTAGATCTCACAACCCGCCGACACGTATTCTTCTGGATCTAACGGTCCAGATTCACTTCGTCGATCCACGACTGAGATTTCACATTGGCTTTGTGGCTCTCCAAGCTTCAGAAATCTAGAGTCTCAAACCTTGATGGGTCCTCTCTCCTGTGTGTGCGAGTGTTAAGACTCGTGCACCTTCCTCTGATCCGACGGCTATCGATCCTTTTCATTGTGATCCAACGACCACTATCGCTACTCCTCCTGAGCTTCTGATTTCCTCCACTTGGAAGATTTATCAGTCTTCAAAGGTCTCAAACCTTTGCTTTTCCTACAAGTCTGACTCTAGCATCTTGTCAACACTTGCGAAAGTGCTATCTCTTCTGAGCTTGGTCAGTTATGAAGAACTTAGGAGCATTACGCTCTTTCTTCTAGATTTAACACTTGGAAGAATTTCTGCTTACCCCTTGCACTCATTCATCAAGTCTAGAGCTTAAGTAGTTCTTAGTCTCTACTTGCCTCGCAGAGATCCGGTGCATATCTACACTACCTCTCCTAATCTTAACAACTTTGTCCTCCAAGGGACTTAGAACGAATAGGTGGGTCGACATGCGTACATGAAACTGTACCTAAGGTCGATGAACTCACAGTTCGTGGCTCTAGCTTAGGCCACCACAAGGCACAAGAATTTACGAGTACAAATCATGTGTGAACCATATAATTTCCTACTTGTCTAATTATACAACCAAGAAGAAATAGAAGGGATACAGTATATCCATTAAGAAATCATGCACATTCCTGAAAACATTCATAGTATATCCAATTCATACACAGTTACCACTCAATTACAGAGGGTAGGAGAACACTTATGTATTACAGGTTGTCACCAACTAACTGACTGTGGGTGTTCATCCTTCAACCCTACCATAGGCTTAGAGGCATTCATTCTTAGCACTCTGGCCACCCCCGTGCCAAGCCATGATATCACCAGGGAACTCTCGCAGTTTTCAAGGATTCTTTATATGTTCCAGTTCTTCTTAGGTTCTATTCTCTGCGAACTTTCAAAGATTTCTCTCTCTATTATGGCCTTGACGAGGTTTATCAGATGCTCACTCAACATCAAGCTCACAGCCTTTCATGCATCCTCCACTGGAGAGCTCTGCGCATCTCCCTTACGAGCTTGCACTCTCATCTCCTGTCTCGTCTTTGATTGTCCCTATGTATCTATCTTACCTTCCTTATTTTGGAAGGTTCCTGACTCATCACGTTCCTTCTGCCAGAAGGAAGCTTGGGTCTACAGATCTTTGTGGTACCTCAGGCTAACATTCTGCAGCTAACCCATGCTCCCATTCATGGGGGTGGTTAATAATTCAACCACTGGTCCTTTCTTCATTAACCAATTTCTCTCCTTGGGATCCGAAGGACGTTTATCATCCTCGTCAAGGGAAATTTGGGGTTATTTGATATAATGAACCCTCTCGTATAGTTTTCACATTCTTCCTCTAGTGATATCATGGCCAGTACTTTCAAGGCTTCACCCCCACAGTCAGTTATTGGCAACTCAAATAATAATACATTTACATTGTCCACATGCCTCAGCATGGTAATCCTATTTATGATTATTTACAAACTGGGGGAAACAGGGATGTTACAATTCCCTCCCCCTTAAAGGAACATTGTCCTTGGTGTTCTTCCTCAAAAACACCTGCTTTCAATAATTCTTGGACAACAAGCACATTAATCATAGTCTTATGCAAAAACATTGCATAAAAGAAAATTTCTAGGAAAATTTCATAATCTTAACACAATAATTATTTGCGCAGTTTGTGGGTTTTCATTCACATGGTTGTTTTGTTATCCAGGCTTATTGTTTTTCCTTGACATACACATTAGGTACATGATCCCAATCGATATTTTACAAGAACTGTTAAGGTTTCATCTTCCTTGCGGTCACTCACCTTCCAGGCCAAGGCTCAAGCATCCCCTTCTCTGCTATATAGTTCCTCGGGTGATCCATCTTGCCCTACCAAGGTTTTCTTGCACAAAAAGGATTCTAGGGACTTTATCGAGTTTTACAGTCAAGGCGTCCCTCAGACTTGCTCTGTCGAGGCATCCCTCCGGCTTGTGTTACCTCAACGCTATATATTTCGGGCGATCATGGGTTATCGCGAGGTTCTCATGGCTCAGTAGTAGCCATTTTTCATCATCTGTCCTTTCTGGATAGATATTTTCTTTCAGGATGAAGGTTACTCTCCTTCTCACCTATATCACAGGTATACAAAAATTCATGAGACATCATTATAAATTTTAAATTCAAATTTTTCTTGTAAATCTGTCACCCACAAATTTCCAAATTCCACATTTTGTTTTCAATTTGTTCCACACAGTAACCAGATTCATAATTATGGGACTTTCCTTCCCCTAGCAGTTTGGCTTAGCAGGTAATGGGTCTTTCTTATGGGATTACAACGCTTCCATATCCAAGACCCCTTTACTTCCTGCACTTTCAACTTCAATCAGCCAACCAAATTGTTAGTTTCCTATGCACATATATTTTGTTATACCTTTATAATGTCATTGCAAACAATTTCAGAGTTGTGTATACTAACAATCAAATTCACTTTCTCCAGAAAGGAAAATACCATTCCTTGCAGTTTGGCTCATTAGGCAATTGGTCTTCATTATGGGCTTACATGACTGCCATATCCGTGACTTTTTTCTTCCTGCAATTCATTATTTCCATAGCCCAACAAACTATTAGTCTCTCATGCATTCATGTATATATATACTCAAAACCATGCATACTAATAGTTCATCACATCTATATAAACATGAAAAGGGAAACCCATTCCTTTCTTATGCCTCATTTCAACATACCAAACCTTTTGAAGCGTAATTCAACATTTTAAATGATTTAACAAATGTGCCTGTACTCAGGGCCACAATCATACCCAATGCACTCTTGTATTGATTTCAAGTTTGTCACACTTTATGACAGGTTCTTGGCCATGGTGTATTGGAATCTAACCAACCTCTTCAACACATGGCTTATTCATTTTCATTCACTCTTACAGTTGGACCATGCTTCCTGCTATAGGCCGATCATGATCCCAAATCAATACACATGAAACTCAAAAGTTTCACATGAATTCCTTTAATCATTCTTCCTTCATTAATAACCAGGGTGCCAACAGCTATGGCCACCCAATTGTTTTCCTTCAACACTTATATAATGTAAGTAAAACATTGGAAATTCATCCTTCCTGTTACACATCAAAATCACTCACTTCAATGATGACCTATTGTTGTCATTACTAGTGTCGCAAGTGTCACATTTTTGGTCGCAAGTGTCAGAAACATCATACTATCATCTTTCCTATGTTGTGTCTCTAACGACATCATAAGGACACTTATGACACCTTCAAAGACTGGTTTAAGAAGGATAAATCCTTTGATGAGGAGTACAAATCATTTGCCATGGAAAAAACCACTTAAAAATGAGTTTTGAAGGGAAGCGCTCCCCTACCCATTGTCAGGGAGTGCTAGCGCTCCCTGGCCTTATTTGGGGGAGCATTGTAGCACTCTGTGCACCCTTCTTGGGGAGCGCTAGGATTTTTGAGAAAATTTTGGGGCAACACTCCCCTACCCACTGTCAAAGAGTGCTAGCACTCCCTACTCTTCTTTGGGGGAATGTTATAGCGCTCTGTGCACCCTTTTGAGGGAGCGTTGGCCTATTTGGGAACGTTATGTTGTTGAGAAAATAAGGGGAAGATCCCCCTTATCTTGGAAATCAGTTGGATTCAAATCTGAGGTCAAGGATGGATCTTATGGAGGATCCACAACTGATGGAAAAAGTTCCTCAACCTATCCCAAGAATCTATAATGTGGTTGGCCTTCTCCAAGCTTATATAAGGAGGCATCCTCATGGTGAAAGGAGATGGATAGAGGAATTGAGAAGCACCTAACTTATGATCTCATAAGGAAGGGGGGAAATCAAAGGCATCAAACTTATGATCTCATAAGGGAGATATCATTGAATCATAATCAGTTTGTGTGTGGATTACTTGAGCAAAGGGTTGGACAAGGAGAGCTAGGAGAGGTTGTTGCACCTTCATCAAAGGTCTATAAGTATTCTTTGTTGTTCTCATTAATATACATATGTGTTTGGCATGTTTCTTTCAAGGTTGTGTTTATTCTATATGAACTTGTCTCTAGTATATAGATCTGGTTTCAAGCTAATCTTAGTAGAATAGGAAGCTTGTTCTGTTTTTGTTTGGTTTACAGGACTGATCGAGGAGCTTGGGGATCAAAGCTCAACTCGGACTATGCAAGGATGAACATCGTTAAAAAAGGTACACCTTTATTCCTCTTCTTTATACATTAGTCTAACTAGGTTTAAAAGGATGTCAGTGACCAACGTTAGCACTCTTTCTGTCTTGGTCTTAGGAGTCTGGAGCTCAAGAGGGAATCCACTTGTCTGCAGGGGGATTTCTCTGTAACAGAAATTGGTGACTCCACTGGGGAGGGATCCCTAATTTTTCCTTACTTGGTCTTGTCCATGCCCTTTTACCACCTTTCAGACCACATTTACTGGTTGTTCATCATCCATTAGCTTTCTCCTACCTTCACCTGCAATTTCACCAATTTTTATGCATTCTGGGTGAGTTTTTTGGCATTTTTTGGCTCTTTTTATGAGATTCTGGGAAGATCAACGCCCCCCCCTAGGCCATACCGGAGTGCTGATATTTGGCCAGCGCTCCCCTACAGTTTTTTAGGGAGTGTTGCAACTCTTTGTACCCTTCTTTGGGGGAGCGCTAGTCTCTTTTTTGGGGATTTTGTTCCTTCTTCTGCTCAGTCTTTTGCAACATGTTTTGTTGAGGTCTTTACCCAGAGTCTGTGGTTGGTTTGTGAAGTTGTTTGGATTGGTTTTTTATTCTTATCACCCCCTATTGTATTTCTTGGAGCTTGAATCCTTTTTTAGAAATGTGAAATTGTCTTTTTCAGCTGCTTTTTGTCAAGACAGTTTTGAGTGATTTCTCTTTCTCCCTATCTTTTCTTGAATTCTTCTCTGCATTTTATTTGTGTTCCTTGAATGCTTGATTGGTTGTAGAATCCTTGATGGTGTTTTTTCTTGTTAGAAAAATTTTCTACTTGTTTTCTTTCATACATCATTGCCTTGAGTGCATGCTTTGTTTGTACCCCTTTTGCTTTGTGTCTTTTGCATCTGCATAGGAATCTTTCTCCTGATTGAAAGTAGTGGAGCATTGAAGGTTTTGTATTTACTTTCTATATACATCATAATCAAACAAAGAAGATAAATGCATTCTTGCTTTTGGGTAGTGAAACTATCTTGCTTTTGAAGTAGCGGAATTGCATGTTTTTTGGCATTTTGGGACATTGTGCATCTAGAATGATGAATGTTTTCTCCTTCTCATAGCATAGCTTTCATCGAAATGAAAAGATTTCATATTAACCTCTTTGCATAACTTTCGATTCGGTCAAAACACCATTTTGTCCACGCCATTTTCCTTTTGAGTAACAACAACCTTAAAAATCAAGTGCTAAACTAAAATTGATTAGACATTTTTACATTTTCTGGTAGCAAACCTACATTAGATTAGTTGTAGTGCTTTGGAATAGGTGTGAAAGATAACTTTCCAAAGCTTCAAACAAACATAGGATGTTTTGTTAGGGAGCGATGAAGTCCAATTGCTACATTTTGTCCTGGGAAGCCCTTCTCACACAAGGGTCAAACCTGAGGTCACATTGAGACTAGCAAAGTTACTCACCCTGCTTTGTTGGTCTTGGTGTAGAGATTGCACGTATTATGGGGGTCACTTGAAGGTATACCCACAATGATGAGTGGAAGCCTTTCAAGTTGATTTCGGGCTAGATACCCTGCCCTTGCGCGTGGATCAGACTGTCGATTGTTTCCCCAGGCTATTGTAGTTGGTAACCTTCGTGACCTATCTTTTTAGGGTCTTTACACAAGGTGACTGTGGAGGGGAAAGTCTTCACGGTACCTGGAATAGACGATGGCTAGACTCACTCGGGATTTTTGGAGGGTATACCCACGATTATGTGTGGGATCTTGCACCAGGGTGTAAGTCCGTTAAGCAGGTCATCAACGTAACTTTTCCACTCGCTCTATCTCAGCCCCTTCTTACTTTGTTCCCACGACGTTGGATTTTATCACCAACTAGTGTGCTCATTGTAAGAAGGTTTTGTTTGCTTGTTTGCTTACTAGATTTTTAGCGTGTGTTGTTTGTTATCCCTAGTAGAATATAGGTTGGATCTTTATTTTTATGGCGTCAGTTCCCAGAATGACCAATGAAGGAACCCCTTTGCAAGGGGAACCCTTTGTTTTTCCTTCTTACAGAAACATTGGTCCTCCTTACATCGCTACTTTGAGCCTTCCAGGTCTCACAATTGGGTTATCGGTATGGTTGTTTTCCACTCCGATGATATCGAATGCAGGTGCTTCAGATGTAAGCACACCACCCACACATCAACCTCATGTCGACCTTTCTCCTTCTTCACCCGTCAGGTCTCCTTCCATTTCTACTTCTTCTCCTAGTGAAAGCTCTAAAGCAAGTATTGAAGTTGATAATAAGAAGAAGAAATGGAAAAAGAAGAAGAAGAACCCGAAAAGGACCAAGAATCCAACCATATCAGATGTTGGATCCAACCAACCATCTACTATTAATCATACTGGGAATGTTGATGAGGTTGACAAGTTTAAAATGAAGAATCCGAAACCCAAATTCCCTTGCAGTCTTTGTAAGGGTGACCACTTTATAAGGAATTTCTCTAGTATTCCCAAGGTCTTAGAAGTGTGGTCCTCCACGTCATCGGCCCCTGCTAGAGATGTTGGTGATGCCTCATCCACTAGTGACGTTAAGGTTGGTAAGAAGAAGACAATTGTCAAATTTCCTTTCATGTTATGTGAAGGTGATCATTATTCTCAACTTTGTCCTCGTATGGATGAGGCTTCTTCTCCTTTGGAAAAGCTTCAACTTCCAACTGGTTAACGTAATATTTCCCCCAACCCATCATTAGTTGATGGAATGGCCAATCTGGTTCCCTCCTCGGTCATTCTGGTTGATCAGGTGGTCAATCTAGTTTCATCTTCGGTTGAACCACTAACCAAAGTAGTTGATCCAGTTTCATCATCGGTCAGCCCCACTCTTCATCTATAGAGTGAACCCAAAGTGACTAATCTAGTCCTGTCATTGGTCAATCCCACCCTTCATCTGAAGAGTGCCAAAACGGTCAATCCCACTCCTCCTCTGACGAGTGCCAAAGTGGTTTCTCTGGTCCCTTCATCGGTTAGTCTGGTTGATCATGTCGTCAATCTGGTCATGTCCTTAGTTGAACCAGTTGAAAAAGTGGTTGATCCGATCCCATCTTCGGTCAATCCCACTCTCCCGTTAGAAAGTGCAACTCAAGTGGTCGATCTGTTTCCACCTGTCAACCCCATTCTCCCCTTGGAGAATGAAACCCAAGTGGTCGATCTGATCTCATCATCATTCGATCCTACTCTCCTACTAGAGAGTAAACCCGATACTGCCCACGTTTTTCTCGTTGATACAGAATCTACCGTGTTGGGGGGTAGTCCGCCTTCTCCTGCGAAACCCCCTCCAAGTAATGAGGCCATCCTTTTTTATTGGGGTGTGCTATCTGGACCTCGTCTTCCCTCTCACATTCCTTTCAAGATTACAGTACAGGTTTGTGGTTGGGACGTTCCTCATGCATTGATAGATGAAGGTTCATCCGTTAGTATGTTTTCCTCTATTTCTTGGTAAGCTTTGGGTTATCCTCAGCTTGTTCCAGTTACCCAGACTCTATTTTCTTTTAACAGAAGAACCAATCACCCTTTAGGGATCCTTCCTCAGTTTCCCGTAACTTTGGGAGGGAAAAATGTATTTATTGATGTTATGGTAGTCCAAGACCCCCTGGATTTCGATTTACTCCTTGGGCGAGATTATGTCTATGCCATGAAAGATATTGTGTCCACTCTTTTTCATGTGATATCTTTCCCACATGATGGAAGAATGGTGACTATTGATCAACTTTCATTCGTTGGCCCTGACTTGACCATCAACTCGATGAACTCCCTAGATGATTCTTATATGCAGAAGGTATCATCCCTACCACAGGTCAATTATGTGGCGTTGTCTCCCATGACTTCAACTTTTGATAACTTGGATCCAATAGTTGACATGGTGATTTCTTTGGTAGGGCTATTGGAGCCTAATCTCCTCGCCCCTGTCAAGACCCTCAACATGTGTTCCTTCGAGAGCATTGTTCTTCCATCCAGTGAAGATGTCTTGGAGGCCATGATCGAGTTTTGTCCCTTTACATGGTGTCCTTCCAGAGCACTATCCTCTTGGAATCCATGATCAAGCAGAGGTCACGAGCATAGTTTTCCTCTCTGTGGCAAGCTCGTTAAAAAATGAAACAGAGGCCTTGAGCATAGTTTTCCTCTCTGTGGCAAGCTCGTTAAAAAATGAAACATAAATATGGGGACTGAACCTGGAGCCTTGAGCATAGTTTTCCTCTCTATGGCAAGCTCATTAAAAAATGAAATAGAAATCCGGGGACTGAACTTGGAGCCCTGAGCATAGTTATTTTTCCTATGTCAAGCTCATTAAAAAATGAAACAATCACCTCTCCTGTCTAGTCGAGTCTTTAGCTAGATCTTGTAGATGTCAAGTCAAGTCTTTCGTTAGGTCTCGTATTTGAACCTTCATTTCATTCACCTTTATCCTTTTTCTCCATCTAGTACAGAAATTGGTGACAACCTTAAAGTCGGTGAATGAATTGAAGCTTAGGGGGCATGTCTCCAGCCTTTGATTATCATTCTGGAGTTAATCTCCTAGCTTTTCAAGCTGGGGGCAGAGTACCAACCATCCATGGGTATCCCTACCTTTGGAAATTACGTTGGGAATTTACAAGCATTGTTTAATTTTGTTTCAATCTTGCGTAAAAATGAAACCAATACCGAGCTTAGTCTTTGTTCTTTCTCGTACTCACAAAAATATGAGAATGTAACTGAGTAGAATTTTATCACTTTTTCGAACTCGTAAAGGTTATACGAAAAAGGAACCCCCTGGAGTCTCCTTTAAGCTCTTTTTAGACTCTCTAAACATGAAAACATTGCCGAGTGATCTTGCTTCCTTTCCCACTCGTTAAAAGGTTTGAAAGGGCATCTTTTGAGTGATAATTTATCTCTTTTTTGGCCTCGCAAGACTAACATTACGAAAAAGGACAACAATGGAGTCGTCTTTAAGTTCTTTTCAGACTCTCTAAACATGAAAAATCATTGATTTTACCTTCTCTGGACTCGTTAAACAATTATATATTGAAGGGCCCATATGGGAACAAACCCTTACTTCTTCCAGTTCGTTAAAAAAAGGAAGAGGAACTTACTGAAGGTGAGTTATATCGAGCATGTGTTACCCTCCTCGAGCTCGTTAAATAAAAAAGAGGTACTCATCTATCTGGATGGGGGAAAAATTGAAGGAAGCAAGCCAAGCAGTTTTTGAGAACATTACCAGTAACTCTTACAGTCACCCTTGAACATGACACTTTGTCTTTGCATGCATTTTAATCTGTTGAGCCTTTGCACTGAACCAATCCTCTGAGTTTCTTTACTCCTTTGGGTCACCCGACGAAAGTCACAGTATCCACTGCATCATCAAGTTTTGGTCCATGTCATGTTTCTGCTGTTGTGCCTCAGTGTTCAAGGGAAGTATCTGCCTCGAGAGTCAACCATCACAAATATCCTGTTTCAACACCCGTGTCAGTCCATGTTCACTTGATCCACCAAATTACATCTTTGTGTCTGTTTCGTGTCATTTATGGGGGATACATCAAGGCCCTCTTGCGACAAGTCTATTCCTGTCGACTTCAACACATTATCCAAGAACTAGACCTAGAAACCAGTTAGTACCTTGGGACCTGCATGCCTCAATGGAAGGCCTCCTTGTGTCTGACAGTGGGTTTACATCATTGAACTCTAATCGGATGATTCCACGGATGTTCGACTTCAGCTCATCCATTCACATTTGTTGGAATGTACTAAAGTACCTTGGGAATCATTGACATCAATGGTGATTTCCCTCATGCTTGTTAACGGTTTACCTCATTAACCGGTAATCAAGTGGTTTCTGTCGTGTTCGACATCAGGACATCTATTCACATGGTTAGATTCATACTACATCGGGATCAGTAAGAAGACCCTGGGTTGAGTCATCACTCTTATATGTACTTTTCCCAGGTTGCGACGAAGTTTCTTTTGAACATTGACACATATATTGTCACATAGATCCACTTTGTATTGGTCGTGGCTATGTTTTGTCGTTTTGTAGATCCACTGTGTGTTCTTTGTGGCTACGACCAGTTCAGGTCATAGGAGTATAGATCCACATTGTATCTTCAGTGGCTATACCTTTTTGTCAATATAAATATGGATCCGCAGTGTATTTTATGGCGGTCATACCTTGAAAGTCCTTATCACTCAATCATAGGTATGCATGCCTTGGGTTTGAAACATGTCATAATATTTGTTTGATGGTTGTGTGCAGCTTCTACTAGGTTCTATGAGTCCGTACCCTTGCTCGAAAAAGTCTACAAAGTACTTCATTCATTATTTTATGTCTTCTAACTTCGTACTTTGGGGGGCAATCTGTTACACATCAAAATTACTCACTTCAATGATGACCTATCGTCATCATTACTAGTGTCGCAAGTGTCACAAACATCATACTGTCATCTTTCCTATGTCGTGTCTCTAACAACATCATAAGGACACTTAAGACACCTTCAAAGACTGGTTTAAGAAGGACAAATCATCTGATGAGGAATACAAAGCATTTGCCATGGAAAAAACCACTTAAAAATGAGTTTTGAAGGGAAGCACTCCCCTACCCACTGTCAGGGAGTGCTAGCACTCCCTGGCCTTCTTTGGGGGAGCGTTGTAGCACTCTGTGCACCCTTCTGGGGGAGATCTAGGCTTCTTGAGAAAAAATTTGGGCAGCACTCCCCTACCCACTTTCAAGGAGTGCTAGCGCTTCCTACCCTTCTTTGGGGGAGCGTTGTAGCGCTCTGTGCACCTTTTTGAGGGAGTGTTGGCCTATTTGGGAGCATTATGTTGTTGAGAAAATCAGGGGAAGATCCCCCTTATCTTGGAAATCAGTTGGATTTGAATTTGAGGTCAAGGCTGGATCTTAGGGAGGATCCACAATTGATGGAGAAAGATCCTCAGCCTATCCCAAGAATCTTTAAGTTGGTTGGACCTCTCCAAGCTTATATAAGGAGGCCTCCTCATGGTGAAAGGATATGGATAGAGGAATTGAGAAGAACCTAACTTATGATCTCATAAGGAAGGGGGGACATTGAAGGCATCAAACTTATGATCTCATAAGGGAGATATCATTGAAGCATAATCAGTTTGTGTGTGGATTACTTGAGCAAAGGGTTGGACAAGGACAGTTGGGAGAGGTTGTTGCACCTTCATCAAAGGTCTGTAAGTATACTTTGTTGTTCTCATTAATATACATATGTGCTTGGCCTGTTTCTTTCAAGGTTGTGTTTATTCTACATGAACTTGTCTCTAGTAGATAGATCTGGTTTCAAGCTAATCTTAGTAGAATAGAAATCTTGTTCTGTTTTTGTTTGTTTTGTTTTTGTTTGGTTTAAGGAGCTTGGGGATCAAAGCTCAACTCAGACTGTGCAAGGATGAACATCGTTAAAAAAGGTACACCTTTATTCCTCTTCTCTATACATTAGTCTAACTAGGTTTAAAAGGATGTCAGTGACCAACGTTAACACCCTTTCTATCTTCGTCTTAGGAGTCTAGATCCTAAGAGGGAATCCACTTGTCCGCAGGGGGATTTCTTTTTAACACTTCCTTACTGAAAAATCCATGTAATGTTCTAGTTGTGAGCACCTTGATTCCCATAGAACCCGTCCCCATGACCACGGTCTAATCATAGAGCGCTAAACTCTATTTTTATTGACTGGTCCGGAGGGACTCCGCTTTCTCTTCAGACAATCGAGAGCTATGACCTTAGCTCTATTTGTTTCAGGTGTTACTCTTTCAGCTCCCATGTCTGGGTGCTATGATCCTGGCTAAACCTCTTGTCTTCACTTCGACGGTGAAGATCTGTCTATCCCCAGATCCAATGGCTGAAAGGGATTGCAGAAAGTCAACTAGTTCGTGGTTTAGTTCTCCTTCTGATCTCTGCAATAGATGAGGGTCGTCTGATCTATGATCAGACCCCAAACTCAAAACAAAACTGTATTGAGTTTAAATTACGGGCATAGACTCCGTCATTAACTTGTGTGCCTATTCAATCCCCACAATGAATGTGGGTTGTCGATCTTATGAATGACTGGCGTTTGATCCGTTAACTCCAGTGGATCTTGAAATCGATTTGACGATTGTGATCGGTTTCCTTTCAATGAACGGCTCGTGTTCACTTTCACTGTCAGGTTCTTGATTAACCTGCTTCGATCAGGGTTTTCTCTCGTGATCCTCATGATCTTGATCTGTAGATGATCGAAGGGATTTCTATGATCTCTTAGTAGAGGTTTTTGGACCTTTTGAGTCAACATAGATCACTTGTTTCAGATGATCCTACATCATACAATCAGTTTTCACTACCAGAGGTTCACACCTCCATCATTTGGGTTCTCCTTCCCGAATCACACCCTACTTGGGTATCCATGGCATACAAATGCCCTTCAACGTTTCATACATAACATTAAGACCGTAAAACATTTTAGAAGGGATTCTTACCCAATCCCTTCATACCTTGTGCCACATATTCATGAACATTTTTATATCGGTTTTGTCATTATTGGCAACTATCTTTCTCAACAGTTCCAATCTATTTCTTTCTACACATGACATACATCATAAACACATTAGTCGTCATGTAAATTAAAAACGCAATTACCATAGCATTTGAATTAATAAAACATTTTCAGACATGTCCTAGCATATTTGTATGCACTTCATCACATTATCCTTAATGTTTTCATGAGTGCAACACAACAATTCTCAATCGTTTCTACAGTAATATAACCATCATCACTATGGTGTCAGAACATTTACTTTCATCCATGTATTAGCTTTCTCATTCAGAGAAAAATATAATACATAGTAAGAAAATAATTGAGGGCTCTCCCCTTCTTCAAATTCTTTCTACATCGTCTGGGACTTTTCAGCCCAGTTGAGTTATTTCGAAGGTCTCACTGTCTTTTCTCTGTTTTTTTTTGTTTTTGTTTTTTTTGCAATTTACTCCCTGTTGGGATCTTCCTGCTCTTTTCCTCGAGCAGCTTTGGTTATGCCTCACCCTAACCGTTTTGGAATACAACAACATGCTTAATAGAAAACTTTTGTTCATAAGGGATCATGAACCTGTGCATCCTACACATTACCATTTGGTTATCAGAATGGTCAATATTCATTTATCAGTCTTCTACTCATTACATGATGTTTTTTTTTTTGTTTTTTTTTCAAAATGTAATCTAGGATTCTGGTATTCATATAAACTTATGGCTTACTGCGTAATTCTTAGTAGTCATTAAGGTTGTGACTTTGTTTTCCTGACAGAGTCTTCACACAGTTCCTCCACAGGGAATTCCTTTAGTATGCAACTTCCTTATTGCATATCCATCACTATCTGTGCTAGACTCAACCTTGAGTTAGCTTTTACCTATTTACCAAATATTCCTTAAGGAATATAAACATGCATCTTTGTCATGTACCTGATTACGTATCCATACGTATTATGGTTTTGTTAACTTACATCCATGATGTATTTAACCCATTCACTCAAGCATAATTAAACATAGCTAAGTATTCATCATGTTAGCTTATTGCTTACACCTTTTTCCATGTCATTCACACACATGGACATATCAGGCTTCTATATCCTTTTTCCAAGGATCTTCCAAGCATCCTTATGATCATGTATACACATTCGTTTATATGTGGGTGCATCTATTGCACCTTTTTATCTAATGCATTCACTTGATAGTTTAATTTCATCATTTGTGTCCTTTAGTTTGAGATTTTAGTCACTTACATGACTAATCTCACAGTCATATCTCGTGTTGATGTTGCCTTCTCTCATGGATATAACCAACCAAGGTCACTTTCCTCTTTATGCAACAACGTCTTAGCAAGAAAACCTCCTTGCCTCAACGTCCATAATGTCTTACCCATCTCACTTTTCTTTGGTCATGAGGAGTTGTATACTCTGATTTTAATATAAAGAAGTAACTATAACTGCCAAGGATCCTACCTGATCCTATCAGATTCCTTTAAGCCCACAAAGGTATTAACCATTTTACAATCCACCATCATCAGTGCCTGAAGTCCCAACTGCCCATGCTTAGAAGTAGTGTTACAAACACCAGGTCATCCATTCTTTGGGCTTCAGTTGCCCTTGACAGAACCCTGCCACCTTCAGCTATCCACATTCAAGTCTTATTATAAATGTTAACTAGCATATCCCTACTCTGGTAAGAGTAGTTATCACTTTGACAAGGGCTAAAGAAATTCTTCTGCTGAAATTCAACAAGAATTCCCAAAATCATAGGTTCAATCCGCAATCCTTCTCCTCAAGGAGTAAATGCAAATAACAACATCTCCTTACGCGACTCGTACATTATCCCAAGTAGGCCAAGTTTTGTAACCATGCTCTAATACCAATTTGTAACACACCCACGACGGGGGGAAAAAAAAAAAACATTTTTCCTCAATTAGTTGATTCCTCCATCCATGATCTCTAATCATGGTCAATGGGAGTCAGGGAAGAACCTCAAATCTGCTTAACATGCCCTCTTTCCCTTAAGGTGCAGGTTATATGGAACCTGCGACTTTCTACTTAATGCCTTTAAGCTTCAACGTATTTAGGCGCTAGCTCTCTTGGTTAAGCCCCTCCCTTTATGTGACCAAGGTTGTGACAAGTCGCCAAATCGAAAGGCGCGTCGTGATTTCGCGTTTAGGGACTTTGGATGTTGGTTCACCTCTGTTCTCCTAATTCTCGATTTCCCGATATTTGTGAGTGTCATATCGATGGCTCACAACTCCCCACGATCTAACGGCTCAGACCAAATCATGATTTTGCGTTTCGCGAGTCTTCACAACTCTTGCCTTTGACTTTCCTGATGTGTGAGTCAACGAAATGCTGACCTTCCGGAACTGGTGATTTGCAGGCACCTATCCTACCAATTAATGGTCTTGCTTCCACTTCAGGTTTTTGACCATTCAAACCAAATCAACGGTCCTCCAACCCTTTTCTCGATCGACGGTCGAGGCCTTCTTCGGGTTTCGGACTTCTGAGATCTCAAATCTCAAACTTCTCTTCCCCCCAAATACATGGAATCTTGCCATGTGTCCTCTTAGATCAGACGGCTTAGGATTACTTCGGGTCTTTACCCGGAGTTCTCATATTTGTGACATGTCTCCTCTGAATCTAACGACTATGAATCACTTCGGGACTTTACATGGAGTTCACGGCTTCACGCCACGCCTTCCTCGAATCCAACGGCTATGAATCACTTCGGGACTTTACCGGAGTTCAAGGATTCACACCACGCCTTCCCCAAATCCAATGGCTATGAATCACTTCAGGACTTTACCCGGAGTTCACGAATTCATGCCACGTCTCCCTTAGATTTATCAACCCAGATTCACTTCGGGTCTTTGGGCCTTTGGGGTTTGGAAATCTCAGTTCTCAAACAGAAACCCCACTATAGTTTTCCTAGAGCTCTCTATCTGTTGACAAGTGTCCCCTTACCAATCGACAACTCACGGCTCTTCGGCTATTCAGGCTTCGGGTGTTTCAACACTTCACCTTTTCCTTCCTCTAGATCTCACGACATGTCGACAAGTATTCTTCTGGATCTAACGGTCCAAATTCACTCTGTCCATCCATGACTGAGATTTCACTTCGGCTTTCGGGCTCTCCGAGCTTCGAAAATCTCGAGTCTCAAACCTTGATGGGTCCTCTCTCCTGTGCATGCGAGTTTTAAGACTCATGCACCTTCCTCTGATCCGACGACTGTCGATCCTTTTCATTGTGATCCAACGACCATTGTCGCTCCTCCTCCTAAGCTTCTGATTTCCTCCACTTGGAAGATTTATCAGTCTTCAAAGGCTCAAACCTTTGCTTCTCCTACGAGTCCAACTCTGGGATCTCATCAACACTTGCGAAAGTGCTATCTCTTCTGAGCTTGGTCATTTATGAAGGACTTAGGAGCATTACTCTCTTTCTACTGGATTTAACACTTGGAAGAATTTCCGCGTACCCCTTGCGCTCATTCATCAAGTCTAGAGCTTAAGTAGTTTTCGGTCTCTACTTGCCTCGCAGAGAGCCGATGCATATCTGCACTACCTCTCCTGAGCTTAAAAACTTCATCCTCCAAGGGACTCAAAATGACTAGGTGGGTCGACATGCGTACATGAAACTATACCTAAGGTCGACGAACTCACAATTCGTGGATCTAGCTTAGGCCACCACAGGGCGCAAGCATTTACGAGTACAAATCATGTCTGAACCATATAATTTCCTACTTGCCTAAATATACAACCAAGCAGAAATAGAAGGGATATGGTATATCCATTAAGAAATCATGCACATTCTTGAAAACATTCACAATATATCCAATTCATACACAGTTACAACTCAATTACACAGGGTAGGAGAACACTTATCTATTACAGGTTGCCACCAACTAACTGACTGTGGGTGTTCGTCCTTCCACCCTACCATAGTCTCAGAGGCATTCATTCTTAGCACTCTGGACACCCCCATGCCAAGCCATGATATCACCAAGGAACTCTCGCAGATTTCAAGGATTCTTTCTTTGTTCCAGTTCTTCTCAGGTTCTGTTCTCTACGAACTTTCAAAGATTTATCTCTCTGTTATGGCCTCGGTGAGGTTTATCATATGCTCTCTCAACATCAACCTCGCAGCCTTTCGTGCATCCTTCGTTGGAGAGCTTCGCGCATCTCCCTTACGAGCTTGCACTCTCATCTCATGTCTCGTCTCTGATTGTCTCTGTGTATCTATCTTACCTTCCTTGTTTTGGAAGGTTCCCGACTCATCACGTTCCTTCTGGCAGAAGGAAGCCCGGGTCTGCAGATCTATGTGGTACTTTGGGCTGACATTCTGCAGCTAGCCCATGCTCTCATTCATTTGGGTGGTTGATAATTCACCTCTAGTCCTTTCTTCATTAACCGGTTTCTCTCCTTGGGATCCGAAGGAGGTTTATCATCCTCATCAAGGGAAATTTGGGGTTATTTGATATAATGAACCCTCTCATATAGTTTTCACATTCTTCCTCTAGTGATATCACGGCCAGTACTTTCAAGGTTTCACCCCCACAGTCAGTTATTGGCAATTCAAACAATAATACATTTACATTGTCCACATGCCTCAGCATGGTAATCCTATTTATGATTATTTACAAACTGGGGGAAACAGGGATGTTACAATGACGCAAGAAAATAACATATTTCAACTAAACATAATACATATTACATTACAAGTAAAACACATGTCATTAAGTACAACAAAAAATTGGAAAAAAAAATCATATATATTGCAACTACTTATCTCATATATTTTCCAAGATCATATATAACTTGTTTGACATTGTTGTCAAAGTCATTTGGGAGAGATAGAGGTGGAACATACTGTAACAATAAAAATGAATCGTTACTTGTTTCAAAACTAGACAAAAAAATAAAAATCTCAAAAAATGTATACAACAAATATATAAATATGAATACTAAAATTATTACTTACCTTAATGAAGGTATGTCAATCATGTGTTTTTACCCCACCAAATTTACCTTTCTTCGTTAAGATATTATTTATGTTTGAACAAAAACCTATGGGAAATTTAATTCTTTGAATGACCTCTTTTCACCATTGCTTTGCAGCTCTGTTAATAACCATGGAAGTTTATTTTGGTCTCCATCACTATTTGATCGGATCACACGTTGCATTGCATGATTGGCTTCCTAAATGTCATTACAAATTTCGACAATTTTTTCTTTATCCCTCCTGCCATCTATGCTTTGCCATAATGTTTTTGTCACATTCTTACCGATTTGCATTGTATCAAACAAATGAATTATTTTTACCTCCTCATAGTAAGGAAACCTCATGAATTGAGTGGGCTAACATTTCATTCATCATGGAAGCCCATTATTACTACCTTCATGACGCTCACATTGATGAAGCATAAAAAAAATCAGAACACTATTTATCAAATGCGGTAAAATAAATTGAATAATTAAAATAAAATTTCAAAACATGATTCCATTTACGATACATAAACAAAATGTGTACCTCGAGGATTAATTTTGTCATATGCCAACTTCCATAGGCGAGGTGTCATTCTTTGTGGTTTTAGTCTAGTCTCTTGTTTCTCATTGAAAATATATTTTTCAGTAGTATGATACTTATGGTTCTTAGAGAGGAAGTGTCTATACTCATCAAACACCTCATTTCCTAAACTTTTTGACCAACGAGATTTCATATTAGGACCACAAACTGGACATGCAAATTTACCCTTTGTTTGAAGACCTGCAACATATGGATTAATGTGAATTATTAATATACAAAAGGATTATTTAAACAACCTGCATGATATATTCAATTAATTATATGATATTCAAGCATGAAATATGGAACGTTGCATACCAAAAAAATGTGTTAGTCCTGGGGCATCATGAATTTCCCATAAAAGTATTCCACGACATTGAAATCTCTTCTGCCCAATTGGTTTACATATGTCATACATAGTGATGCCCTCCCATAACTTTAGTAGTTCGTTGATAAGAGGCTCGATAGATACATTCATATTTTTAACTTGGTACTTACCTAATTGTTTTAAATTACACGAAATTACTACCATGGTATGTATATATACGTAAATAAATAAATAAAATATATTATGCAAAAAAAAAGAGAAAAATGAAAAATTTACATTCAGGAAATTAATGTAAACAAATACCTGGAACAATCATTGTCAACATTATGTGCTCCCTCTTTATTGACATCCAAGGAGGAATGTTATTGTTGATAACAAAAATAGGCCACACTGAGTAAACAGACCAAAGCTCTCCAAATGGATTAACACCGTCATTTTCCAATGAAATCCTAACATTATGAGGTTCATCTGTAAATACTGGCCATTTTGCAGCAATTTCCTTAAATGCATAACCATCTACAAGAATTCAAACAACACCATCTTCAATTCTCTTTCATGCATGGTAATCCATAAACCGTGCTATGTTTTGGCACCTGAATAGTCACTGCAAACGTGGAATTATGGGAATATGTCGAAGAACCTTTCGAGACACAATTTTTGTTACTTGATCGATTCGATATCTACTGATACCACATACCGGGCATTTTGTTTTCGACACATGTTTTCTATGATGTAGAATATGATCATCATGACATGCATCTATACTTTGATACTCTATTCCATTGTCTTACATAATGGCATGTAAAACTCGATATGTGTGAGGTAAAATATTTGACAAGAGTAACAATAATTCACCTAACAATCTAAAACATAAAAAATAACTAGTTAATGTAAATAATAGTAATTGTAAATATTACATTTTTATTTTACACATTAATTAGCACTAAAAAATGGGAAAAGGTCAAACTTTATGTAGGTGTGATGAAACATATTACATACCTTAGCATCTGTGTCATACAAGTGTTCAACAAATGGTTCGTAACCTTTAAGTTCACCAGCAACAATGTAGTGGAGAGAAGATTTGCTCTTGACCCTTTATAAAGTCATTTATTTTCCTTTTCAATAAGAGTTTCATCACAAATACCATCACTATTGTCCCCATGATTCTCATTTGGATGACTGAATAAGTCTTGGATCATTTGATTTGTCTCATCATCTTGAACTATGTTATTATTGTCATCTACTTCCATGAGATCATTAACTTGATCTTCATTATTTGCTTCATGTTCCTCATCTTGTACAACATCATTGCTGCTACTACTTGGTGTTTTCTGCAGAAAGTTAGGGGGGAAATCTAACTTTATAATTACAAACAATCATGAAAAATTAGTGCATGTATAAAACAATATAAACGTTTGAGAATAAAATCAATATTAAAACAGATAATGAATATGTATATATATATATATAGCTAATTACCATGAGACGATATTCATTTGATCCCTCGTCCATGTGCCCATATTTTCTACAATGTTTTTCAGCTGTTGTTATTAAAACTCTTTTGGGATGTCTAGTACAACAATTTTTGTAAAGGAAATAACATTTGTCGTCACCCTTTTTACCCTCTTTAATTTTTTTCCCACCTCTAATGTTTTCTGACATTCTTCCCCACATACTTATACTTATGATTACCATATAAAATTTAGTGGTGTATAATAGAATATATATTATATTTTTCTATTATAACATATGAATAAAACCCATTTTTTTTGTTCGCCAAGAAGACATTATACCCTTTTTGAACTGTCATTGTTATAACAAACTTGTCGCAACATCCGTAAAATGCAACATATTTATAGATTTTATAACGTCGCAATTTTGACGACAGTTGACCAAGTCAATGTTGACTTTGTCAAATAGTGGGTGACCGTTATGGGGGGCGACAACCTAGTGTCCACACCCTCGCAAGTGCAGCGCACATAACGTCGCAATTCCGACGAAAGTTGACCAAGGCAATTTTGACTTTGTCAAATAGTGGGTGATTGTTGGGGGCGGGGGGGGACCTAGTGTCGACACCATCGCAAGTGCGACACACATTTGATGTTGTCGCAAGAGAGACGTCTTTTGAAGGTCATCGCTCTTGTGACGATTTGAAAAATACGTCGCATGTGCGACGATATCGGGTAGTATGGAGAAAAAAAAAATTCCTCTATTTTTTGACAGTATGGTCAATTTTGTCCATAACACTGACACTGCAAGTAGATCGTCGCAATTTTTTCAATATGTAGTAGTGTGCCATGTCAACATCCATGTTTCATGCCACATCACCCAAGTTGACACCTCATGATGATGTGTCATGCCACGTCAACATCCACGTGTCATGCCATGTTAGCAGTTGCCGCATCATCCAAAAAAAGTGGTTGATGGTCAATGTTCAAATCGGTTGATTTGGGAAAGCGTTCGATAGTCATCGAGGATCGTCGATCACCAATGGGTCGATGGTCAGGCATCAACAGATTCAACAGAGAGTTTTTCATTCGCCATCAAGCATCATCGACAACCGATTTAAGAGTTGTTTGAAAATCGGGTGTTAGGGAATTGTACTGATGATTGACGGTCGTATCGGTAGCTTTGGAAAAACGTTTTGCGCATCCAAATGATGATACTAATCGTTGATGGCCGACAAGGTCGGATCAATGGTTTTTGTGTATTGTGATTTGAGATTAACGATTGAGATTTAGAGAACTGTTACAGTAGTAAAATAATAAATTTTGTGTGAAATTTTCATATTTTTGAAGGTCATTAACTTGCGGGGCATTTTTTAGGCCCTAAACAACATTTTTAGCAAGTCAAAACCTATGCAAACAGAGTGTAATTTGGTACATTTTGTCTCTTCACAACAAAATAAAATAACTCGAAGAGAGTTATCCAATGAGCTAAACAGTTCACGAAACGGAGCTCGTATGAGAAAGTTACAACCAAAATAGTGAGGGTAAACTTTTGGCACCAATGTTACTTCCAGAAGGAATAACTCTATGCGCATAATTTTGTTTGAGGCACAGGATCATTCGATGTAAATATTATAATATCATCGTCTACTCTAAATGATTTGAAATGAGATCAGTGAATGGGTACATTCCTTGGGTTGGACAGGTCAAGAGGAAGAGAGTTGGTGGAAAATCGGGGTAGTTGTAGGAGAATATCAGTTGGGTTGACAGTTTTATGAGCTATGAGTGGACTCTGAGAGACCACCCTCTTTTGTGGATTTCTAGCCTCGGCTCGGGGGTGACTGGTTGTTGATATTTGGAACAGACAGTCTATGGTTGGGTGGAACATCCGTTCCAAGCAGTTGGTTGCACAATTGTTGTGAAAAGATAAGTGTTTTATCTTGTTGGTGTGTTAAATTATGTGTTTAATTGCTATGCATGAACTCTGTGTATTTGGAAGTGATTTATATGTTGTTGTAATGAGTTGTTTAGCTGCATTTCATGTTGATTATTAGCATGTTGTAGATGCTTCTATTTTGTGGTTATAGACATTAGCTAAATTTGTTTTAATTGGTAGTTGAAAGCTACAGGAAATGAGTTAACTCTAAATGAATTAAATTAGTTAGCAGAAATTTCATTTTTATGTAATGTCCACCTTATGGGCTGGGGTCCACGTTACAATGGGCTTCTTTCCTATTCTCAGTGCATCCACATAACTCTCCCACCATAGCAGAGCATGTCTAGTCATCTTCAAACAGAAAAAGAAAATATATTGTGTTTCTTGGATTTGATAAATACCAAAGTAAAATTCCAATTGTTTCAACCAACTACTCAAGGCTTCAACATTAATTTGTCTAATCATACATGGGAACTTCAAGTTTTGCTTCAACTTTGAAAGGAATATGGGAAGATGAAGGAAAATAACATTTTTTATTGAAATCATTGCAAGTGGGCTCTTCTCTATGTGCCTTATCCTCTTCATGCTGAGTGGACTCTTTTCCATGTGCCTTATCTTCTTCATGCTCGATGGACTATTTTCGGAGTGTCTTATCTTCTTTTCTTCATGCTCAATCTCAGTTGAGTTCGCTTCCCTATCTTAATCTTGTAAAGATCGATAAGAAAATAATCATTTGATACTCTTTAATAGTTTAATCTTTGCAAGAACAACAAATAAGCTAGAACTCAATGTATATCTCTAAAAATAGCCAAATATTTAAGTGCTTCTTTTAAATCTGTTGTGTACTCCGAGTTTAGTCTTGAAGACGCCAC
>ML792145.1:496057-507001 GCA_009831015.1 Picea engelmannii | reverse complement strand
ATCTTTGAATTCTTCAATAATGTGTAGAATTTACCTGAGTTGAGAGTGCATATCCATTGGAAACACCACATATAATATACCAAAAGAAACTCTTAAAATGATTTATCCAATGGCACTAATCCGGTAGCAATCTGAGAACCCTATGAAAAGTTATGAACTCTGTAGTATCTTTGTCATCATGAAAAAAAATGCAAAAAATAGAACAAGCGTTTAAAAATAAATTACTGTAGAAAATCGCGACTTTTTTCAGAAAAACACTGAAAATTTGTTGAATTTAAAATGGTCATAACTTTACTTCCCAAACTCCATTTCGACTGATTGTTTTTTGAAATTGGGTATTTTTCTAAGAGGAATTCAAATACCCAATTTGTTTTTCCAAATTCATCTCATAAAGTTCATATATGAACCTAAAGTACACCACCCTCTTTTTCTTCCCTAGAAAACATTCTACAAAAAGAGCAAAAAATTCTTCCCTTCTTTGGCCAAGGAAAGTTCTCTGATACCAATTGTTAAGTACCTGAGTAGATCTACAAATATATTCACCACAAATAATGAAAACACAATACATCCACAGATCAATATAGAAGAAACCACACTTTTATTATAAGAAAACCCTTGAGGTAGGGCAACACCATACAATGGATCCTATTATGGAAGGGTTCATCTCCTGTTCACTTGCCTCTTAGAGGGGGCATCCTCCTATTGAGCTTCAGCTCCAAATACAATAATTTTATTCATGTCTCATTACATTTCTTGAACCTCTTTATATAATGCTACCATCACCTAATAACATTCTAGAGGGGGAATCTTCTAGAAGCTGAACATTCTAAGAAGTCCTCTTACATTTATTATATCTAACTACCCATTTATTATATCTAAATACCATAGTGGGCCTTATTTAGTAATATAGTGGACCTAGTCTAACTTACATTGAATGGCCCCCATTATTATAACTATGGGCCCTTTGGCCCCCCCCACTACCTCTCTACCTCCAAATGGTGTAGACGATCCAACTCCTTAAGTGCAGCGGCCAAATCCTTTTCATCTCTTCTTGCTCTATCGAATGTGGCATATGTGATAACCATCCCTATGTCGATAATCTCGGATGTCATGGCGTGTTCTATGTTGAGTAGCTTCTCCTCTGTGGTGATGAGAATTGAATGATCCAACGTAAGCCTCTTCTTCTTAGTGGTTCTCTTCATGATGAATTTTCTCTTCCGATCATAGGAGATCGCTTGTATGTTAGTGACCTCATCAACAAGTTCAGGGATTTGTTGTTCTCCCCAGGTTAGACTATTTCCCAGTCTCTCAGATGTGTGTACCTATTCTAGGATGGGTTCTTGAAATTCTTCCATATGTCCCGATGGCTCGGCCTCCATTTGTTTCTCATTGGTTGGTGGGGTATCGACCAAAATTGAAGAATCAAGGATAGGTCTGGTACTTACTTGGTAATTGGTTGTCAATGTGTCGATTTCTTGCTGTGTAACTTCCTCTTTCTGACCTCCCAATCCCATATCATCCCTCGAGTTTTCCATTGGGGTTCGTAGCAAGTTGATAAGTTCAGTTTCTAAGACACTTTTGACCTCATGGTCACTCTGCAGAAGGCTTTGAATTAGAGCATCAGGACCTGGGGTAGATTCTCTCTCAGGTTCTTTTTCCTATGTAATCTGCACTAGAGTCACCAGGGACACCTCTGAACTCTCCTCATCATCATATGTGGTTATTAAGTCGAACAAGGGGTTTGGTACACTTGTCATACCTGGTGTCCTAGCTATCTCAGGATGGATTGAAATTCCCACTGGTGATCTGATTTGTGGCGGTGGAACTTCAGGGTTTTTTCACCCGGTGATTTCTTCAAGTTGTATTGGCTCTAGTCCACTTGGCTCTCCTATGCTTTCGATTGGGCCATCAACAAGGATCCTTGACATATCTACAAGGTCAGAATCATTTTTCAATTAATTAATGATTCTTTGGGCCCCTTCTAGAAAGAGAAATCCTCTTCTTTGTGCCTCTGTAGTCTCTGATGCTCTGATTTCTTCCCTAACTCTGAGGGCCTCTTGAGCTGACTGCTCTATTGTTTCCACATGTCCATCCATGCTCATATCCTTGAACCTATTCATGTTCGGGTTGGCCATCCTTTGTACTACCTCCTCCCAGTCCTGAGCGCACTCTGTGAAAATTTCATCCTCAAATTTGTCATGCGCATATGGCCAAAAGGATGATACCTGTGAAGAATGTTGGAGGACCGGGCCTTTAGTGTCGTGCTTGTGGAATTGACCTGTTGAGAACCTGAATGAAAGTTGGCTCAACCCTTATTGTTTGGCTTGAGTAGTGTCCTTTACTAAATAAAACCCCACATGGAAACCATAGGGTATGAAATCCCGCTTCTTGTCTTTGACTAGCCTGGTGTTATAGCCCTAAAAGATAGTCTAATAGTAGATTTCTCCCACAATGAGTCTGTCTGGGATGTGAGTGGGTAGTATATGCAGTACTCTGGTGGCCTCAAACACCCTGATATAGGTTGAGAATTCATCTAAATACCAATGACCTACCTTTGCTACAATTTTATTGGTTTTTGTGGATAGTCTCGACCATTCCTTTTTAAAAACAATAAAATGAATATGGGCAATGAATTCATCACAAATGAGTGTGTAGGATTTTTTTTACCTGTTCTCCCATAGTATGTTGAAATAAACGTGAATAGGGAGCTTTGCAACATGCCATCTTAAATTCATGACGTCAAAGATATTTCTCGCACAGATCACATTGAGAAGGTATGAGGCCGTGTGGAAAGCAGGTGCTTCCCCTTCTTTTTGTGTCTTAGCTTGTTGTACATAGATTCTTAATTGCTTTGAAATTATTTCTCCCTAGTTTAAGTGGCTTCTGGAGATCATCATTGTGTATGCCAAGGGAATCCATGCTTCTGAAAACTTGGAGCATTTCTTCTCTCCATACAGTCGGCAAATGAGAGCCATCAAGTAGATGTATGGCTCCCTCAGGTTGATTGTCCCATAACATACACTACTCTAGTTTGGAAACTTTTTGTCTTCCTTCCACTATGAGGCCATCAACCGGCTGGTGTCATGGAATTCATAGAACTTCGCCACAAAGTCTATGTTTAGTCTCTCCTCTGGGTCTTTGTTTTTGTAGTACTTTTGGACTTATTTCAGGAGGAACATTCTAACACACCCACCATTCAAATTGTTGATTAAGAATTTATGCGCATCTGTATGCTCAATTAGCCACTTCAAAAGCTCAATGCAATGGAAAACCAGGGTTTTGTTGGCTACCATGTGAACACATGACCGTTGGATATTTGGGAACACCTCGTCATTGAGCGCCCTTACATCTAGGTCACTGTGTGGGATACACTCTGAATACTCCTCCCAACTAATTTTGTTGAAAAGGTCCCCCACTATGGGAGCATTGCTTTGCATTTGGTGCTTTCTTCTGTATCATCGAAGACCAAAGGTTGGAAAAAGGCTTTCTTTGTTGAGGTTTTTATGACCGGATCTACCTTGGGAGTGTACTCCAACTTCCTCACAGTACCAGGAGAAGAACCTTCACCTGTTTCTGATTCCTTTATCTTGGATTCTCTTAGCGAGCATCTGGTGGTTGGCTTTCTCGGAGGAAGTTTCCCTCCAACTTAGAAAATAGTTAGAGATTGTGCAAGAAATGAGATGTATATATAGAAAATCATGATTGTTGAATTGACAAATGTGAACACATACCTCTACTTCTTGTTTAACCTGGTCTTGATAACCCAAGAATCAACACAGTCTCGAGATGCTTTCTTTGCTTCTTCGGATGCTATGGAATTCAAACTTGTGTGCATAATGAAATTGTTCAAAGTTTTTCTATAGATTTAAATAGGGATGGACTTACCTTGTCACATCATCCATTCAATTCGGGTTATGAGTGTAGTTCTATTAAATCTTTTGCCAGATCTTCAAAGACGTTTTAAAATTAAATTCAATCATGGGTTGATGACACAGGCACGAGTTGTAACGTGGCCTATCAGTGATTTCAATTTTTTTTTGTTCAATCGACACATGAGGTAGAAACAAATGAGGGATGGAGCATTAATTGATCTATTAAATGTTAAAATCCGATCATATCTTGTGTCGAAAACATCTCCCCGTTTCGCTAGTCCAGCTGGTGAGTTGGGGGTCAGGGTTCCGCTTTGAACACTTTTCGTTGATATCTTCTTACCAAATCTCTGACGCCGATCGATCTTTTCGTTCATAGCTGACGCGAAAAAGATAACTAGGATGTGTGACTAGGACACAGAGAACCTTAATATGACTCAGGATGAAACCAGGCCATGTGACACCCCTACGCGACAAAACATGTGGCACTCGAGATCGGCGTCTTAATTTACTCGTGTTAGTCGGAATCATGACTTTCCTTAAGCTATACATTCTAAGTCTGATCCTATATTTCCGATGTCGAAAAAATATCAAGGATTGGTGATCGGATATAAACCTACCCAAGTGCTCCCGTATTGACTCTCTCGAAAAAGTCTTGATGCCGAAAGTGTATAGGGGATCGATGATCTACGATATCTTTAACTTAGAAAAAATCGATTGCTTTAATATTTTTAGATTGTCCCCGACCCCAAGAAATCAAATTGGTCCTTGGCTATCAGTGGTTTCTTTATGTCTTTTGTCAATGTCTATTCCTCTCGTACTTTGCCGACGCCGATGGGGATCGACTATCTCCTGAATTTTCATGGAGAATAACTTACACAAACCAACTCTGCCTTATGCCAATGTCTATGGTGCATTGATGATCGACAATTAGTGTAACTGTGTGGCCACTCTACCTACTTGAATTTTGTCAATGCCAAACACAAGCGCATTCGTCGCAATGTTAATTGCAGATTCCTAGTTAGGATGTCAAGTTCTCTTAGACCCGAGGTTTCATTTAACATGTTCAAACAAACCTGACTTGATTGGTAAGAGTCATGAAAACAAAACATAAACAAAAATAAACCATTCCCCAAAGTGAAATCAATTTAGGAGGTAAAAGAAAACAAGTGGTACCCAAAAGTGATCAACTTTCATAAGGTTTTTAGGGTGTGTTGAGCGCTCAACAGGGTCTTCCTATGTAGAATTGGAACTCTATTAGGTTTGCAACAATTGGGAGCAAGATGGGAAGTTACATAGAAGTGGACATGTCTTTTGAAGAGTCTAGTCCTATGTTGGTAGCTAGGATATTGGTGCGGTTGGAACTTCCGTCGGGTTTATTACAGGATTTGGTTCTTGAAACGATGATTGGGTCTTTTGTCTAGAGACTAGACTATGAATGTATAACTTTTAGATTTCACAGGTGTCATGTCTATGGACACGAGGTAGTGGATTGTAATTTACCTTTAAAAGGGAAATCCAGGTCTTCTAAGGGAGACAAGCAGCAAGTCGAGAAGGAGAGTCTGCCTACAGAGGATCCTTGTTTGGGGAGAATCTTTGAGGTGGCGAAAAATGATAGTCTTGCAGAAAAGGGAAGACCAGGTACCCCTTCTTTAACATTAGGACAAGAATCAGATACTATAGTCATGGAAAAAACAAAGGATTTGATCACAACATCGAAGGCTATCCATCAGGCGTTAGATCTGTCGGGTAAGTGGTCTCCCAATGCCACCTTGTCTGGTTCTTTTACTTTTTCTGATTCCTTATTTTTGGATGGGGTTATGGGAGTCATTAGTTCCTTCCCTCACAGGGTCTCGACTGGGCTTTCTCTTTCAATTCTTGCACCTTTATTTTGTCAAGTTCCTTCGGTGGGTGTTTGTTATCCTCCACCTTTAGTCATGCCTTTGGCCTCTTCGTTGGGAACGTTGGTTCCCGATGTCACTTTGCCTAGTTTGGATTCCTCCCTGGTTACTTTGGGCACAAAAGTGGTTTCAAGGGTTTTGGGTCTCACTCCCCCTAGGGAATCCACTAGTATTGCCTCTGATTTCTCACCTTTCGTTTTTCCTATTGTCTCATATGGATTTATTTCTACTCCTTGTGTTACCCCGTCAGTTTCCAAATTTTTTTCCTTAGATGACAACAGGATATGATATGCTCTACGTAACAGGTCCATTATAAAAGAGGATTTTTTAGAGGGAGGGGAGGACGCACTTGGGGGGGGGGCATGGATTGGGAACTTTACCTCGTGTTTCTATGTCCGTCTTAGGTCAGGGTAGAAATTCCCACCTTCTTTTGGCACAAGATCGAGCCGGGATTGATTTAGCCTCAGGTAGGAAATCTTCCATCGAATGGGCACTTAGAGAAACGTAATCCCCAGGGGAGGTTACCTCATGAAAATTCTATCTTTCAACTGTCCTAGGTTGGTGAACCCCTCCAAATTTTTTTATTTAAGAATATTGGTGGAAGTTTTATCTCCGGAGGTCATTTTTCTATAAGAAACTATGGGGGTTAGCCAATCAGTGGTGGAAGTTCTAGAATCTTTATTGTCAAGTTGGGATTTTGCATCATTTGTTGCTAGGGGTCACTCAGGGGGTTTGGCTACTCAGTGGTTGTTAAATAAGTGTAATTGTGAGAGTGTTTGGGGTTTTTAGTCGGGGATCAAATTGAACATTTTCTCAGCATAATTGGGTCGTTTGATGACTCTTGTAAATGTCTATGGGCCCTATTTAGACAGACGGAGATACTGGGAATCCATTTCTAGGTGCTCTTGGTTTTCTGATAGGGAAGTAATTATTGGTGGTGAATTTAACTTCTCCTTAGGTGCTGCGGAAGTTTTGGGACCTTGATCTGTATTAGACCCTTTAACCAACTATTTTCTAAACTTGTTGGATTAGTATGGGCTGATGGATATTGAACCCATGAAACGTAATACAACGTGGAGAAATAGAAAGGTTGGGGTTGACAGGTTGGAAAAAGGACTAGATCTGGTTTTACTGCTGGAGGGTTTGATTGAGTCATTGGCACTGGTTAGATAATTGGTGGCTTGTGGTGGGGAATATGATCATAGTCTGATTGTGATAGAGTTAAGAGGTAGAAGAAAGAGAGCCCCTAGTCCATTCAAAATTTTTGAGGGATGGTTAAAGGATCCATATTATTAATATTTGGTAGAGGTTTGTGGATCCCTATTACACATGATATTCAAAATCCTGCAATTGTTCAGGTTTTGGGAAATTTAAAAAAGGATCAAACAAGATATTATTTCTTGGGCTCATGAAAAAAATATTAAAGAGGAACAAGAATTAAGACACATTGAACAATCTCTTCAGGATATGTTGGATGGTAATGGGTGGGGTTTTATTACTTGCGATGAAAAGGAGAATTTTTATAGGTTGGAAAAAAGACGAAGAGAGTTACTGGAGGAAAAATAATCTCTATGGAGGTTCAAGAGTCGTGCTATTTGTTTTTCTTGTGGGTATGAAAATACTAAATTCTTTCATGTGTATGCCAAAGGTAGGAAAATGGATAATGCAATTTGGGGATTAAAGAAGGGGGATGGAGAAGTTGTCAACACGTTTGAAGGACTAGCTACCATGGGCATAGATAATTTTCGATACATTTTCAAGGTCTAGGAGGGGTCCTCTATTACAGAGATTGTACAAGTAGCCAAGTCTTTTCCTCGCTTTGTGGAGGAGGGGGACAACAAAATATTAATGGTATCGTTCATAGAGAAGGAATTATTGGAAGTTATCCACTCCTTTCAAAAAGGAAAAAGTCTTAAGCTTGATGGTTGGCCTATAGAATTTTACCCAGGATTCTTTGATATGTTAGGTCGTGATGTATTGAATGTGGTGGAAGAATCACGAGTGAATGGTCATATTCATGATCCTTTAAACTCAACTTTTATTTCCCTTTGATGATTTTCGGCCAATCTCTTTATGTAACTCTCTTTACAATATTATTCCAAAAGTTATAAGTAGAACATTAAAAGATACTCTTTCCAGAAATATCTCAAGTGAACAGTTTAGTTTTCTGGTGGGTAGGTAGATACATGAGGCGATTGGGGTAGCAAAAAAAGGCTTGCATAATATGAAAACCAAAAAACTTAAAGGGGTTGTTGTGAAAGTAGATATTTCAAAATCTTATGATAGAGTAAATTAGCTTTATATCAGGATGCTAATGATACACCTTGGTTTTCGGGTGAATTTTACAAATTGGGTGATGGGATGTTTATCAACTGTATCTTTCTCTATTATGATTAATGGAACAACCTCCTCTTTTTTCAAGCTGAAAGAGCATTACAACAGGGGTGCCCCTTGTCACCTCTACTTTTCGTTCTGGTGGAAGGTCTCATTCATTTTCTGGAAGAGGCAAAGATCTTTAGTAGTTTCAAAGGAATCAAAATCTCCCTGGTATTGTACATCTCCCACTTTCTCTTTGTTGATGATATTTTAATTTTCTGTGATGGATCAAGGAGAGATATTGAAAAACTATGTGAATGAATTACACTCTTTAAAAGGGATACATGTATGTTGATCAATGATAAAAAAATCTAGCATTACCTTCACATCCTTGGATGCAGTTGAGTTACATTATATTATTTCAAAGCTCCCCTTCCAGGTGCTTGAACTGCATGTGGGGTTGAAATACCTTGGTTTTCAACTAAAACCAAATGACTACAAGAAGACAGCTTGGATGTGGCTCATTGAAAAATTAGAAAAAAGGTTAAAGGTTTGGAGTCATAAGTGGTTGTCAAGGGTTGGGAGGTTGGTATTGATTAAGTCAGTTCTGGAGGCTATCTCGGTCTATTGGATGTCCTTATCATGGATACCAAAAGGCATCTTGGAAAAAGCAAGGAAAATATGTTTTTCCTATCTATGGAGGGGAATCAAGGAAAATTAGGTGATGTCGTGTGTTAGGTGGGAGAGGATTGTGGCTCTGAAGGCCTTAGGGGGATGGGGGTTGAAAAACATTTTTTTATTCTCAAAATATCTCATAGAAAAGTGTACCTGGAGATTGATCAACTCTTCGAGCCTCTAGACTAGAGTAGTAAATCAAAAATTTATTGTGCCTCTTACTATTCTGGAGTGGATTCGGGACCCAAAAAAAATTCTTTCGGGTATATCTATTATTTGGAAAGCGATGACTAAGGCCTTCAACTTGACCAGGAATGGTCTAGTTTGGAGGATTGGTATAGGTAGGATGGTCTGGATTCGATTGGATCCATGGGCTGGCTACAATCAAGGAGATCTTCTAAATGTTTGGATACACTCACACCTGGAGCATGGGGGGTATTTTTACTTAGATCAATTTGGGGACCCAACCACAACCACTATATAGCATCAAGGATGGATGAATGAGAAGATGTTAGGACTTAATGGGGAGGATTTAATTCATTGGGACATGTATACTCGGTCTTTAAGGGTAGCCAATATTCAATTGACTGAATGGAAAGATGAGATATTATGGGATGGTGATCCAGGAGGGTTGTATACTCCAAAAGTGATATATGTTCAAATTAGTGTGGAATTGCATCAAAGAGAACCACTTTGGTGGTGGAAGAAACTCTGGAAACAACATTTCCCATCAAAAGGGAAGATTCTGGTTTGGTCGATCTTGGAGAATAAATTACCAACTTGGGACAATCTTCAAAAGAGGAAGTTTAATAGGACAGGTTGGTGTTCACTTTGCAAAGAACATATGGAAATAGTGGATCGCCTCTTCATGTATTTTTTTTCACCAGGGGTGTTTAAGCAGAGTCTCTAACCCTGTCAAATACTCTACGGTGTTGGCAGGGTATTTCCTTTGGTGAATCCTTAAAGGATTGGCTACTTGTGAGGGGGAACTATGATTCTAGGGATTTACCTTTCATTGTAGTCTGGGGGATCTAGATTGCATGAAACAATGAAATTTTCAAATATGAGGTCATTATGACAACTAGAGTAGTTTCCATTTGCATTGACATCCTTGATTATTTCAAAAATCTAGGAGGAGAGGGGTTCGACCTTACCCAATGTTTTAGGGAGGAAATTTTTGACAACACCAGGCCATGGGATTACTTTGACGGGGATGCTTCTGAGGATCAACTTAAGCGTGGAGGGGGTGGATGTATATATCTCTCCACTTCCCATTTATTTCTTATCAAATTGGGTTTGAGGGATGGAAAAAACAACTATGCTGAGTTATTGGATTTAAAACGTTTGCTATTATTTGTTGTGGAAAAGGGCTGCAAAACATTGCAAGTTTTTGGTGACTCCTTATTGATCATCAAATGGGAAAACGACATACGAAGATGTCACATTTCACATCTTTTTCCAATATTCAAGGAAGTAATGAGAATCATCAAATTACTTGATTCTATTTATTTTACTCATCTCTAAAGGGAGCGGAATTGGTTGGTGGACAGGCTTTCCAAAGAAGCCTCACAATTAGCTTATGTATTTTGGTATATAGAAGAATAGTTAGTAGAGAAAATCAGTGGCTTATATCACAAACCTTTTCATGAAAACCAGAACATATAACTTATCGATTCATCAGATCGGTTTTTTTTGGACATTTTGCACAATTTTGTAAGCTTCTATTTTGCACTACATATTATCCTTAGACTTTTGTTGGCAAAGAATATTCATCTGGATATTTGGGAGCCTCAGATTTATTGTAATCAGTTTAGATTACACCGATGGAATGTAATGATGCATATAATGCATCAACAATATTGGGTACCTACTTTTATTTTTTGATAATATATACAAGGCTATTATCTATGGCTTGTATATATCTGTGAATGTAATTTTGTTTACACTTAATGAAATTAGGATTTTTTCCGAGGAAAATAAAACAAGAAGGTAGCAAAACAATAATTGTACAAGAAATAGTTTATATCAATAAATTTTATTCTCAAAACATGCACAATCACTTCCTTTTTTTATTTCTTAATTATCATGCAATTCTTGAGTAAATCATCAAATTCCTCTTGATCCCTTTCAATTATTTGGCCCTATTCTAGTGTTGCTTGCTATGCATAATCTCATGCATTATA
>ML792145.1:464495-495957 GCA_009831015.1 Picea engelmannii | reverse complement strand
ACAAGTAAGCAAATATTAAAGTCTTGTCATTTTATTTACCATCTCGATTGGGGGTCATATTGTGTTTTTCCCGTCCTTTGTCTACGTTCCACCACTGCTCAAAGTTGAACTTGAACCCGACCTTGAAGTATTCTTTGATGGTGGCAGTGTTGAAACTATCCCCTTGCATTGCATAAGATCACATTTTTTTCTTATTAACTGTTATTAAATAAAATTTGTATGATGCTATCAATAATATGGTTTAATTATTTGGTACTTACAATTCATGATTTTAATCTGAGGTAACCACCTTGGCCAAGTTTGTGTTGCCCGTGTTTTTCTAGTCTTTCCTTGGTTTCTTTCGATGTGTCTAGAAGCCTATGAAAAGTTTCAAATATGTTAAATATTGTAACTTTTCTCTAGAACTAAAGAAAACTCAACATAATAAATTCAAAATATCATATACCTTGTAGGGTTAGGTAGTGTCTTCTTATCTCATTGCAATCTCATTTTTGTCACACTATATACTCTTTCATTCCCTCTCAGGAATCACCAAAGGACAATCATACTTTGGGATTTTTTTCAAATGAACCACATATTGATCTCTCACATGTTTCAAATATAAACTGGAGTTCGAGGTGATTTCACACTTGTTGAATGTTCCAACAAACATGCCAACCAAATGGTTAGTAACATTGTTTTTCAAATTTGAATTCTAGGCATTCCACCGTGTGCAAATGTTGGGCCCAAAAATATCTAAATCCTTGTCATGCAAACTCCTGTAAAAAATGTTGTTTATTGAAAAACGATATGATCATTAGTTTAAAATAATCATAGAGATGTACATGTCAATTAAATAATATGAATTAATTAAGATATTCATAAATACCTGAAATTTGTCGTATCTTCAATGGAACCATGTTATCTTCCACCAAAAAGGTGATTGAGATTGTTCTCGTGTTGGGAACACATGTTTCTCTAGGATAACACTGTGTAGAATCATGTTCATGAGATTAACCATGTACACCATCATATGCACGATCTAGCATGCACGGTGGAGGCGTCTCATGGGCCCCGAGAGTTGCAATTGTTTAAGCCACAATGAGAGAGGAAAATAGCATCACGGGTATGTATTTCATGCTAAGATTTTGTGGGGTCAGTGCATCACTGCTACCAACAACATCCCCATGACCAAACTAAGGTGTCGAATCCAAAACTTGCTATAGAAAGAAAACACTTCTTTTTAGCTCATATAAAGCTAGAAAACCAAAATTCATAAATTAATATATGTGATAAATAATATATTTCTAAAATGGTGCTTACCCCATATCATTACATATCCTACATTAAAACTCCCATCCTTTCTATTCTCTTCTTTGCAAGCTCACATCTAGCCAATTCAATGAGTTCTCTATTTTCCTTTCTCAAGGCCATTATAGTTGTTTGTAATGGGTGGATGGAATCAAATTCATCACCCACATCCTCATGGTCAGGTTTTCTTGTCTACATATATCAACAGATAGCCAAATTAATTCAATTGTTTTCCACAAGAATTGATATGAAAATCAAAACATAATAAGAGAAGCAAGACACAAATTCATCTTAGAAGAAAATCAAATAACCATGACTAATGGAGTAAATAATGGAGTATTCAGTGACACATTTTTTCCCATAAATCTAATGAGAAAAGGTGACATATTTACACCCTTATATATAAGAATCATTCAATGGTTTACATGTTGCGAGATGGTCGGTGCCTTCCCATGATCATCCTACAACAATATAAGAAGCATATCATTTTAGAATGTTAGAAAATAATATAAGAAGCATGAGCTATTGAAATGTATGTTAAAAATACAAAAAAAAAAAACATTAATTAGAGGTCGGGTATACTGGTAGAACATAATTAACCCCATAATAGCAATGCATTTATCGATTCTATTCAAATTGTAGTCTACCAACAACTCTTCCCATGTAGCTGTTGTTTTCATTGCACATACAAATATTTGATTTCCTTCATGCCCCTCAAATATGCAATTGGGTTGCTTTCTTTTTGTCTTGGGTCTTGTATTGTTTATAAGCCCTACAATACTCCTCGATTCATTTGGTCTTCCATCAATATACATCTTTTCTCCTTTATTGTGATCGTTGTCTTTTAGTTGTATATAATTTGTAGTGATTGCATATCTCTACATACTTGGCATATTTTGGACCAACATCAACCAATATCCAATGTTATATCATGGTCTGACATACTCCATCAATTCGATAAGTCCTCCATATTTCACATATATGCCATCCATGGAGAATAGACCCAGACCATGTATGGATGAAAGAGAAATGTGAAACATCCTCTCATCGACACAGAAGTCAGTTTCCATCCGAGGAAGTTCCTTGGGTACCCATAATTTCACTAATTGTTTTTATCTCAAGGTAGACTTGATGTCACCTATGCTCTCATCATAGTAAGAGCATGATTCTTCTTCAGAAAGAAATAATGTCATGCACTTACAAAATTTTCTTCTAAAATTTTCACCTCTAATTGATCTTACCCCATTATATGTGTTGGACATAACACTTTCCCCTATCCCTCCTTCAATTCTCTTGCTCAAGGATGATATTTCTGACATGTACCTATTCGATTTCACATACACTCCATCGAATGTCAAAACATAGTTGAATATATTTCCGTTGACCTCTTTTACAACATTACATGTCTTCATAGGACCTTGAAACCAAGGACCACCAAAATGCAATAATATTTATTAACAATGACCTCCACCAAGAAAATCATATATTCATTGTAAATCCACCAACCAAAGTAGATAGGAAAATAAGGAAAACAATATTTACCATTCCCCCGACGCAATATAGACTAATATAAAAGTTTGGAAACCTTGCTAGACTTTTGGTTGATTTTGTTTGAAGCATTTGTCATGATGTAAACTAATGCAACACACATTTCTATAAGCTCCTTGGATTTTTTGTGATGATTTTAATATTGTATAAACACATGATGATCAATATTGTCTACCATTGGTGTGGCTTCCTCTAGGGATGGAATGCTTTGAAATATACGCAAGGATTCTATGACTTGAATTTGAAAACCATTGGAAAATATGTTTCAATCATGGGAACCTTCAAAGGAACACGAGTTGGACATGCAAAATATTTTGTATGTACTATTATGCAACCTCATTCATGAACATTTGAGGGCATTTGGATGTGCATTGACTCTAAATGATCCAAACACATTATTAATGGAAAGGGTTGATAACAAGTCCCTTATATTGATCAAACTCTCATGCAAGCTCTACAACGTGATGTGGGACTTTTCCACACCAAATAGGTCATTGAACATGACTTAGAGACAAAGGTAAAAAAAAAGACATAACTTTTTAGGCTTCACAAAATGTGTTAGCTACTACTAGAACCTAAAAAATATACCTTTGTTTTGTCATTGATAATGGTTAACCTACTTATTGATGGAATACTTACTCCTATTAAGGGTATCACATCATAGTTGTCGTCTGTATGGGTAATATTAAATTCCATGTATTTTTCATTTGATGGACCCTTCTCATGTGATATCCTTTATCCATAATTCCCATTTTTCCTACCCTAACAAGGTTCTTGTTGCATGGAGAGTAGTGAGGTGATCTATTTCCTAGTATGGCATAGATGTTGTCATGTTGTCATGTTACATGACAAAATCTAAAAAAAAAAACTAGTGGAGATCCATCTTAAAACTAGATCTATCTAGCACTAAGAAGGATCAACTTTCTTGAGACATGGAATTAAATGATAAAAAAAATTACACTTGAATAAATTTTATCCCACATGGTGTTTGATAGATCTAGGTTTAAGATGTATCTACACTAGTTTA
Source organism: Picea engelmannii (assembly GCA_009831015.1). Classification (NCBI taxonomy): domain Eukaryota; kingdom Viridiplantae; phylum Streptophyta; class Pinopsida; order Pinales; family Pinaceae; genus Picea; species Picea engelmannii. Next base: position 492,092 of record ML792145.1, on the reverse strand, counting down.
ATTTTTTTAGATGTTTTCATGTACATATGTGACAACATCTATGCCATACTATGTTGTAGATCACCTAACTACTCCCGGTGAAATTAAAATATATTCATGTACTTTCCAACACCCATGAGAAGAACATCCATTATCTTGAATAAGTATTTACAACTTTACCCAATGAAAATCTACTATTGAATTAGAAGAAGTTTACACTAAGGTTCCAAGAAGTTGATTATCTTAAATAAACATGAAGAAGTTTACTCTGAAGGTATTTTAAAATAAACATGAATGCCAAAAACCCTAGACATAGAAAACCTAAACCTAGGAAATGAAGTGGCAAAAGTCATGTGGGCCCCTGTTTGGGTAAGTTAGTACATCAACTTCCCATGGTCATAACTTTTGCATATGATCTTCGTTTTAGGTGAACGATATCTCATTGGAAAGGTATAAATGAAAAGAAAAATTTTAGACTAGCCTAAGTTAATGCATATGGGAGTAACCTGGGGCCCAAATCCCAAAAAATGTCGTTTAGGGCCTCAAAATGATCCCAAAATTTTGGAACCCGAAACACTGCTAAAAAACTGGCAAGGTGAAAAACTATTTTTCGAGCCAGTGGAATAGGTGGGTGGCCATCGATATCCACCTTGATGAATCCTCCCTCCTTAGGAATAAATGGTCTCCATTGCATTGATTTCCCCAATCAGATGAGGAAATTTATGTTGAATTTGGCCCTGGGTGAGCACTTTCCTTGTTGCAGGAGTTTCCCTTCTTTGACGACTTGATAATGTTGGATCCTTTGTTGTCGAGTGACCTTGATCTGCGTGTCCACAATATTATCATTGGATGTATGTTTCATGTAGTTAGGGTTGATATTTTTTTGTGTCAACTTCTCTGTTATCTCTAAGGTGTCCAATAATGGTGGGAAATATGGCCGAAGGAGAGCCACGTTGAAGACTTGATGTAGACCAAGGAAGGGGGAAATGTTGAGCTCAAAATAATTGTCACCCACAACCTTGGTGATGGTGTAAAAACCATAACAGAGTGGGTGAAGCTTCTGATGGGGCTCTGTAAGGCATTATTTCTGCAAATGCAACCAAACTTTGTCACCCACTTGAAACTTATGTGGCACCCGATGTTGATCATGGCACTGCTTGTACTTGGCATTATAATTCTGTAGAATATCCTGAATCTATTGGCAGATGTGTTGGATATTCTCAATGAATCGGGTGGATTTATCCACTTCTGGTGGAGCAGAGGATGAGTCGGTCAATGTGGTCACCAAGGGTAGTGAAACATCCATGGGGCCCAATGGTTGGAATCCCAACCGCATCTGAAAGGGGCTATGGTCAGTTGAGCTATGCAGGGCTTAGTTGTAGCTATGATAGACATAGGGAAGAATCTCATCCCATGTACGAGGGTGTTTTGAATTGTACATTCTCAAGATATGTACGACCATCTGATTGGTGACCTTAATTTGGCCATCGGTCTGGGGTGGAACACAGCGAATTTGGTGAGCTTGGTATCCATTAGTGACCAGAGGCTCGACCAGAATAAGTTGAGGAACCGAATGTCACGGTATGAGATAATGGTTTGTGGGATCCCAAAATGTACCCATACTCATTCAAAGAAGAGCTTGGTAGTGGCTTCTGCTATGATGTTCTTCTTGCAGGCGGCTAGAATCACCATCTTGGAAAAGTGATCAAAAACCACAAAAACACAGTCATTTCCCCTCTTGGTGGATGGGAGGCCCGACATGTAGTCCATTGAGATGGATTCCCATGACATGTTAGAAGTAGGCAGAGGGGTGTGCAGGCCCTATTTCTTAGTGATCGATTTGGAAATGGCACAGGCGGTGCAAGACCCGATATACCTGCTGACATCCTGTCAAAGTTTCGACTAGTAGAAATGTTTCTACAACACTGTCATTGTCTTTTTGATTCCAAAGTGTCCTACCACCCGACTGTAGTGAGCTTCCCAAATCATATTCACACGCTCTCTTGATGGAACACAAAGATGGCCCAGACGACACAACAGTCAGTCTTGAGGATGAAAATTAGCGACCACTGAGTTGGCGCTCAACAGTTGGTAGGTGGTGGAGAATTTAGGGTCTGTCTCATAGAGGTGGGGCCATATAGAGTTCTCATGGCTGCAAGAGTATAGTACTGTGGTGAGTGCCACGACTGGAGATCGGTTGAGGCAGTCAACAACTCGTTTGGTACTTCCTTTTTTATACTTGATGTTGATGTGGAACTATTGTAATTATGTGTACCACTTCTGATGGCGGTCATTCTGCAATTTTCCTTGGGTAAGCATGAACTGTAGTGGCTTGTGATCAGTGTGGATGATTGTCTCCTTCCCAAGAATGTAATGTTTCCACTAGAGGCAGGCTTGCACATTGGAGTGAATTTCTTTGTCATAAGTAGGGTACTTACGAACAACATCTGATAGTGTCTCACTATTATATGCCATGGGGTGGCTGTGTTGAGTGAGAATGGTGCCCATGGCATAGTCTAAAGCATCTGTCTCAATCTCAAAGGGATGTTTTAGGTTTGGTAATGAAAGTATTGGGGATGAGCACAAACGCTTCTTCAAGTCATTGAAGGCTTGTTGTTGGGACATGCCCCACACAAATTTTTCCTTACCACCACCCCTGGTTACTTGGATGAGGGCCCATTCGATATGATAGAATCCCATCAAAAACCTGTGATATAAATTGGTGAGGCCCAAGAAGCTTCGAAGTTTAGTGAGTGTGGTTGGGGCTGGCCAGACACGGATGACCTGGATCTTGGCTGGATCCACATGCACACCATGTTGATCAATGATGTAGTCTAAGTAATGGATAATGTCCATGCCGAAGGAGCATTTTCCCAAGTTTTCATATAATTTGTGTTGTCACAGTGTGTGCAAAACCTGTTGAATGTGTTGCAAGTGTTCCGCCCAAGTCTTGATGTAGATGAGGATGTTATCCAGATACACCACTACAAAATTATTGGTGAAAGGTCATAGGATATCATCCATCATCCTCATAAGAGTTGTTGGAGAATTTGTCAAACCAAAGGGCATGACCAACCATTCAAAAAGACCTTCTTTTGAATTGGAGGCAGTCTTCCATACATCTGTCTATTCTATTGGGACCTGGTGGTAGCCAGAATTCAGATCAATCTTACTGAATTATTTGGCCCCTGTGAGCTGATTAAGTAGGTCGTCAATTCATGGAATCAAGTATCGGTTTCATACTATGATTTTATTCAAGGCTCGATAATCAATGCAAAGTCACCAGGTCTCGTCTTTCTTATGCACCAACATGATTGGGCTCCCACAAGGCGATGAGTTGGGATGGATGTGCCCCTTGTGGAGCCATTCTTGGACATGCCTCTTGAAATCCTCATTTTCTAAAAAAGAGTGGCAGTATACTGGCCCATTGGGTAACGGTGCGCCTGGGGTCATATCGATGGGATGCTTGACCTGATAGTGCATAGGTACCTTGGTAGGAGAGGAGAAGATATCTGAGTATTCTTGCATGGCATTATCCACTTTCTTTTGTTGTGTGGAGAGATCGGTCACGGAGGCCCTAGATGTGGCTACGATCTTTCACTCACTCTCAGAGCGAATCATGAAGAAGACAAATTTCCCGGTCTGAGAGATGACCTTATTGCATTTCTTGGAAGAGATCAAGGAAATAACACTAGGAGGGACTGCCTTGGGTATCCTGTACAATTTCTTGTTCAAAGTAATAATAACTCTATGAGGCCTAGACTGATATACATCATGAAGTTTCCATAAATAAGGTTGTCTCAAAAGAAAATTACAAACTTTGAGAGGAGAAACATCACACAATACCTCGTCTTTGAAGGGCCTGATGTTGTATGATAGTCGACACTGTTGGCTGACATGAAGATCGCTTCCTTGGTGGAGCCATCCAATGGTGTAGGGTTGTGGGTGTGGCGTTGTTGACAGGGCCAACTGCTTGACGATCTTTGCTGATATGAGGTTCTTCTAGCTACCCCTATCAACGATGAAGTGCAACGGGGTGCCTTTTACCCACATATGTGAATGGAAGAGGCGCTCTCCTTTTTATAGCTCGTCTAGTTCACTAGCTTGGAGCTTGGTGGTAGAAACGGTGGCACTGGGTTCCACATCAATGATCCATCTTACCCTTTCTGGTTCTAACTCAGAGTCAAAACCCACATCTGATTTAGAGGCTTTCACTTTGACCACCAACGAATACTTTGAGCGACAGTCAGCAGTGTTATGCCAAGGGCTCTTATGGAAGTCGCACCACTTCCCGGTATTTGTTTTTGTCTTTTCGATGTCCTTCTTTGCTTGCATCTTAGACTGGTTGTCCTGATACTATCCATATTTGATCTGTCCTTTTTTATGTAGGTTGGGGCCACCCTTTCCTGGATTTTTTTGTGAGGGATCCCCAGTCCCAAATTGTCGTGTCTTTTGTTTGAGCTTCTGCTCGATTTTGATGACATATCGGAAGGTCATGCCCAAGGATGAGATGTACATAAATTCCATTTTGGTATGTATGTATCTATGTAGAGAACCACGATACTTGAGCACTAGATGTTGCTCTGAATATTTGATACCCAACTTGGTGCACAAGGTATGGAATATATTTGTGAACTCTGGCACTACTTGGTCTCTTTCTTTCCGTAGTGTGGTCCATTTGGTATACAAGTCGTCATAACTTCCGATAAGGTAGTATTTTTCCTTAATATCATCCCCAAAGGATTCCTAGGTGGTCGCGACTGTAAATAATGATTGTTCCTCTGTTTCCTTTTTCTCACAGAAAGTTTCCCACCAATCTTTGACATGGGGAATGGCTTTGAGGAGTCGAAAATTAATCTTTTCTCTATTCAAAAAGTTGTGGACAGAAAAATACCCTTCTAGTAGATTCAATCACTTGTCTACAACATATGAATCTATCCGAACTTCAAATATAGGAATATCGAATTTGATTTTCACCTTGAAGGGAGTGGCGCCTCCGCTCGAGGAAGATGTGTTGCCTGTTGGTACCCATCGAAGGATTTAATGAACCTATCCATTATCTTGTTCCTCTATTGCATGAGGGATTCCTCAAGAAACATACTGAAAGGATATCATGTCCCATCATCTTTATTTTCTCCTGCCATGAGAGGTCGCTTGGGCATGTGAGAGATTTTGTCTTCAAGAGAAACAAGCTTGAGACTCAATTCTTTGTACCCTAACCTTGTTGGGGACATGCATTAAGACGATAAGGAGTAGACTTCTTTGATACCATTGATATGGATTTTATGAGAAGAATGAATTGGATACATATTATTAAAATATGATTAACACAGAATAATAGAGATACAATAAAATTGGTTTTCTATTCAATAAGGAAATAAGCCGAAATTGTACAATGAGTGAAAAACAAGCTTGTTGGAATGGTGGTGGCTTATCTCTGAGAAGAGATGTGACGATTGTGCTCATTCTCAAGAAGATGGTTATAATGAGGATGTAAAGGCATTTTACAATAAACATGAATTTAAAAAACCCTAGACATCCAAAAACCTAACCCTAGGAGATGAAGTGCCAAAAGTCATGTGGGCCCTGTTTGGGTAAGTTAGTACATCAATTTCCTAGGGTCATAACTTTTGCATACGATCTTCATTTTATGCACACGATAGCCCATTGGAAAGGTCTATTCGAGAAGAATTTTTTTTGACTGGTCTAGGCTAGTACCTTCTATATTCACTTGGGCTCCAAATCCCCAAAAACATCATTTAGGGCCTCAAAACGACCTCGAAAGTTTGGAACCTGAAAAACTGCCAAAAAAATGCCGAGGTGAAAAACTGTTTTTCGAGCCAATGGAATAGGTGAGTGTCCACCAATATCCACCTGGATCACACACCAACCTTAATACTCTCTTCTTCTATATATATATCAATATATAACGACTTTAGGTACTACCATAAGTAATTTTTTTATACTTTAAGTAGATCCCTTATTGATTTAAATATAGCACATTCTTAGTCCAAATTGTGTTACCTAAGGAGATCCTTGGATCTGGTTATTGCAAAAAGAACATCATTCCAAAATTGCTTGACACTTTAAGGTGGAGAGGATGGTTGTTAAAATATAAAGGTATTGGTTCAAGTTAAATATGGCATAGATGGGGGCAAGCTTTTTTTGCATTCATACCTTATATCGAATATCAACATTGAAAAAATGGAAATGGGTATGTTAGTCAAAAAATCAAAGGAGATATACATTAATATTCCATGGATGCAAGTGGAGTAAGAGTACTAGATAAATAAAAATTAAGTGGGTAGACGATCAAGCTCATGCATTCATTACTTTAACGCCAATATAGGGAGTAGGGGTCGCATGGAAGGATATACTCAACTAACCATGTTGCAATGACTACCATGTTGGAGTCTTATATTTGGGCATGTTTCTTATTCTTCCTCTCCAAATCAATTCATTCCAAAAATTTAGAAACCCTTCCCCCCCTTGTGAGAGGATATTAGATTAGACAGTGATAGTGATTGAGAAGGATTCTACAGAACAATTTATAAAACCATTTAAAATTTATGACAAGCATTCTTAATTGACATCTCCCCAAAATCATGTCCAAAGAACAAGGGTATTTTGTCACAAGTCAATAGATCTTGGCCATGATGAAGTCATGGGTTCAATCACATGCTTACATAAACCATTTTGACATAGAATAGAACCCTACAAAACTCCAAATGCAGAGGTGCTCTCCAATTTTGGTAGAATTGATGGTCCCCTATGCATATCTCTCTTGTCTCTAGATATTATATAGGTGGGGTATCCTTTGTATCTATCTCCAATAGTCACTTGAAGTCTTTATCTCTAGTAGTTTCTCACGGTCTCTATCTCCAGTAGTCTCAATCTCTATTATCTCCAATCTTTTCTGAGGTATGTTGCTTGCATTGTATCCTTACCAGTGGGCTTGGGCCTCCTTACTAGTGGGATCAGGTTTTCTCCTTTCTAGTGAGCTCAGATTGAATATTATCTTCACAATTTTTCTTCATTGTTTTTTTGAAAAGAAAAGAAAATTAAAATACTAAAATTAATTATTACTAATACAAAATCCTACCAAAATAATTACTATAATGAAGGTATGTTAGTCATAATTTCCCCCCGCCAAATTGACCTTTCTTCGTTAAGATATTCTTTATGTTTGAAGAAAATCCCTTGGGAAATTTAATTTTCCAAATGACTTCTTTTACAACAATGCTTTCTTTCTCTGTAAATAACCATGGAAGACTATTTCAGTGTCCATTGCTATTTGAATCAATCAAATTTTGCAATGCATGATTGGCTTCATGAATGTCACTACAAATTTTGATATTTTTTTCTTTGTCACTCCTTCCATCTAAGATTCTCCACAATGTTTATGTTACATTATTACTGATATACATTGTATCAAACAAATGAGTTATTTCTCGGTGCTCATAGTAGGGAAATATACTGAATTGTATGGGGTCATTTTTCATTCCTCTTGGAAGCCCATCAATTCCTTGATGACCTTTATGAAACATAAATGAAATTACAACAATAATTATTAGATATGGTAAATATAATTCAATACAAATAAAAATTGTAAAACATTTTATATGATACATACTAGTTGAATTGCTTACCTTGATGATTTCTATTATATTCCAACTTCAATGGGTGAGGTATCATTCTTCATGGTTTTAGTGTAGTCTCTTATTTCCCATTGAAAATATGTTTTTTGGTAGTTCGATACCTATGGTTATTAGGGAGGAGGTGTGTATACTCATAAAAAACCTCCTTTCCTAAACTTCTCGAATGACGACATTTCATCCTATGACCACAAACTCGACATGCAAATTTACCCTTTGTTTGAAGACCTGGAAGATATGGATTAATGTGAGTATTAGTTATATAACAAGGAATTCTTTAAAAAACATGCATGATATTTTCATAAAATTATACACTATTAAAGTGTAGTAGTATGTTACATACCAAAAAAATGTGTTGGCCCTAGGGAATCCTGAATTGTCCATTTTAGTATTCCACGAAATTGAAATTGCTTCTTCCCTATTGATATAGAGATGTCATACATAGTGATGTCAACCCATAACTTTAGTAGCTCATCGAAAAGAGGCTCAATATATACATCGATGTCTTTCACTTGGTACTTACCTAATTGGTTGAAAACACATATAATTACTAACGTGTATATATATAAGAAATTATGCAACAAATAAGACAAATGAAATGCTACGTTAAAAAAAAAAAACAGGAACAATCATTGACAACATTGTGTGCTCCGTCTTTATTTACATATAAGGAGGAAGGTTATTGTTTATAACAAAAATAGGCCACAATGAGTAAATATACCTTATCTCACCAAATGGATTGACACCGTGAGCTTCCAATGAAATCCTAACATTACGAGGTTCTTCTTTAAAAATCGCTCATCTTTCTTTGATGTTCCTAAATGTATAATCATTTGTAGGCATTCAAAGAACACCATCTTCACTTTGGTGACATGTGTGGTAATCCATAAATTGTGTTATTCTTTGGAACCTAAATAGTCACTACAAACATTGAATTATAGTAATATGACGAAGAACCTTGTGAGGCACCATTTTTGTTACTTGATCGATTCGATATCTATTGATTTGACATTGTGGGAATTTTGTTTTTTATGCATATTGTCCATAATATATAATATGATCATTAGGAGATGCACCAATAACCTCATACTCGATTCCAATATCTTTCATAATCGAAGATACCTCTCAGTATGTGCAAGGTAAATTATTTGACGGTGGTAAGAAAAAATCACATAACAATCTACAACATAAAAAATAACTAGTTAATGTAAATAATAGTAATAATAAATATCTCATCCTTAATTTACACATTAATTGACATAAAAAAGAGAGAGAAAATTTGACCTTCATGTATATTTAATTAATTATATTAAGTACCTTAGTGTTGAAATATTGGCCAATAGCGAGAGGGAGGGGTGAATCAATATTACTTCATTTTCAATAATTTAATAAATTAAACTTATTAATCACAACAATTGATCAACAAGATGTATTGAAATAGAAATTAATTATAACAAACATAAAAAGTACAAGTTACAATTGTGTGAGAGACACCAATCTCTCTTATTTTGAGCACCAAATCAAGGAGACATGAATCCTTTATTTTAGAGAACCAACTCTAGGAAGCACCAACTCCCTGTTATAAACTTCAATTTGTAGAAGACACCAATCCTCCCTTCTCCTCCCTTCCACCCTTACTTCGTGAATATCTTCAAGAGTCTTCCTTGGACTTTGTTTGTATTTTGATCTTCTATATTGGACCACAGAGAAACTTTCCTTCTTACCATTTTTCTATGTTTATATAGTCTCTCAAGAGGTATATGATATTGAAACAATGTGTCTTTTTGTAAAATAAAAAATGAACCAAGGTGTCTTTTTAATAATAAAACATTGCACCTCTTCATTTAATTAACACAAATGTTAACTTTTTTGTTTATTAATCGATTTTAATTTAAAAATGCATCCAAATCATATAGTGATTTTTGTACCAAGATTCTTGATCTATGGAAATGAATTTTAAAATTATACAACATGGGTTTTGTGCATAACATGCCCAATTAGCCAACAAGCATTGTTACTAGAAAATCTATGAGGTGGATGGTACAGGAGGTTCTTTGAAGGAAACTTACCCAGATTTACTATTGCGGTCGCCTTCTAAACTTGCCAAATGAAGCATCCACTTCAACAACAAATATTTGGTCACAGATCCACATTCCTCCTTTATCAACAAGCTAACAGAGTGGACTCAAAAATTATAAGAGTGTATTTTAAATGATGTATTCACTTCCACATCTGTGTTGAATCTAGTCAAATTTTCACGTCCAATCATGTAGTGTGGAGTTGTAGCGAGTTGCATCACTCATCTCGTAGAGTGGAGTTGCAGCAAGTTGCAGCACTAATCTTGTAGCATGGAGTTGCAACAAGTTGCAACACATTATCTTGTAGCATGGATTTGCAGTGTGGGAGTTGCAACGAGTTGCGAAAATTAATCTTGTAGCATGATCCGACATTTCTGAGACTTTGATCCAGTGATCTAACAATCACAATGAGACATCTGATGATTTTTCTCACACATTATTGGAGGCAATTGTCATAAAATATATTATATGCCTTGAGAGATGATATTTTGGCCTTGTTTTCATTCACTTGAGAATGGATGACAATGATCTATAACTTTTATAACAAGTTTCTTCAAGGACTAAGTAATGAAGGATTTGTGAAGCATCCCCCTTACTGAGATTTTTATACCAGATCCTTGACACCTGCTATATTATATTGAAGCACCATATTTGACCCTTTTCTTTTTGTATTTAGAGCACATTGACTTCTTTTTGAGGTTCCATTGTAAAGTTATTCCAATGATATCTTCATGGAGTGAACAATCCCTTCAATTTTGTTCAATTGCTTCTTCTATAAATGGATGCTGGTAACATAATTCAACATAACCTTTTGTTAGGAACAAAGTTATCGACTTAATGAGAATTGTGAGCTCAAAACGAGAACTCTGGACCAAAAAACCCATATTTTTGCATAAAAAAACATCAAAATCAACCCCCAAATAAAAAAGTGGTGCTATCAATAGCACCATTTTTTTAAACAGGGTCAAAATTAGAACATTTTTCAAACATGGCCTTCAAAACATAGACAGTAGCTCAGAAAAACCTTAAAATCAACACCTAAAAAAAAGATGTTTTTGAAAGAAAAAAATAAATCAAAACGTTAAAATTTTAGATAATTTGAAATCGTATTTTTATCTCTTTGTACCATTAAAACCAAAACCTCAAAATCAACATGTTATGTCTCTATAAATTGCCTTGGCTGAGGAGGCAAATCACAAAGGTGACCATAAACCAACTTGAGGCTAGAAGCTAGCCCTTCCAACCCAGAGGGGACTCTCTCTCTCCAAATCAATCACTGAAAGGATTGATTTGGTTTTATGCTTAAAGGCTAGATCTCTAAGATAAATTTGGGTTTATAGTGTTGGTGGAAATATGGGCATAAAGTACATTGGGCTATGGAGTCACTAAAGTTGAAAGTCAATAAAGCTTGTTGGATACCTGGTAGATTTAAGAAAAGACTAAACAGAGGGAATATAGAAAGTAATATTCTAATCCAAATAGATATGTTGTAGACAAGAGGTTACAGAGAAAACAATAATCCTTCAAGGAATCTAACAAGGTTGAATCTTAAAGAAATTATAGCAGAAGTACAACTCAAACTACATGCAACAGAGCATCTGATAAAGATGAGTTCTGATACATATATTTAACATCGACACATAGAAGAAACCATATGATATCAATTATAAAACATGAAAGCAAAGATTGAGAAATCACATGCATAAAATATCACAATCACATGTATCTATGTTGTCAAAGATCAAGGACTTTTGATCCAGCAAATGTTTTCATTAACAATAAGGAAAAATGTTCAATAGTATTCCTATACACACTTGCCAAATCTTAGCTCTCATAGCTTCATGAAATATATACAAAAAATATCTTCCTATGCTACCAAATTCGAATTCTAATAGCCTTCCTAAGTTAAGATATAGTTACAAATCTCTTGGCAACAAAATATGAACTAACTGCTGAAAAAGAGGAGTCAAAGTTGACTCATTAATTAAAAGATAATAATATATAAATCCATTTTTAAAATAATATCCTGATGATATTTGACCTATGGAATTCATTGATATGATATGGAACACTTTCCTACCCTTCCTTTCTGATCTGGAGGCATTCTAGAAGCTCTGTCATAGTTGTGCATCAAGTCTCATGTGCAATAGTAACCTACAACAAAAATGTAGCAGATTAGGAAAATAGGGGTCAAATATGACATCATATCTCTCGAATAAAAATATATTTTTCAAAAATGTGAGAGGTTTTTGTAGATGAACAAGTTCTTGAGAAAACCCTCTCTCATTTTTCTAAAGTTCCTCTCCATATGCTCATAAAGTGATCTTTAATGTTACCACTAAAATAGTCATTTGCACAGTGTGCCTTGTAGCCCGTGTGCAACAAATGAAAATAGCAACCTTTGTGCAGTGTGCATAAAAATGAGAGCAGAAACCTTTTCACAACAATGAACAATAGTGTCCTCTGTGTAGAAATGAACAACAATGTCCTCTGCGTAGCAATGAAAATCAACGTCCTCTTAATATTCAATTTTCACGTCATTAGGAAGTTGTGCAACAACTTGTGCAACACTATAATTTGTTTGATGATGACACATTCCTCCAACGGATTTGGGCTTATGAAATATTTAGGACCATGCAAAGATTGACTATAATTGACTTGAATTGACCTCATGATATTTCATCATGACTCTTTAGTGATATGAAAACCCATACCTTTGGCACCAAGTCCATATGTTTCATGACTCAACTTTATTTTATGACCTTACTCAAACACATTTATCAATCACAAAACCATCAACTCATAACCTAAGAGAAATCATGCCATGGTCTTTATGAGACCAAATCATGACTTTACCCTATCATACATTTTTTATTCACACCCTAACAACCTATTTATAGGACACTAACACATGTTCCAATGGGGATGGCATCCTCCCTGTGAGGTGGCAAAGAGAAAGAAGAATAGTAGCTTAATCCATTGAGATGATCCCAAACTGTTGATATCTATAGACTGCACTTTATCCATACTAGATCTTCATTTGAAAACAAATCCAATCTAAAAATTGAACTCCACATTGTTGAAAACTAGAAACTGAAACTGAAACTATATCATACTACAAACTGTTGAAATCAAACTGAAAAAATGCTCAAACTATGAGCTTATTGATAAGTACTCCCACTCTACTTGAATATTTGATTTATTTTTTACGTGTAAGAAGACTTCCAAAGTATCCATTCAAGAAATATCTTGACTGAGTGAAGGTCTGGAATCTATTTTGGAAAAACAAAATCTTGAAAATAAAATGGCAGCTCATTTGAACATTTGCAAGAAAATTCAAATTTGATAAAATATGGAAATTTGGGGTTGCTTACTGACTCCATAAAGAATGAAAAAGGATCTTCAAATAAGTGCAAACTAATTTCATACTCTTCCAATAGATTACAACTTTGCTCAGGTGATTTATGTGCCATAAATTTACCCTTTCACCTACATATTTTATTTCATGTGATTTACTCAAAGAGTTGTCATAGGAAGTATGGAAATATGCATTAGACTGCTGAAACAAAACATATACTAGCTCGAAAAACACAGCTGATTGATCATCAACTTCATTTTCAAACTCATGGTTTTTCAATGGCTGTAAATTTTGGTTGTTAAAATTATCCATATAACCAGCTACTGGGTCATGAAAAACAAGAGGAGGTTGTTGCAATTACTTTTCCATTTTCTCCATTGAGTATAGATGAATTTTCATCAGTCTTGTTGGCCCTCGACCAAGTTTTGAGGATCCTTGGTCATTTTTGACCATTTTGGGACTTCGACAGGCTGTCGAAGGCAGAGCGCAAGTCGAAGAGGAGATCACGGGATGTCAACCCATTTTTAGGGATTTTTGGATTTTTGAACTTATGTAACGGGTATGGGAATGTCGACCCATGGGTTTACCCATGCTTAGGCCTATTTTGTAATGTATAAATAGAAATCTACGCGATGTAGGAAGTAGTTCGATCTATGTGATTGAAGGGTTGTAAGGTGTGCTAAGTGCAACTGGTAATTGTAGTTTCTTTGTGCATATTGTGTGAGGCTTGCAGAGCTAAGTGCAAGTGATTGTAAGAGACTGTGGAAGGCTTTGTGTTGTAACTTGAGGAGGGAGGATCTAGTGAGGTGTGAAGATCTCTAAGCCTTTGCGGAGTAAGGTCTCAAGGCTCTATGCATGTATCTAATTGACCGAAGATAATAAATAAGACAAAGAGTTGGTGGATGTAGCCCTACGGTGGGGGTGAACCATGTATATCTTATGTCATGATTGCTAAGTGCTTTGGTTGTTCTTTGTCTATGTGTTTTGAATGATTTGTGCTTTATGGTTGCTATCTTGGTTATATGAAGAAATTCTTAGTGCATTGTTAGATGATGAATGAATCTAATATGGTAGCTTAGTGCTGAATAATGTGAATGAATGCTAGATATGATCTGTGTTAGTATGCTTAGTGCTTGAATCTATTGGATCTAGGGGAACATTGCACCGATTTATTATTAGGGTTTAAATACAATGTAAACTAAGGATGGATATTGATGAACTATAACTGCTAAGTTCTTTGTTAAGGTGTTACAATCACAGATCTATGTCCCAAATAAGGTTGCAGATACTGGAGTCCTACAACCACCCTTGTCTCTACCTCGGTTGAGACTTCATATGCTTTGTAGGTGTTTTCGAAAGGGTTGGTAGTTAGGGTTTTGTTTGTGCATTGTTGGTGCGTTGAACCCCAGGTCTACCCTTGTGCCAAAAAATGGTTCCATTGCCGGGACCTGAAATTGTGATTGTTGGGAACCGAGGAAGAAGAATCTTTGTGTGAAGATCAGACCTGAAAATGCGATTGTTGGGAACTGAGGAAGAAGAAGATCCGTGTGAAGATATGACCTGAAACTGTGAAAGATCCATGCATAGATCTATTTACTTAGTGCACAATACTCTACTTGGATTGTGAAGCTCTGTGCTAAGAAGAAGAGTCATATCTGAAGAAAAGAGGTAAGATCTGAAAGCTTTGTGCTCTGATAAAGGTAAGAATAGTGAAATTTTTTAGATCTGGAAGCTTTGTGCTCTGCTGATATTAAGATTAGTGGAAATTTTTGTTTCAAGAATATGGATCTACGTATGTTTGATAAAATTTGTCCTAGTAGGGCACAACTAGAAGAAAGAAGATTTGATATGAGTAGATATGATAAGAATAGTGAAAGATATGTTATTCCAATGCATAGAAAGAATGTTTGGATTGACAAATGGATGAAGGATCCTAGAAAGAATTTTTTGCAAGTTAGCTACCATGATCCTAGTGTGCATTACAAGAAAGGATGGGGATCATTTAAGAGAAAGAGAGGATTAACTCTTTGTTATAGTTACAGAAGATCGGGACATCTTGCTAAGGAATGCCCTGGTAGAAGACCTAATTGTTTTTGTTGTAAAGCTACGAACCATGAAGTTTTAGATTTCCCTAGAGTGATTGCTAAGCTTGAAAGAATGAATATGAGACAAGAAAACCATGAGAAAGGTCAAGAAACAAATACCATGGCAGAACCCCAGAAAGAATCAGAGACTATATTGTTGCAAATGAAAGAAACCCTGAATGACCACCGAAATATCAACTTACTAGAGATCTTAAAAGAAAAAGAACGCATACAAACAAGAATAGGATACTTTGACATAGACTATGTTCTGGATGAGGAAAAATAGGTGAATATCATGACAGAAAGAACTTGGGAAATTTTAGGGAAGCCTGCTATGATTCCTTCACTAGGAGGGATAGGATTGTTTAGAGGAAAGTTGATAACCCTGTTTGGAACACTTACCCAAACATCTATGAGTGCCCATGGAACTTCGACAAAGGAAGATTTTGAGGTTGTTAAATTTATTGAGAACATCGCCACATCTTCTATATCACTAGGAAAACCTTGGATTGAAAGGGATCATGCCAGAAGGAAAGAAGAAGAAGTCTTAGAGCAGAAGAAGCAAGAGTTGAAAGATTTCATGACTAGGAGGATTGCACACCTGATTGAAGAATAGGAGAACAGATTGAAGATATGTAAAACTAGAAACCTGGAGGTCAAAGTTGGAAGAACACAAGAAGACTCACAGAATACTGAAGCACCTACCCTAGATAAAGAAGACGTATTTCCCCTGAATCCTAGGAAATAATCTCAACATCGTGAAGTTACTATGCCAAGAGGAGATAAGAATCAGAATGGAAAGAGGAATATTGAGACAAAGCTCACTGGAAAGAAGGATAGAAAACTAAGTAACAAGAGATCAAAGATCAAAAAGTTACAGATGGTTCCAGAGGAAACTTCGCAGAAGGAAAATTTTCAAAAGTGGGACTTCGCTGAGATATCATAATAGCACCACATGGCACTTCTCCATGGAGAAGTAATATATCCATTGGACATAGTATAACCATTAGAATAGCACCTCGAATGGTTAGAATGACATTCATGGTAAGAAAGATCTCCATCAGATCATTGGGACCGCACTGTAATGGACATAACTAAATTCATGAAGGCTTCTCGCCCATTGGAGAGATCTATTGTCTAGTTATCTACTTATTCTGTCGAGCCTTGCACCGAGAACACTTTTTCCAACTGTGATTATCTGAGCCTGCAGATTAGTTGATTTCTCACAGTGATTATCGAGCTATCACCATGCATCCCATTGCATTGAGTAAGTTACTTTTCAAACTTGATATATTCAACCACAAGCATGTATGTCTGAAGAACTTAGCGCAATCGAAGAGTCTATGAAGGAGGTACTCATCGACCTTATGACTAAAAGAGTAATGTCTGAAAGGGTAATGTTTGTGGGTGTACAAGTGTCATCCACGAGAGGAGTACAAGCCTCTCTGTCGAACGCTCATGGATCCAGGCCATCTCGAGTCGTCACAGAAAAGAGAACCAAGCACATAGATGACCTAGAAAATGCGAAGCTAATCCCAACCATATTACCTGACTATATGTCGCCTCTAGCCAGCGCGGTGAATTGTGATAGTGTGCCGAGAAATTTTGATTACACCATGGTTATTGTGTACCTCCTGAAGGGCATACGCACAGTTAGAGTGCAACAGGACAAGATCACAACATTGAAGTTCAATGACTTCAACCTAGGATACTGCAAGAACCATAGTATGCTCGCCCCGCATAAATACTTGACCAGGACGAAGGGAAAAAACTCGAAAATAATCCCCCAGCCGTGGACGATGAACCTCACGTAGTCCACCCTTTTAAATGTAATGAAGATCCCACATTTTGGATGACACCAGGAGGTTAACGCATGTGTTAAGCTACTTCTCTCATGCTACCATGGAAGATACTTATGGCTAGACCGACGTATCATAGTCGATCTGACGCTGATCCATAGGATCACCACATTGAGCATGCAAGGACCCGAACCGCAGGACTTCTACCTGGGAAAATCTACAGATCATGCCTTAGCACGAAAGATTAAGGATACCTATGACAATGTTGAGAAGGGGATGCGGGCTACAAGGTATCCTCCATCTAGAATGATGCAGTGCGCCTAGCATGCCAATTAATTGCAGGAAATATAGTAAGGAGGAACAAACCCACACAGGTCACTGGGTTTCTCGTTGACCTCACAGGGAAATGTGTGGAAGGCGTACAAATAAACTGGGCAAAGTACCTAGTTAACCAGCTAGAACTAGACTGCTGCGAAGCACAGGATCAGGGCTACGAGTTCCACTTTAGCTGGCTCTTGATCCTCATCGTGTTTATTTCTTGGGAAATTCCATTGATTTGATTTGTTTGAACCACTTGCTATGAAGTTCACCACGCTCTAGTACTCGAGCGATATGGGAAAACAGCGGCAGTCAAATGCAATATTTCACACATATTATCTCCAACTGAAGAGGGCTATCGAAGCTTAACCTCGCATGACGCCAAACACCCTACAGTGGTTCCGACCCCTCATGAAGTTCCGCGCAGATCGACACTTCATCTATATCATCATGTGAGAAGATGAGCATAAGGAGGAGCTTCAATCATACTACAAGCTCACAAAAGAGGACCTCGAAGAGATAACTAAGGATTGGTCACCAGACCTCCTTATTCCCACTGATCTTGCAAAGATGTCTGACCCTAAAATTGACAGTTTAGAGGCCACTCACAAAGAACATGATACACCTAGAACTAGCAAAAGGAAGAATATTGGAGAAATCCAAGACTTAAGCAACGCATCAAAAAAGACTGCTTCAATATCACCTGGCAAAGGGGGTGATGATGAAGTAGAAGAGATAAATGACAAAGAAGATGAGTAGAAGCAAGGAGAAGTAGCACCACCTAGATATGAGGTTGATCCTTTGAATAAGAGGAAGGTTTCTCCCTCAAAACCTTCTTCTCAGAAGAAATCTAGAGCCACCTTGACTAAGATGCAGACTGTGCTCACTGTCGATGACTTTGACTTCATCATCACAACTATAAACGATGCCTCGGAGGAAATCTTGCAGAAACAGGAAGCCAAGCAGGAGGAGATGTACAAAATAATTGAGGTTGAACTCCAAGGGGTACAACAGGTGGTTGAACTTGAAGGGGTACAACAGGCCCTTGAGTCCATTCGCGTAGTGTCCATTGTGCCCCTGCCTTCGGAAAAACCATAGTTGGGAGATGAGCCAACCCAACTCTACAGACTAGTTGATGCGATCAAAGCTCACCTTCATCGCACACATGAAGAAATAGAACAAGACACCCAGGCCTTGAAGCAAGTGAAAGAAGTAGTCGTAGAACAACGCCAAGTTGTGGAGCAAGAGAAGGTTTCTCTCCAGACAAAGTTTGAAGAGGAGAAAGCACAGATTCAGCAAGAAAAAGAACAGTTGCTCGTAGAGCAACTCAAAGTGAAAGAAACAGTCAACAAAGCACTTCTCTTTATGAAAGGCTCAGATCCAAAGGTAGAAGACCGAGTCCAACATCAAGTAGAGTAGCTCGCAGAAGCTATCCAGTAGCTACAACAAAGAATAACAGACTTAGAGCTATGAACAATGCCTGGCACTCTACAGGATGTGAGGGATCAAAGAGAAGCAACTGCTCGAAGCACTATTGAGAGAATAAAGGCCCTTGCCATGGAATGGAAGCAATTAAGTGATCGCAGTGCCCAGACTCATGAGCGAATCACTGGGAATCTGTAACTGAAGGCACTAGAGTCACAACTCCAGGAGGTAAAGCAGCAAGCAGAAACAATACAAGGGAAGTTGAAGCCCCTATCATCTGTTGAAAAGATGAAGTGATCCCAAGAACAATGCATTGCTCAATAACATGTCCACACCATTCAGAGCAGAGTCATGGAAGTGACTTAGAGACTTCAACCTATACAGGATGAGGCTTACCAATTATTCGTAGAGATTAAAGGACGAGGAGAAGAACTAGAGCAAGTCATCACTGTAGCTGAACAATGCGTAGAGGGGCCTGTCAATGAAGATATTATCCAAAAGTTCACTGAGCAGGAGTTCCTAGCACAACAACAAGTTGAAGCAGCTCGAGCCAAGCTTGAGTCTTTTGAAGAAGAGCTACACAGATCAGAGTGACTCGAGACGATTCGCGGGTGAGTGTTGGGGGCATGTTGGCCCTCGACCAAGTTTTTAGTATCCTTGGTCATTTTTTACCATTTTGGGACTTTGATAGGATGTTGAAGGCAGAGCATAACATGAAGTGGATATCATGGGATCTTGGCCCCTTTTTAGGGATTTTTCGGTTTTTGAGCTTATGTAATGGGTACGGTAATGTCGACCCATGGGTTTAACCATGCTTAAGCCTATTTTGTAATGTATAAATAGAAATATAGGTGATGTAGGAAGTAGTTCGATCTATGTGATTGAAGCGTTGTAAGGTGTGCTAAGTGCTAAGTGTTAATTGATAAGTGCAAGTGGTAACTATAATTGCTTTGTGAATATTATGTGAGGCTTGTAGAGCTAAGTGCAAGTGATTGTAAGAGACTGTGGAAGGCTTTGTGTTGTAACTTGAGGAGGGAGGATCTAGCAAGGTGTGCAGATCTCCTGGCCTCTATGGAGTAAGATCTCAAGGCTTTGTGCATGTAGCTGATTGACTGAAGATAATAAAGAAGACAAAGAGTTGGTGGATGTAGCCCTAGGGTGGGGGTGAACCACATATATCCTATGTCATGATTGTTAAGTTCTTTGGTTGTTGTTTGTCTATGTGTTGTGAATTATTTGTGCTTTATGGTTGCTATCTTGGTTATATGATTAAATGCTTAGTTTGTTGTTAGATGAATGAATCTAATATGGTATATTAGTTCTCAATAATGTGAATGAATGTTAGATATGATCTATGTTAGTATGCTTAGTGCTTGAATCTATTGTATCTAGGGGAATGTTGCACTGATTTATTATTAGGGCTTAACTGCGCTAAAAACTAAGGCTGGATATTGATGAACTATAACTGCTAAGTGCTCTGTTACAATGTTACAATCATAGATATGTGTCCCAGCTAAGGTTGCAGACACTGGAGTCCTGCAACCGCCTCTGCCTCTACCTTGGGTGAGACTTCATCTACTTCGCAGGTGTTAGCGAAAGGGCTGGTAGTTAGGGTTTTGTTGGTGCGTTGTTGTAGCATTGAACCTCGGGTCTTCCCCTGTGCCAACAAGTCTTCACTCCTCAACTTCATTAATGGTCTTAAAATTTTCTCTCAATAATTTAAATGAAGAAAAGCATAAGGGTAAAGAATGTTTTGTTAGGAAACTCACTATTTTCTCCATGTTCACTGGCATGACTGTGAAATTGTTGACTTATAACACTATGAAAATTCTCCTTCGGTAATTGGAATGAAGAAAAGAACAGGGGTAGAGTATTTCCTTCACCTGATTCAGTAATTTCCTCATATTCTTCATCGTTGTCACAATTGAAACGTGAAGGATGACTAATTTCCTTAAACTGTTGAAGCTGAACATTTCTTGTTGAATAACATTCAATTGGCTGCTCTGAAAAATCAACCTCATAATTATCATTATATTCATCATATTTGGGTGAGTCAACTACATATGAAATGTCATCCACAAGGAAAAAGATTGGTACATCAACTTTCTCTACAGTGGGTTGATCCTTATCTTTTGCAACAATGTCATCATTGAAAACTTTGAAAAAATGCATGGCACAATCATTTTTCTGCTCATGTTGAAAAAGATCAAGATGTAAATCTTCTTCTTGTTTATGCAAAATCTCATGTTCTTCTACTACACCATCGTTCTATGTATTTGAAACACTCTCTAAATTCCAATTTTGCAGCCTCTGACATGCTTGAATATTGTCTTCCACTTCATGGGCATCATCAAACATCTGTTGTAAGGTCTTAGATATTCTTTCCATCAGAAGGAAAGACAAATCTGGATGAAAGGTTGTTGCATAATGGAGCATGGCAACAACTTCAGTGGGTTGAATTTCCTTGGGAAAGTTCTTATAAATACTGGAAAACCTCTTATTGAATGTAGAGACAGTCTCATTTCTCTACCTATTCATGGCATACAACTATGTAATATGTAGAACCAAAGATTTCCTCTTGCTCCAAAATTTCAAAAAGACATTCTTCAGTTCATATCATGAGCTGATTGATCTGTATTTTATGAGAAGAAAAAAATGAATACAGATTATTATCAAAATATGCTTAACACGGAATAATAGATATACGGTAAAACCGATTTCTATTCAATAAGGAAATAAGTTGAAACTGTAAAATGCAGCAGAAAACAAGCTTGCTGGAATGGTGGTGGCTTATCTCTGAGAAGAGATGTGATGGTTGTGCTCATTTAGCAGAAGATAATTACAATGATTCTCTCCAGGAATTTTTACAATAAAAAATAATGCCAAAACCCCTATACATCCAAAAACCTAACCCTAGGAGATGAAGCACCAAAAGTCATGTGGGCCCCGGTTGGGTAAGTTAGTACATCAACTTCCCGAGGTTGTAACTTTTGCATACAATACCCGTTTTAGGCAGACGATATCTCATTTTAAAGGTCTATCCGAGGAATACAAACATTTCCTGTGGAAAGACTTGCATATTTTGATTGTGGCGAGCCCTAAAAACGTTGTTTAGGGCCTCAAAACGGCCCCAGAAGTCAAGGACCCTAAAACTAGGAAAACATTGTCGAACTGGAAAACTTCCAAAATGAGCTTGTTGGAATAGGAGGGAGGCCACCAACATCCATTTAGATCAATCCTCCCCCGTTAGGAAGAAATTGTCTTCATTGCGTTGAGTTCCCCCATTAGATGAGGAAATTTCTACTGAATTTGGCCCTAGGTGAGCCACTTGCCTTGGTGCAGGAGATGCCCTGCTTTGACAACTCAATAAAGTTGGATCCTTTGTTGGCGAGTGCCCTTAACCTATTTTTCCACAATCTGATCATTGGATTCTTGTTGTATGCAGTTGGGGTTGAGTTATGTTGGTGTCGGTTGTTCTATTATCTCTGAGGTGTCCAATAATGGTGGGAAACAAGGTCGAAGGAGATACACGTTGAACATTGGGTGCAAGCCAAGGAAAGGAGGAATGTTGATCTCAAAAGCATTATCACCCACAACCTTGGTGATGGTGTATAGACCATAATGGAGTGGGAGAATCTTCCTATGGGGTCTGGTAAGGCGTTCTTTCTGCAAATGAAACCAAACTTTTTCACCCACCTGAAACTTAAGTGGCACCCGGTGTTGATCATGACGTTGCTTGTACTTGTCATTGGACTTCTGTAGGATATCATGAACCTGTTAGTGGATGTGTTGGATCCACTCAATGAACCGGGTGGCTTTTTCAGCTTCAGTTGGAGTAGGACATGAGTCAATTGAGGTAATGTAAGGGGTAATGCAACATCTAAGGGACCCAATGGTTGGAATCCCAACCCCACCTGAAAGGGGTTGTGGCCAGTTTACCTATACAGGGATCGGTTGTAGCTATGATTGACATAGGGAAGAATATCATCCCATGTGAGGGGGTGCTTGGAATTATACATGTGTAGTATATGCACGATCATTCGATTTACAATCTCGGTTTGGTCATCTGTCTGGGGGTGGAAGGTCATGGATCTGTTGAGCTTGGTGTCCAACAATGACCAAAGGTTCGACCAGAATTTGCTGAGAAATCGATTGTCTTGATCTAAGATAATAGTTTGTGGGATTCCAAAATGTACCCAAAATCGTTCAAAGAAGAGCTTGGCAGTGGCATCTGCTGTGATTCTCTTCTTGCAGGTCGCCAGAATCACCATCTTAGAAAAGCAATCAACAACAAAAAAAACACAGTAATTTCCCCACTTGGTGGAT
The DNA here is from genome assembly GCA_009831015.1 of Picea engelmannii. Taxonomy (NCBI): domain Eukaryota; kingdom Viridiplantae; phylum Streptophyta; class Pinopsida; order Pinales; family Pinaceae; genus Picea; species Picea engelmannii. The sequence continues at coordinate 469,070 of ML792145.1, read as the reverse complement.
GGGAGGCTTAACATGAAGTCCATGGAGATGGATTCCCATGGCCTATCATGAGTAGGAAGAGGGGTGTATAGGCCTTGTTTCTTAGTGGTCGGTTTGGGAATAACGTAGGTAATAGAGGACCTGATATACTTGTTGACCTCCTGTCAAAGTTTCATCCAGTAGAAATGTTTCTGCATCATTGCCACTATCTTTTGAACGCCGAAGTGTCCTGCCACCTGACTATAGTGGGCTTCCCAGATCATCTTTGCTCGCTCGCTTGATGGAACAAAAATATGGCCTAGATGACATAGCAAGCTATCCTGAAGATGGAAATTAGTGAAAACTGCATTTGTGCCCAACATTTGGTAGGTGGTGGTAAAGTTTGGGTCTGTCTCATAGTGTTGGGACCATCTAGAGGTCTCATGGCCACAAGAGTCTAGGACCATGGTGATTTTTTCAATTGGCAGTCTGTTGAGGAAATCAACGACGTGATTGGTGCTTCATGTTTTATACTTGATGTTGAGGTGGAATTGATGCAATTATGTGGACCACTTTTGATGGCGGTCATTCTGAAAATTTCCTTGTGTCTGCATGAACTGCAGTGGCTTATGATCAGTGTGGATGACTATCTTCTTCCCAAGAATGTAATGTTTCCATTGGTGATAGGCTTGCACAATGGAGTACATTTATTTATCTTAATTATGGTACTTACAGACAACATATTATAGTGTCTCACTATGATAGGCCACAGGGTGGTCATGCTGAGTGAGAATGATGCCTACATCATAGTCTGAAGCATTTGTCTTGATCTGAAAGGGATGATGCAGGTCCGATAGTGAAAGTATTGGGGCTGAGCACAAGTGCTGCTTCAAATCATCGAATGCTTGTTGTTGGGACCATCCCACACAATTTTTCCCTTACCACCACCCCTGGTTACTTGGCTGAGGGCCCATGCAATATGGGAGAATCCCAACACAAACCTATGGTAGAAATTGGTAAGGCCCAAGAAGCTCCAAAGCTCAGTGAGTGTGGTTGGGGTTGGCTAGTCAAGGATGACTTGGATCTTGGCTGGATCTACATGTAAACCATGTTGATCAATGATGTAGCCCAGGTAATAGACCATGTCCATGCCAAAGGAGCATTTTTCGAAGTTGGTGTCTATCTTGTGCTGCCGCAGGGTGTGCAGAATCTGTTGAATATGATGCAAGTGTTCTTCCCAAGTCTTGTTATAAATGAGAATGTCATCTAGATACACCACTACAAAAGTATTGGTGAATGATCGTAGGATATCATCCATCATCCTCATGAAAGTGGGTGGAGAATTTTTCAAGCCAAAGGGCATGACCAACTATTCGAAAACACCTTCCTTGGACTTGAAGGCCGTCTTCCATACATATGTATATTCTATCATGACCTGCTGGTAGCTAGACTTCAGATCAATCTTACTGAAGTATTTGGCCCCCGTGAGTTGATCAAGAAGGTCGTCGATTTGGGGAATCAAGTACAATTTTCTGAGTGTTATTTTATTCAGGGCCCAGTAATTAATGCAGAGTCACCAGGTTCCATCTTTCCTCTGTACCAGCACAATTGGGCTCCTAGAAGGCAATGAGTTGGGACAGATGTGCCCCTTTTAGATCAGTTTTGGATCTGTCGCTTGATCTCCTCATTCTCTAACATAGAGTGGTGGTAGACTGGCCCATTGGGGAGTGATGCATCGAGGGTCATATCGATGGGGTGCTTGAACTGATAGAGTGTAGAGGTACCCTGGTAGCGGAGGAGAAGATATTTGAGTATTCGTCCATGACCTTATCCACTTGCTTCTATTGTGTGGAGAGGTCGGTCACAGGAACCTTGGATGTGGTTGCGATCTTTCACTCATTCTGAGAGAGAATCACGAAGATTTCAAACTTACCCATCTGAGATATGACCTTCCTGCATCGCTTGGCATATATCAATCAAATAGAACTAGGTGGGACTGCCTCGGGTATCCTGTACAATTTCTTATTCAAAGTAATAATAACATTTCAAGGCCTAGACTCATATATAACATGACGTTTCCATAAATATGGTTGTCCCAAAATAACATTACAAACTTTGATAGGGGAAACATCACGCAATACCTCGTCTTTGAAGGGCTTGATGTCATATGACAGGCGACATTGTTGACTGACGCAAATGTCGCTTCCTTGGTGGAGCCATCCGATGGTGTAGGGTTGCAAGTGTGGTGTTGTCAGTAGGGTGATTTTTTTGACAACCTTTGCTGAGGTGAGGTTATTTTGGCTACCATTATCAATGATGAAGTGAAATGGGGTACCTTTCACCCACATCTATGAATGAAAAAGGCGCTCGCCTTCCTCTGGCTCGTCTGGTTCACCGGGATGGATTTGTGTGCTAGAAATGGTAGCACTGGGTTCTATGTCAATGATATGTCTCCCATTTTCTAGTTCTGACTCAAAGTCAAAACCCACATTTGATTCAGATTCTTTCACCTCAGCGACCATCGACTATTTTGAGTGGAAATCAGTAGTGTTATACCAGGGGCTCTTATGGAAGTCGCACCACTTCCTAATATCTTTCTTTTTCTTTCGGGTGTTCTTCTTTGCTTGCATCCTGGATTGGTTGTCCTGAGGTTGCATGTATTTTCTTTTTCCCTTGTTCTGCAGGTTGGGGCAACCCTTTCCTGGATTTTTCTATGAGGGGTTCCCGGGCCTAAATTGTCGCGTCTTTTGTTTGAGCTTCTTCTCGATTTTGATGGCATATTGGTAGGTCGCGCCCAAGGTTGAGATGTCCAGAAACTCCATTTCATCATGTATGTATCTATGCAGACTGTTGCGATACTTGAGCACCATATGTCACTCAAAATCCTTGATACCCAACTTGGTGCGCAAGGTATGGAAGATATTTGTGAACACCAGCACTGCTTGGTCTCTTCCATGCTGTAGTGTGGTCCATTTTGTGTACAGGTCATCATAACTTCCAACAAGGTAGTATTGTTCCTTAATATCATCCTTGAAGGAAGCACAGGTGAACACGACTATAAATAATGAGGGTTCCTCTATTTCTTTTTTCTCACAGAAAGTTTCCCACCAATCCTTGACATGGGGAACGACTTTGAGGAGTGCAAAAGCGATATTTTCTCTATTCGAGAATTTATGGACAAAGAAATACCCTTCTAGCAGATTCAACCATTTTTCTATAGCATCTGCATCTATCTAACCTTCAAATATAGAATATCGAAGTTGATTTGTACCTTGAAGGGGGTGGCACCTTCGTTTGAGGAAGATGTGTCACCTGTTGGTAGTCACCGAAGGATTTGCGCAAAACTATCCATCATCTCATTCCTCTGTTGCATGAGGACTTCCTTGAGAAACATTTTGAATGGATCTCTTTTCCCACCGTCTTTATTTTCTCCTGCCATGAGAGGTCATTTGGGTGTGCAAGAGATTTTTTCCTCAAGAGAAACAAGCTCGAGACCGAATTCTTTGTACCTTGACCTCGTTGGGGACATGCATTAAGAACGACAAGGATAAAACCACTCTGATACCACTGATCCAGATTTTATGAGCATAACAAAATGAATACAAATTATTAGCAAAATATGATTAACACAGAATAATAGATATATAGTAAAATTGGTTTCTATTCAATAACGAACTACGCTGAAATTGTAAAATGCAGCATAAAGCAAGCTTGCTAGAATGGTGGTGACTTATCTCTGAGAAGAGATGTGGTGTTTGCACTCATTCACCAAAATATAATTACAATGAGGCTCTCAAGGCCTTTTGACAATAAATAGGAATTTCAAAAACCCTAGACATCCAAAAACCTAACCCTAGGAAATGAAGCGCCAAATGTCATGTGGGCCCCATTTTGGTAAGTTAGTACATCAACTTCCTGGGGTAGTAACATTTTTATACAACCTTTGTTTTAGGCACACGGTAGCTCATTGGAAAGGTCTATCCGAGGACTACACATGTTGCATGTGGTGAGCCCCACATGTTTTGATTGTGGCGAGCCCTAAAAACGTTGTTTAGGGCCTCAAAACGGCCCTGGAAGTCAAGGACCCGAAAATAAGAAAAAAATGTCGAAATGGAAACCTACCAAAATGAGCCAGTTGGAATAGGTGGGAGGCCACCGACATCCATATGGATCATTGATGATCCCAGGTTGTAAGTGTATAAACTACTCTTTGATCTCTCCTTGCAATGACTGGGAAAAATCTCTCATTAAACATCATCGTGTTCGATTTCAAAGAGGTCTGTGAAATGCTCAAAAGCATGGACATGTTTTTCAGCTGAAATCTTCTCAAGTTCACCATTGAACATAGGTATTTGTCTATAGTTATTTTCTATAAATTCATGAAGTATAGAAGGTAGTTTCAAAGGCTTGTATCTGCATGTGATCATGATAAGTGTAGAATCAAGTACATGAGATGCTATATCAGCTTTAGCATCTAGAGGCTCACTAGCTTGGCTATGGTTATCATTAAGATCTTGTTCAGGATCACCAATACAAAAAGAAGATGTATTTACAACTTTAAAAGAATGATATACAACTTTTAAATGAGAGTCAAGTGTAGATCTGTAGTCTTCATTC
>ML792145.1:441377-455513 GCA_009831015.1 Picea engelmannii | reverse complement strand
ATACACATTCACAAGAGACACAACATTTATCCTGGGAAACCCTCTAGGGGAAGAAAACCTAGCAAAAACTTCCTTATCATAAATTGCCAATACAATGTCAAGAGATAACTCAAACCAATATAGAAAGTCCTCTCCAAAAGATGTGCCACTCTTCTCCCTCTCTCCTTTGTCGGTAATAGATCAGAACTTGTCTCTCAAACTGAGCAAGTGAGTTGTGTTCAAATGAGGCGCTGGCCTCCTTTATTTATACAAGTTCTGGCATGTGTGAAGTGTCTCTTCACTGGCAGGGCCGACTTCTTAATCTGGGTGGGTAAACCCACCTTTATTATATTTCTGGGTCTTCTTATTAACTGTTGGGGCCGACTTCTTATTCTACCTATTATAATTGTCTGTTGACCAATCCGCAAAAGGGGATTTGGTCCTAATACAATTACCGACATTATTAATCCACAATGGGGATTAATCCTATAAATAATATATCAATAAGAATAAGAATACTCTTTGCAGTTACATTATTTCAACACTCCCCCTTAACAAGAAGGGTATTCTTCAACAACATCAGGTGAGAGAGGTCTACACCATCAGTGGCATCAGGAGGACAGTATCGTCAATATCATCTTAGAACATTGGCTAGCATATTTATGAGTCATCTAAATTTTTCTTCATCGACAACATCGTCATTCTCGAAAGAATGCCATCATCATCTGCATCAATATGTATCAGTAAAAATGATACCTCATCGCAACACTAGGCTGACACATCATAGTACTACACTGGCTCAATGTCACAGCTGTTAAGCTGGTAGCTCAGTGTCAGTCACATCTTGCTTTACGTCTAACAACGAGGTCAGAATCAATGCCTCATATTTATTTACGTCTAACAACGAGGTTAGAAGAAAGGAATACACACAACATCTTGCTTTACGTCTAACAGCAAGGTCAGAAGCAATGACTCATCTTGATTTACATCTAACAGTGAGGTCAGAAGTAAGGAATGCACACAACGTCTTGCTTTACGTCTAACAACGAGGTCAGAAGCAATGACTCATCTTGCTTTACATATAATAGCGAGGTCAAAAGCAAGGAATACACACAGTGTCTTGCTTTACATCTAACAGCGAGGTCAGAAGCAATGAATCATCTTGCTTTATGTCTAACAACGATGTCAGAAGCAAGGAATACACATAGCATCTTGATTTACGTCTAACAGCGAGGTCAGAAGCAATGAATCATCTTGATTTACGTCTAACATCGAGGTCAGAAGTAAGGAATACACATAGCGTCTTGCTTTACGTCTAACAGGGAGGTCAGAAGCAATGACTCATCTTGCTTTACGTCTAACAACAAGTTCAGAAGCAAGGAATACATATATACTCCCCCTTTCAGGGAGGGTCCTTTCGGACTATACCAAGCTTATCTCGAAAGTGTTAAACTTTACATGAGAAAGAGGTTTGGCCAACACATCAACAACCTGTTCATCCCTGCTAATGTACTAGAGATTCAAGGCTCCTCTCTGTACAATGTCGCGGATGAAATGATAGCGGATCTCTATGTGCTTCGACCTGTCGTGGAATACAGGATTCTCTGTCATCTTTATGCAGCTCTGGTTGTCACATAGAATCACGATTGCTCTCATCTCCAATTCAAATACGCCAATCAACAACTTTTGAACCCATATAGCTTCACAGCTAGTAGAACATGCGACAATGTACTCTGCTTCCACTGTGCTGAGAGTAATATTGGATTTCTTCCTACTCTACCATGAGATCATGGCTGATCCCAAACTGAAACAACATCCGGAAGTTCTTTTTCTGTCAGCAACACTTCCTACCCAATCTGAATCAGTGTATCCACTCAATTTGAAGTCATGATCTCCATCATAGCTGAGACCATAATCCATTGTACCTTTAAGGTACCTCATCACATGTTTTGCAACCACTAGGTGAACATGTCTGGGCTCTACCAGAAACTGACTCAAGGTGTTCACTGCAAAACAAATGTATGGTCTGGTGTTCTTCAGGTACATCAGTGATCCAATAATCTGTCTGTATAGTGTGGCATCTATCAATTCTGACGAAGTATCGACCAACAACTTCAGCTTCGTTTCCATGGGTGTATTCATGGACTTACATTCTAGAATGTCGAATCTCTTTAAGATTTCGACTGTGTACTTCCCTTGGTTAAGGAAGATCCTTTCTGGACTCTGCCATACCTCAAGACCTAAGAAGTAATGCATTAGGCCAAGGTCTTTCATTTCAAATTCTGCGGCAAGTCTTTTTTTTTTTTTACATTCAGTGATGAGCTGTTCTTCTCTAGTTAAGAATAAGTCATCCACATATAGCAGTAAGATTACTGGCTCATTATCCATAATTTTGAAGTAGAGATTTGAGTGTGCTTTACTCTTGGTAAATCCTAAGCTCGTCAAGAAATTGTCTATACGACCATACCAAGCTCTGAGATCTTGCTTCAATCCATATAATTATTTCTTCAGTCTGCAGACATGAGACTTCATGTCTTCAACCTCAAATCCTTGGGGTTTCTCTATATACACTTCCTCTTCAATGACACCATTTAGGAAAGCTGTCTTCCCGTCCATCTGATGCAACTTCCACTTCATCTTAGCTGCAAGAGCTATGATGGTCCTGATCGAAGTGTATCTGGCCACATGAGCAAATGTCTCTTCATAGTCAATGCCTTCCTTCTAGGAAAATCCACGAGCGACAAATCTTTCTTTATACTTCTCAATACTTCCATTAGTAGCATGTTTTATTTTGAAGAGCCATCTGTAGGATACCCCATCTTTATTCTTCAATCTGGGAACTATTTCCCATACTTCATTCTTCATTATGGATTGGTATTCCTCTGTCATGGCATCTGCCCATTCTTTTCTCTAAATGGCTTCTTCAGAGCAGGTAGGCTCTTCATATGGGAGATCACATATCAAAGTCGTGTAACTGGAGAATGGATTTGGTCTTTTCACCTGTCTCGAGGTTCCTTCTGGAACAACATACTTCTCTCCATATTGAATAATCTCTCTTGCCCAAGCAGGCTTTGTTTTATGGGAGAATATCATTTGAGGAGGTTCTTGAACTTCTACTATATCATGGTCTTCTAGAAGTTCCTCATTAGGGGAAGTTACGACTTCCTTCACTGGTTCTGCAGCTCTGGGAACCTCCCTCGTTGATTCTGCAATCCTGGGATTTACAGGTTCCTCTTCATATACTTCTTCAATCTAGCATCTTCTTGATTTCTTAAGTGTTTCTTCTTCATCAACGGTCACATCCCTACTAATATCAATGTGGTAGTGACCTAGTATGTAGATTCTGAAGGCCTTGGAGACCCCACAAATATTCCCTTCTTTCCTGAAGGGTCCATCTTGTTTCTCTTTTCTTTAGGTATATGAATAAGCAATGGATAGCCAAATATTTTTGAGATGACTTACCTCTGGCTTCTTTCCTATGAACATCTCTTCTGGTGTCTTGAGCCCAAGTGCACTATGGGGCAATCGGTTCTACACATAAATAGTTGTCATTGTTGCTTCTGCCCATAAGCACATAGGAGGATCTTGATCTTCACAGCTTCCAGCATGGTTCTGTTCTTTCGTTCAGCTACACCGTTTTGTTGGGGATCTTGATACCAACATCTTTGCATAAGTTCACGAACTCTTTTGAGGTATATTCCCCTCCATTATCTGACCTGAGTATCTTAATATTCCTTACAAAAGGGGTCTCTTATCAAGGCTTTGAATTCCTTTATCTTGCTGAACACTTCAAATATATCTAGGTCTTTTAAGAGAATAATCATTAATGAATGATACATAGTATACATACCCATTAATGAAGCATGATGGCATTGGGCCACACACATCTGAATGGATGAGTTCTGGGACTCCTTCTATCTTGTTGTCCCTCTTCGAAAATGGGTTCTTGACGTTCCTCCCTTGTTCACATCCATCGCATATGCCTTCATGGTCACTTTTGAGTTCTGATAAACCTATGACCGCTTTGCATATGTATGGTAGCACCTTATAGTTGAAGTGAAATAATCTTCAATGCCAAGATTCTTCAATGGTGTGGGTCATGGTAGCTTCTGAGTGACCCTATAGCTTATGTAAGTCACCTTCTTCTCTTCCAATGATGATTGCTTCATTTACGGTCTCTCCTTTAGTACATTGCCTTCTGCAACCTTCGCTATAGCTTCCTCATGTGACCTGGAGCAAGGTCAACAAAACAACAAGAAAGAATAATATCCTTCTTTATAATATAAAGCAATAGCACAAACAATCATCACAATATCTCCTTTAGAGCTATCACTTATAATTTATTTGAATCAAAGATTAAAGGTAAGGAATACAATACGAAATGAGGTCAACACTCTTATAGTATTGTGACCAAGCATTCTTCCATGGCAACCTAGAACTAACACACGAGGTTTCTCATTGAGGAGGTGCTAGTTGTATCAGGAAAAGTAATTACCTTTATATGCTCTCATACTATCAAGTATAATACTTTACAAAGACTGTTGTCTCAACTATAGTCATCAACTTGTCATGTGTACCTTTGAATCTTATTAATCTTGGTTAATCAAACCTAGAGCCTTGTCCTCAAGAATGAGTTCTTTCTTTTCTTCCAGGTCTCCTTCACTCAAGTGAGGAGTGCTTTCTTCAACCTGTCTATTGTACTAAGACAATACACTATCTTGACAGAAGATTAGGTTAGAGGATAATCTCTATGATCAACTTTTAATGCTTCTAATAATTTGATCATAGCTTCAACATGCAACAATGATCAAGATAATGTTATGATAAATAGATGTAAATCAGAATAATCACACTTGGGTTGCATCATTCCTCTGAATGTGTTGGATCTTGAGATCCTTCTGGATCTATGGAAAGAGATCCCTTCTTCTGCAAATACTCTTTAGGGTTTAACCATTAAACATATGTAAGTACATACCTCTGATAGCATTTGCAGGTAGTGGCTCCATCTGGTAATAGCAATAATCATTTCCAACTCTTGAGATAACTTCAAGGGTGATTGCAGCTGGTTCTACGGCTACAAATGCAACTGGTACTACAACTGCAACTGGTTTTGAGACTGCAACTGCAACTGCAACTTAGGGTTTTATAAGGAAACCCTAATTTTTCAAACTTCGAATTTTGAAATTCTGATCCAAGGGATAGATGTGATGGGATGAGGCGGGTTAGCTGGTGCAGTTGGAATTTCGAAAATCCAACTTTTACCCCCTCAAACTTGATCTGCAGATTTCTGGACTGGTGCTTCTAGTTTTCTGGTACTTCTGGTTCTCTGGTACTTTTGGTACTTCTGGTACTCTGGTTTTCTGGTTTTTTGGTACTTTGTGAAACTAGGGCTTCACTTTCCGGGAGATCTAGCCACTGAAAAGGTGAGCTCTAAGTGCCAAAATGATCCTTGGGGGAGGGCACAACTTTCTAGTTAGTTTTGGAGCTGAAAAGCTTCACTTTTGAAAAATCCTAATTTGCAAGTACAACAACAGTGATGTTTTTCTCTTGCGAAATATGCTTCCTTCAAGTTGGATCTGATACCATGTTAATGTTTATGCCATTATTATAGTTCTTTGCATTTCAATAGATATGAGAAACATAAGAACAAGATCACTGAGAAATACACATTCACAAGAAACACAACATTTATCCTAGGAAACCCTCTAGGTGAAGACAACCCAGCAAAAACTTACTTATCATAAATTGCCAATACAATGTTAAGAGATAACTCAAACTAATACAGAAAGTCCTCTCCAAAAGATGCGCCACTCTTCTCCCTCTCCCCTTTTCCGATAATAGGTCAGAACTTGTCTCTCAAACTGAGAAAGTGAGTTGTGTTCAAATGAGGCGCTAGCCTCCTTTATTTATACAAATTCTGGCCTGTGTGAAGTGTCTCTTCACTGGCAGGGCCGACTTCTTAATCTGGGTGGGTAAACCCACCTTTATTATATTTCTGGGTCTTCTTATTAACTACTAGGGATGACTTCTTATTCTACCTATTATAATTGTTTGTTGACCAATCCACAAAAGGGGATTTGGTCCTAATACAATTACTGACATGATTAATCCACAATGGGGATTAATTCTATAAATAATATATCAATAATAATAAGAACACTCTTTGCAGTTACATTATTTCAACATGTTGGGCATCACCCCAGCCCCCCTACAGCTAAGGCATGGTCCCATGGGATCGTGCCTTAGCTGTAGGGCATGCCCACGGCTTGGCCACGGGGTTGGTTGAGCTAGGGCGTTGTTGGGCATCGCATTAGCTCCCCATGGCCAAGGCACAGTCCTGGCATAAGTGTAACAACTCCATGGGTCAATTTTTTTTTTTTTTTTTTTTAAATTAGTTCTTTTATTCAATGTTTTTTTTAGTTTATTATAATGTAAAAAGCCTATTTTTTTTTTTAAGCTTATAGGAAAATGCCAAGAAAGAGATTATTTATGAATATATCTAGATCAAAACCTGCACTAATGGCATCCAAAATTGCAACTGGAACCTCCATGAATGTTAGACACCAAAATGATAGCATAAAACATGAGCTATCAAGGGCAATGAAGAATGTTAGATATTGGAAATCTGTGGAAGGTGAAAACAAACTGGAATATTATTGGTTTGTTAAAGGCAAGCAAGGAAACAATGGAGGTCATATATATCTGTATTGTGTCGAATTAGAACATGTGGAAGGAAATTAGCAGGCACTTGGCTTGTTACAAGATATATGTTTGGTGTAGCCACAGATATTGTTTATGCACTTGTCAAACAAGGCGGAACTTATATCAAGTTTAGATGTTGTTTCAAATTGAGAAATTATAACTATAATGAACATTTTTCAGAATTATGTGCATCCGTCATTGATGACATTGAGAAAGGCAATGTAAGTTTTTTATTTTTATTTTTGTGTCGTTTATTGAAGTAAATGTAAACAATGTGTTAAAAATGATGTTTTTCACTATATTTAAAAAGTATGGAACAATAAATTAATCAAGGAGACAAAGTTATATGAAAAATTGTAACTTCAAAAAGAAAATGGTAAAAAATATTTTTAAGATTGAAAGAAACATGAAAAAATGACTAAAAACACCATTGAATAAAAGAAATTAGAAAAAAATGAAAATAGATGAAAAATAAGCATTTAAACAAATAATGTGGAAACATTGTGGATCGAAAATTTTAAAATATCAAAAAACCGACTAAACATGAAGCGGGGCTGCTACCGGTAGCACCATTTTTAAAAACGGGGTAAAAAATTGGACCCCCCAAAAAACAAGAACTTTGTAGAGTTCTCGTTAAGTTGGTAACTATGTTTAGGATATTGATATGAAGTTCTTGGTGACCATATTGATCCTCTTTCCATCAATGCCAATATCATAACACCATGTCCAATATTGACCATATCGGTCCTCTTTGACATCAATGCCAACACCATAACACTAGGTCCAACACTTAGGATCTAGGTGAGACAAGTGTTTGACAAAACATTCAATACCTTCAAGTTCACCAACAACATTATAGAAAAGAGAATGTTTTTTTTTTAGCCTTCATAAAAGGGTTATTGTGCCTTTTCAAGTAAAGGTACATCATGAATATCATCAAAGTTGTCCTCATCTATAGGCGCAAAGATGTCCTGGATCAATCTTTTTGTCCCATCATCCTCAACTGTATTATTGGTGTCATATTCTTCCATAGGATTAAATTTATCTTCAATATCCATACCATGTTCATCGGCTTGTACAATAGTATTTCTACTAATACTAGGCACATTATTCGATGCCACACACCTAGGAGGATTTGTATTTATAATTACAAACAATCAATAAAATTAGTGTTAAAACAAAATATATTTTTATAAATACACTCAATGAGGGTGGAGCGGACTGTGGAAACCCTAGTTTATCGTCGCTCTTCTTAGCATCATTTACTATAGTTGGTATTGGCGTTCTCCATAGGGAACCTTAGCTAGAGTATTGACAACACAAGGGGAAAAGACTATAGTGGAGTATGAGGATCTCGTGGACTACATGCATGACCTGTTGGAGGGATGAATCATATGGAAGTCACCAGTTGGCAGTTGGCAGTCCCCTCAGTCAGAGCAATTTCTTCATGTTTTGTCAATGGAAGGAAGATAGATGGTTCAAGATTTGTCTCCTTCAGGATTGTCCAAATCAAAGGGATCTTTGGTGCTGCAGATATATCCACCTGGGTTGGTAGACCCACGAGCCTCGAGCTCGGAGGTAGGTTTTGGATGGCTTGTCTCGATAATAGCCTCAGGAGGTGGGGATTTCCCTTGCTATGAAAATTATTGTGCCTCAATGGGACCCACTTCCTTGATCACGTCTTTTTTTCCAGAGTATGGAATGGGTATAGGGTCTGAATATACTAGAGGTGAAGGAGCTACAGATTTGGTTTTTTGGGGGTCACTTCCACCAGCATACCTTTTTGGTGGAGACTCATTGAGGTTTTTTCTACAGCGAAGGCATTTATGATTCCATCTATGGACACTAGCGATCCTCTAGTACCAACAAATTTAGTTGATTCTATAACTATTTCATTGGCACCCAGATCTAGATTCGTAGGAGATATGGGACCAAAACTCTCTGCAAACCCTTTTGCAGGTCCTATGACACTAGAAGGTAGAATATCCACATCCTCCTTTCAATCCTCCCCAATTCGAAAGAGAAACAAGTGTCTCAATAATAGAGGATAACCAAAACTAATTCTTGGGGTTGATATCTCAAAGCCAGAGGTTCTGGATATGGTAGATACAATGTTGGTGGGAGTGGCTTATGGTCATCATTTGAAAATGAAATTGTTAAAGGAATGGGTAGATCTTTCTTGGAATCTATACCTTGGGAAATATACCTCGGTACAAACCCTAAATCGGGTTTGGTTATGATTCAAGTTCTAGTCGAAATATGAGGTAGATTGGGTTCTTAGGTGGACTTGGAGCATCAATTCCACTCTAATAATTCTCAAAAAATGGTCTCCTCTATTTGTTTCCAGTCGGGAGCGAATGGATGTTGCTCCAATCTAGGTTAGGCTACCAGGGTTTCCTATGGAATTCTAGACAAAAAAAAAATCTCGGAGCTACGAAATTTTTTGGGGACTTATTTGGATGCAGATATGTCCTTCAAGGAGACTGGAGACATGGAAGTTTCCAGGATTTTGGTATCCTTGGAAATTTTGGACAGATTGATCGAAGAGTTGGAACTAAACTCAGGGGAGAAGTCCCTCAAATATAAACTTGATTATATGGGAGTCCCTTTCTACTGCAGAAGATGTCATCAATATGGGCATATTGAAAAACATTTTAACATGCCCCTCCACAAGCAAATTGGAGGGACTCGCTCGACATACTCAAAGAAGTGTCGTGTGTCGCAAAGGGATGAAATATGTAAGATTCAGTGGAAAGGTAGGTGTAAGTTCCTCACTGTGAACCCCATTTTATTTCATAAGGAGGGTCAAAAAGTGGGAAAAGTTCACCCATTAGAAATTCAGAGGCGGGTTTTAGTACTCTTTCTCATCCATAAATCTCACAAGTCCAGCAGACTCAAGGGATTTGAGTGGATCCAATGGGTATGTTTTTCGATCCTACCCCTACTATAAATATTTTAACAAATTTTTTATCACTCTTAGGTATATATTGGATGGGAACATTGAAAAAATTATCCTTTCCTTCTAAAGGTTTCCAATCTGTATCTCCAAATTTTATCTCCCCACTCACCCTATGTTCCTTATCCCCACCCCAAACATTTTCCTTCAAAGTCAAAATTTGTGAATCTTATCAGTCCTCGATGGACTATGAGGAGGAGGCTATTACCTACCATTTACCTACCATATGAGGAATTGACCCATCCTCTCCTCCTCCTCCTTATCCCTTCTTAAAAACCTAGAAGGCCTTGGATTAAGCCTTGGATTAAACCATATTCGTCCCAATGGGGGATCATGGAGGGGGCGAAAATATATTATTTCAAAGGCCCATAAAAAATCCCTTATTGACCTAGTTGTTGGAAACCAGTTAACCATAAAAGGGGCACTTAGAGCATCAACAGCCCCAGGTGGGGTTCCACCATGAAACTGTTTTCCCTTAATTGCAAGGGTGCGACAAGGCTACCAAAATAATTAGCCCTTAAACGGTTGGTGGACTCAAACCAACCAGACATCATATTTATTCAAGAAACCATGGGGATGCATATAGAGGTTATTTCTCTTCTTGAATCCTTATTACCAAATTGGAGCTTTTCAAGTGTGGATACCAGAGGTCTATATGGGGGGTTGGCTCTAGGATGGCACAAAAAAATGGTGAAACTACAAAACATGTGGGGTTTGGAGTCTGGTCTTGGCTTGTTATATTTCCATCAAACTTGAGGATTTTATTTTTAGTGATAAATATATATGGGCCATATCAAGACCGTGTCCACTATTGGAAAATCTGATAAACAAGTCTTCTCTTAATTCAAACACGTTGATTATGGGAGGGGACTTAAATGTTTCTCTAGGAGCAGTTGAAGTCTGGGGCCCTCGAGAAAGATCAAACCTTTTATCATATTTCTTTCAAACCCTACTATAAGGCAAAGGGATTTTGGATATCACCCCTGTACGACTCAATCCCACATGGAGGAATAAACAAGTAGGAGTAGACAGGATTTCAAAGAGATTAGATTATTTCCTGGTATTGGAAAAATTAATGGATGGTCTACTGCAAATGAGGCAATGGGTTGGAGTGGGAGGGGAATCAGAACACTATACCATTCTCTTGGAAGTGGAAAAAGGCTTGAGAAAACCAACCAACCCCTTCAAATTCAATCTATAATGGCTAAAGGAGGAAATTTTCATTGAGATGGTAAAGGAGTAGTGGGTACCTTTGGATCAAAATTCAGGGGAGGCTACTGCAATTCAATTTGCTTCCAACCTAAATAAGGTTAAGCATGCTACAGTAGCATGGGAAAGTAAAAATGAATCTGATATGAACATAAATTATTGGATACAGAGGAAGCCCTAAAATCCATCTATGAGTCAAAGGATGGGGGTTATACATCACCAGAGACAAAAGCGGCATTGTCCCGACTAGAAAAAAAGAAGAGAAAAATCCTGGAGGAAAAGGAGGTAGCTTGGCGATTATAAATTCAGGCCACTTGGATGGAGAAACGCAATGAAAACACAAAAAAAATTCAGGCATATTCAAAAGGAAGAAAGTTATCAAACACCATTTGGAGTCTCGAAGATAATCAAGAGAGGGAGGTGTCATCGGTCAAAGGTTTGGCTCAGTTGAGGAAAAATTATTTTCACTATCACTTCAAGGCTGATAGTCGAGATACCATTGTAGAAATTTTCCAGGTGGATTGTTTTTTCACTCAGTTTGTAGATGATGAAGGAAATAGGAAATTAATGGAAGAAGTTTTAGAACAAGAACTCAAGGATGTTCTATGTAGTTTTCAAAAATATAAGAGCCTAGGGTCGGATGGATGGTCGATTGAATTATTTTTAGGACTCTTTGAATGGATAGGACTGGATATTTTAAATATGGTGGAGGAATCGAGAAGAGAGGGACATATGCATGCACCACTAAATACGACCTTCATAGATTTAATTCCAAAATCGGATTCCCCTCAATATTTTGAGGAGTTTTATCAAATATCCTTATGCAACTACATTTAAAAAATAGTAGCAAAGGTCATTACTCGAAGATTAAATCCTATCCTCTCATCTTCTATCTCAAGGGATAAATTCAGTTTCCTAGAAGGAAGGCAAATTTATGAAGCAATAGATGTGGCATGGGAAGGCTTGCATACCATAAAGATGAGAATATCAAAGGGAGTGTTAACGCCGCCATTTTTCTTTTCAATTAGAGTCGGTTTAGTCAAGTTATGGCCCATATGTCAAAACATGTGAAGTCAAGTACACAAAAATGAAGGGTTCGAAGTCAGCAAGTGGTCGGTTGACCCTTGGAAACAGGAAGGGATGTCAGAGTCAAAACATGTGTAAATGGTATGGGTATGTTGTTCCCAGAGAGTCGGGTCGTATTGAAAGGTAGTCTCTACGTGCCCCAAGCTGAGTCAAGTAGTTAATGGAAGTCGCATCGGCAAGTGTAGTAGCTATTATCATCTCATTATGAAGGCTGAGTAAATGAAAAATTGCGGTGTTCGTATCATGTATTCCCTGCAGCCCTCATCGCCTGTACTTTAAACACGAGGATGTACTATGGAAAATATGCAATTCAATTCGAAAAATCTAGTCACCATGAATTCATTGTTCGTTGGCACAATTCCTCCTTCCGACTGATCTATTATAAATTTCATATGCTTCGCACCCATTTTATTCGTGAAACCAAGTCCACACACTGTTTGTAATTTTTCTCGCAAGCACGGGTTGATCGAATTTTTTGCCTTGTGCATTTGCTGGATCCACCGCACACAAGATAAATAGCGGTCGCTGTTGAAATAATGTAACTGCGAAGAGCATTCTTATTATTTTGTTATTGGATTAAATCCCCATTGAGGATTAATCAAGTCAGTAATTATATAAGGACCAAATCCCCTTTTGCGGATTGGTCATCGGACAATTATAATGTGCAGAATAAGAAGTCGGCCCCAACAATTATAATGAAAGGGCCAGATTTAATTATTGGTGGATTTACCCACCTAGTGTGAGAGGTCGGCCCTTCCAGATGGTGACTCTTCACATGTGCCAGATTGATATAAATAAGAGGCTAGCACCTCACTTCTAACACACACTTCACTTGCTCATTCTCTTATGAGGCAAGTTGCATTTTCAAGTTGGAGAGAGGAGAAGAAGGGTGGTGCATCTCTTGGAGGAGGATTTTTTGTATTGGTTGAGTTATCTCTTGAACATTGTATAAGCTATTTATGATAAGGAAGTTTTTGCTGGGTTTTCTTTCCCTAGAGGGTTTCCCAGGATAAATGTTGTGTCTCTTGTGGATGTGTTTTTATGAGTGATCTTGTTCTTATTATGCTCTTATCTTATGAAATGCAAAGAACTATAATAATGGCATAAACATTAACATGGTATCAGAGCCAACCTGAAGAAAGCACAATCTGCAAGAGGAAGAACGTCACTGTTACCGAACCCCAAAATTAGGGTTTTGAAAAAGCAAGTGTTTTCAGCTATCTATCACCCTAGAAAGTTGTGCCCTCCCCCAAGGATCATTTTGGCACTTAAAGCGCACATTTTCAGTGGCTAGATCTCCTGAAAAGTGAAATCCTAGTTTCACAAAGTACCAGAAAACCAGAGTACCAGAAGTACCATAAGTACCAGAGTACCAGAAGTACCAAAAAACCAGAAGCACCAGTCCAGAAATCCACAGAGCATATTTGAAGGGGTAAAATTTGGAATTTCTCAAATCTGAGGACACCAGGCTACTCGCCTCAGCCAAGCGCACCTATCTTCTGGATCAAAATTTCAAAATTTGAAGTTTGAAAAATTAGGGTTTCCTCATAAAACCCTAAGTTGCAGTTGCAGTCTCAGAACCAGTTACAGTTGCAGTACCTATTGGAGTTTCAGTTGCAGCCGTAGAACCAGTTGCAATCACTCTTGAGGTTTTTGGTAATGATTACTGCTGCTACCAGATGGAGCCACTACCTGCAAATGCTATCCGAGGTATGTACTCACATATGGTTAATGGTTAAACCCTAAAGAGTATTTGCAGGAGAAGGGATCTTTTTCCATATATCCAGAAGGATCTCAAGATCCAACACATTCAGAGGAATGATGCAACCCAAGTGTGATTATTCTAATATGCATCTATTTGTTATGAAATTATCTTGATCAGTGTTGCATGTTGAAGCTATGATCAAATCATTAGAAGGATTGAAAGTTGATCATAAAGCTTATCCTCTAACCTAACCTTTTGTCAAGTTAGTTTATTTTCTTAGTACAGAAGATAGGTTGAAGAAAGCACTCGTCACTTGAGTGAAGGAGACCTGGAAGAAAAGAAAGAACTCATTCTTTAGGACAAGGCTCCAGGTTTGATTAATCAAGATTCAAAGGTACACATGACAAGCTAATGACTCTAGTTGAGATAGCAATCGTCGTAAAGTATTATACTTGATAACATGTGAGAATACTTTGTTTGATATGACTAACACCTCCTC
>ML792145.1:425435-438193 GCA_009831015.1 Picea engelmannii | reverse complement strand
GCCCTGCCAGATGGTGACTCTTCACACGTGCCAGATTGATATAAATAAGAGGCTAGCGCCTCACTTCTAACACACACTTCACTTGCTCATTCTCTTATGAGGCAAGTAGCATTTTCAAGTTGGAGAGAGGAGAAGAAGGGTGGTGCATCTCTTGGAGGAGGATTTTTTGTATTGGTTGAGTTATCTCTTGAACATTGTATAAGTTATTTATGATAAGGAAGTTTTTGTTGGGTTTTCTTTCCCTAGAGGGTTTCCCAGGATAAATGTTGTGTCTCTTGTGGATGTGTATTTCTCAGTGATCATGTTCTTATTATGCTCTTATCTTATGAAATGCAAAGAACTATAATAATGGCATAAACATTAACAGTCGCACCATGGAAACCTCCCAAAAAATAAGAAAGGGCGTGTGAAGTGGAATAATCTTTAGGCCTTATCCCCAAAGTGACTGGGATTCGTTATCACTCACAACAGGCATCCCCAAGGATACAAAGGGTTTTTTCCCTTTACCCGCGGAAACAATGATATCACACTGCGCAGAACCTGGAGTGGAAGGACCTGCGTAGGAAGGAAATATATTATAATACATGTCTCCCCAACAACAGATACCTCAGAGAAGGGGAAGACCAAAGAATAATAAGGAAGTTGGGGAAACCTGAATCTTGAGCGAGCCACGTGCAAGATCGATTTCTAAAAAGTTACTTATGCATGTTGTTCGGATGGATCCTGTTGAAGGAACAAGTCGAGAAAGTGGGAGAAGAACAAGGAGGATGGATGTCGCAGGTACAAATGATCAAGATCCATCTTAGTAGCTAAATCAAGTGAAACTAGCTATCGCCGAAATTTACCAGGAAAACAGGGAGTGAAGACAACAACTAGCAACAAAGACTATTGAAATGTCAACAACGGAATGCCACGAAGGGAATGTGACGGGGATTAAAAGACATCTCATCGAAGCATAGGATATAATCATACAGTTGTGCGAAGCACAGAGGCTGTCAGAGGAAAGGTATGAAAAGAATTCCAGAGAATGTGAAGCAGCTGAGGAGAAATCTTGCGTAGCTCTCACCAGCGAACAGAAGAAACAAGATTAACTAAGTTCGTTCTTGTATCCTTAAATGGAGGGAAAATCTTGACAATTTTGAAGGAGGCATTTCCCTCGGACATTTTTTCATTTTGATAATATCCATGACATTCAGTAGCCACATTTCGTGCACAGTCCCTTGGCAAATGAGTGTGTTGTAGAAATCAAAGTCGTTACATTAGATAACATGACTCTGACAGACACTTGTCCATTCATATATCTGATCTAAGGAAAGCATTGACACATCACTCTCTCATGATGAGACTTGATCAATAACCGAATCTCCATGGCAGATTACAAACATTCATGATGTAGCCAGATGTATTTGTCGTCTATTTTTGGAAAAGCGTCATGCGAAGAGTCATTAATGCAGACAATCAATTTCCTAGTTTTTAGAGATATTAGTTAGAAGAGAAAGGTAGCCCAAGAGGCGCCCTCACCTATATATTTGATATTTTCAATGTAAGATGGGTTGGTTTGAAAAATTAGTATAGACAGTGATTATTGTATGTAGTTTGAGCTCGATTGGAATTTAATGCAAAAGTCCTGAAGCTTTGATGAAAAGATTCTAATTGTAGAATTTGGATGTATTTTTTTCCTTTCTTTGCATACATACTTCCTGTTTTCTTTATTCATATATTTTTTTGTCTAAATTAGAAAAACATTTCGAACCTGTGGATTCATTGCGCAACTCCCCTTGTTCGCGCCATTTTGACAAAACGTTTTTCCTCTAAAGTTAAACTTTGAATTCATCCTCAGTGGTGCTCCGAGTTGCTTTCTGTATTTCCTCCCCGCCTCACACAATGATTTTACACTGAAGATTTTTGCTCTCTTAGCCTTCTTCCTCTCAAGTTCAGTCACAGAGTCATTTGTTCCCATCGTTTTTCTCGAACCGATTCCATAGCCCGAGGTCTTACTCTATTGTGCCAATATAACCAGAACAAATTATTTCAAAGGTGTTAAATCTAGCCAACATCTTTAAATCCATATCCCGCGTTGAGATATTATCTCCTAAGAGAGCCCTCTCTAGGTATGAAAGGCTAGTTTTGGGTCCCAAAGTTGGTTGAAAAAGTTACCTCTGTCGTATGTTTATCAACCGAGTAGATTTACAAAGTGCTAACATTCTGGTGTCATTGTCGGGGACATAATTGAATAATTTTTCCTTGGGAGAACGACTAAAGTTATAGTTTTGACCCCTGAGGGTAACAAAGGGACAAGAATCTACACTGGCTGAAAACATTTACCCTAGCGACTCCAGTAAAAAATACCAATAGCACCAAGTAGTGCATTTCAGGAACCCTGGCTCCAAAGATGATATATACCAGAGCAAATCCTGACCCAAACCTTACAGAGCCTGTGTACAACCCTGAGAAAATTATACATAGGACTAGAGAGCAAGAGTCGGACCCATTCTATTACCTAGAAAGAAGCCTTTCCTTACCCAAAGACGATGCACAAATCATTGACGACCTTGAGTTTGAAGCATTCTTTGAACAAACCCTATTCGGGACAAATTTAGAAACCATCTTGGGCAAGATAGTTTTTGACCAGAAGAGATTCCAAGCCCTAGTATTTAATAATATCCCTCAAAACCCCAACCCTCCTAGAGACATGGCCACCAGATTCGCCCCCCCTCGTTCTGCTAGCCCAACTACATGATTTGCCCCAAAATTACAGCCAAAGGATTAAGCTCTATGATGATGAAGGGAACATTTCATCCTAGAGGCATCTAGATTGGTTCAACGATTTCGTCAAACTAGAGGAGGTGGACTATGCGGACACGAAAATGAGGTTATTTGCACAGATGTTTTAGGGGGAGGTGAGGAAATGGTTCAAATCCCTCCTGGTTGCAAGCATTCGATACTTCACCATGTTCAAGACACCTTTCATCACTAGATGGAGAGACAAGAAGAACCCCTTGCAGCTGTTAACACAGTACAATAATATGAAGAAGGCACTAAAGGAGACGGTGCAAGAATTCTCATCTCGTTTCCTGAAGGTTTATAACTCGATTCCTGTGGAAGTCTAGCTACCCCCCGAAGTTGCGCAGTTGCGATATGATGTCTCCTTCGACAATGATTTTGCCTTGTTGTTGACAGAAAGAAGATCAGCAAATCTAGATGAAATAATGAGAGACACGATCAAAGTCGAGGTAAATATGATGGCATCAGGGAAGATCAAACAAAGATTCAACATAGGTGATAAGAAACCCTATGGGTATGCGTAGCCATCGACATCTTGGTCCTTGGACGATAAGTTTGATTTGATGATGAAGACAATGGAGAAACTGATGGAGAGAATGTCCATGGGGAACAAACCTACCACCCGAGAACAATAACACCCCCAGCCCAGGAATCATAACTTCAAAAGGGGTCAAGTTCCTTAGATCAGACAGAGGGAGTAGAGAGACTAGGGTGACCAACAGACAAGGCCTCTATTCCAGAACAATTACATGGACGCGGATTTCGATTAGATGTTTGAAGAACAAATGCATTGTTGCAACGACAAGAATCCACATGTTTTTTTAACAAAGAGAGAACATATACATGAGCCAAAACGATGATTTTATGCTGGAGATATATGATGCACTGTTTGGGGAAACAAATGATGTGTTGTCCTGGGAAACGAAAGAGTTCAGGAAGGGTTACCAGAACACTATCATGCAGTTTACCAAGGATGCGACTGAAAACGAAAAGTCAAAGGAGGAGGCCTTGAAGAAAACGTCGGAAGAAAGCCAAGAAGCGGGTGCAAAAGAGGTAGAAAAGATTTGTCCTCCCTTTAAATTTGAGCATGAAATGGACAAAATCAAAATCTTTCTCCCCTTTAATGAACTTATTAGAAAAGGTGAATATCTGGATAAAATTATTAAAATGCTGAAAATGGGAGGGACCCCCGATACTTTGAATGTCCAAGACGATCACCCCTCTATTATGTTTGGTCCACACGTTGAAGAGAAAAGTGATACTGGGGATGTCCCTCCATTCTACATCAGTCTAAAGGTTCATGAAATGACCCTGCATAACTCAATGCTTGATTCAAGCATGTCACACAACTTCATGCCAAAGGTGATCATGGATGAATTGGTTTTGGACATCACCAGGCCCTATAAGGACCTTTTCTCTTTTGATTCAAGGAAAGTCAAGTGCTTGGGTCTCATCAAAGACTTAGTTGTGTCATTGGCCCAAATTCCTTCGAAGAACATGGTTATGGACATGGTCGTGGCAGACATACCCCCTAATTTTGGCATGTTTTTGTCCAGGTCATGGACTACGAAGCTAAAAGGGACCCTGCAAATGGACATGTCATATGCCACCATTCCTATCTTTGGCTAGGATAGACGGTTGTATAGAGAAGTTTTGTTGAAATACATGGTAAGAAGAAAAATGCAGCCAAACAACCATCCCATATACTCCATCGACACTAAGGTTGGTTCCTCTATATTCTATAATGACCTGAGTTTTGAAGAGGATGAGTCAGCAACCATCATGATAGCCGATGAGGAAACTGTGCGGAAAGCAACAGAGTGCACTGACCCAAAAGACCATGTGGAAAATGAGATATGGAATACTAGTTTCGATGGAGCTGTTAGTAAGGAAGGAACAAGTATCGGTGTATGGGTAAGTCCCCCTAAGTTGGGTACAAAGTTGTGTTCATACAAGCTCGCATTTGAATGCACAAACAACATGGCCAAGTATGAGGCACTGATCTTGGGCCTGAAGGTTTTGAAAGGACTAGGGGCGAAGAGGATAGCAGTGCGCAGAGACTCTGAGATGATTATAAACCAGGTGAAAGGCATATATCAGTCCAAACACCCCAGGTTGAGAGCATACATAAATTTGACGTTGGACCTCCTTGAATAATTCTCAGAGTACGATTTGTATACTATCCCAAGGGAAAAAAATCAGATCATCGATGTGTTGGCCACCTTGGCCTTAGTTTTTAAAATCCCCATCTTCCCAAATAGAAAATACAAGATTGAAGTAAAACACGGGCTAGAAGTGCCTGATAATATCAAACATTGGCAGGTGTTTGAGGATGACAAACAAATGGAGAAATTTCTTCAAATGAGCGATGCGTTAGCTAACATAAACATCGATGATTAGTGTTGCTGCAACGAAGACAAGAGCACAGATGCATGCAGTAATGACGACCCTTTCCAGAACTAGATAGCGGGAAGCGACATAGTACAACTGAAAAATAACATCATCCCAAAGGGGTTAGTGCCACTAAAAACGTTTTTTGACGAAAATGACGTAGCCAAAAATCCCAAGATGATTGCAAATGATGAGGATGTCAAAGACTGCAACATCGGGACTAAGGAGAACCCAGAAATAATCAAATTGTCGAAAAAACTCAGTCCAAAGGTAAAAAAGGACTACATCAAGCTCATGAAGGATTTCCCAGATGTTTTCGCTTGGAGTTATGACAACTTGAAGGTGTATGACACTAAAGTGATCCATCACATCATCCCTCTCAAAGAAGACTAGAGGTCATTCAAACAGAAGCTGCGATGGATAAATCCCCTACTTCTATCGCTAATCGAAAAGGAGGTAAAGAAACTCTTTGAAGCTAAAATTATCATTTCTTTAAGGTTTTCTAAAAATGTGGCCAAATCGGTACCGGTTAGAAAAAAGAGCGGTGAGATAAGACTATGTGTGGACTTCTGAAACTTGAAAAAAGTGTCCCTCAAGGATCACTACCCTCTTCCTAAAATGGACTATATCCTGCAAAAGGTGGTGGGGTCCCATAAGATGTCCATGATAGATGGTTTTTCGGGTTATAACCAGATCATGGTACACCCAGATGATAGGTAAAAGATAGCCTTCATGACACCATGAGGGATGTTCATGTATGCCAAGATGCCTTTCGACCAGATGAACGTTGGTGCCACTTTCCATAGGGAAATGGACATAGCATTTGCTGACGAAAAGGAAAAATTCATTGTGATCTTTCTGGACGACATCACGGTATACTCTGACTTCGCGAACAACACCTCAGGCATCTGAAGAAAGTTTTCCAGAAGTGAAGGAGATTCAACATATCACTAAATTTGAAAAAGTCACACTTTGGGATGGAAGAAGGGAAGTTTTTGGGGAACATTATCTCGAAAGAGGGAATCAATATAGACTCTAGCAGGGTTGAAGGGATCCTGAAAATAGGCACTTTGCGCAGTAAGAAGGAAGTGCAATCCTTCCTGGGAGAGGTAAAAGTTTTTAGAAGATTCATCCCAAACCTGACAGAGATTATAAAACATATCACCTGCATGCCTAGAAAGGGGAACGATATCAAGTGGAACCAGAAGCCAGGAAGTCATTTGAAGATATCAAGGTGGCGCTAACTAGAGATCTTATGCTATCCAGTCCAGACTTCACGAAATATTTCATCTTGTTTTCATTTGCCTCGAAGCATATGATTGTCAGTGTACTATTGCAGAAAGATGAGCAAAACTTCGAGAAGCCCATAGCCTATTTCAGTCGAACGTTGAGGGATGATCCACTAAGGTATGAAATTATGTAGAAACAATCATATGCCTTAGTGAAGGCCCTAAAGGAGTTCAAAACATACATATTACAATCTCACATTATCGCTTATGTGCCCAACAATTCAGTTAAGGATATCTTGACTCAGCCTGATCCAGAGGGAAGGAGAGGCAAATGGATAGCGGCCATGCTAGAATATGATCTTGAAATCAAGCCCACTGAGTTGATTAAAGTTCAGGGCCTTGAAAATTTGATGGTGCAGTTAGACTGCGATGTTGTGGGGATAAACTTCATCATTGATCTATGAGAGAATCCCCAGGAAGAAGCAACTACGCAGGTATCTCAGGATTTCGTAAATTTGTAGTGGTAGAAAGACATTGTCTATGTGCTAAGGAACTTGCGACCCTCCAAGTTTAAGTAAGACCAAGGCCATATTTCTAAATCTCAAAGAATTTAAGTTCTGCATACTAGATAACTCACTTTACTGGAAATATCCTTAGGGAATATTGCTAAGTTGTTTGCTGGAAATTGATGTGAAGCGAGCCATAAAAGAATTTCATAAAGGTTATTGCATAGGGTACCACTACTGGAAAACCACCGTGCACAAAATCTTGAGAGTAGGTTACTATTGGCCTACAATCTTCGCAGACGTGTACAAAGAAGTCTCTAGCTTCCACAAATGTTATATTTTCGACGGGAGAAGAAAGTTGCAGGCCTTGCCACTAAAGTCGATCTCAATAGAAGCACCTTTCATGCAGTGGGGTCTGGATATCATAGGGGAAATAAATATGCCTTCCTCGGTGCAGCACAAATGGATACTCACGGCCACCGACTACTTCACAAAATGGATAGAAGCGATCCCCACGTAGCAATATACTAACGCAGTCATCATCCAATTTTTGGAGACAAACATCTTGTCGAGATTTGGATGCCCCCTCAAGATCATAACAGACAATGCGACTGCATTCAAGTCCAAGAGGATGGAAAAGTTTTTTTAGGATTACAATATAACCCTGGAGCATTCTACAACATACTACCCATGAGGAAACAGGTTAGCAGAATCCTCAAATAAAATCCTAACCAGGATCATCAAAAGACTCTTGCAAGACAATAAGAAATCTTGGCATAAGAAGCTTATCTACGCATTGTGGGCAGATCAGGTTACCACCAAGAATTCCATCTCAACGTTGTCCTTTCATATTCTATACAGTGTATATGCAATTTTCCCTACCACATTGGGGTTTCCCGTTAGAAATTTGTTGCAGGATCAGGAGGTCGATCCAGATGACACGCAGAGGAGAATAAATCAGCTGATTCACACAGAGAAAATGAGGGAACAGGTATACAATCGATCACAACTCCACCAGGAGAGGATGAATAGAACCTTCGACAAGCATTTTAAAAAGGAGGAATTTCAAGTAGAGGAGTTGGTGCTGAGATGGGACGCAGGGAATGAAGATAAAGGAAAACACGAAAATTTCGACCACCTTTGGACAGGTCCATTCAGAGTCAAAAGATATTGCGGGAGCAACGCTTATTTTCTAGAAGGATCAAATGGAGAGTGCCTTGGTTGGGGTCCTTTAAATGGAAGGTTCCTCAAACATTATCTGATGAAATAAAATCCTTTTAAGTCATATGTCATTCTAAATAGTCGTTTTATTTTTTTGTCGAGTCAGTAGGTCAGCAGAAAATTGAAGCCCGAAGTGAAGGCCCTGAGTTTATGCTGAGTTTTTTAGAAGCTACGTCGATAGGTTTAGGTCACATTTGTTTTTCATATTGCAGTGTTGAAGAGTCGAAATAAGGACCAATGCTCAGGCGCCTAGTCTATTAGTCTTTTCTACCTCACGGGGAGGATAGCATCCATGTTAGAGCCAGTTGTTAGCGTCGACATTTTTCTTTTCAATTAGAGTCAGTTTTAGTCGAGTTATGGCCCATATGTCAAAAAATGTGAATTTAGGTACATAACAATGAAGGGATCGAAGTCAGCAATTGGTCAGTTGATCCTTGGAAACGGGAAGGGATGTCAGAATCGAAACATGTGTAAATGGTACAGGTATGTTGTTCCCAAAGAGCCGGGTTCTGTTGAAAGGTAGTCTCTACGTGCCCCAAGTCGAGTCAAGTAGTTAATGGAAGTCACGTTGGCAAGTGCAGTAGCTATTATCAGTTCATTATGAAGGTTGAGAGAATGAAAAAATGCAGCGTTCGTATCATGTATTCCCTGTAGCCCTTATCACTTGTACTTTACACACAGGGATGTGTTATGGAAAATCTAAAATTTGATTCGAAACATTCAGTCACCATGAATTCATTGTTCTTTGGCACAATTCCTCCTTCCACCCGATATGTTATAAATTTCATATGCTCTGCACCCATTTTATTCGTGAAACTAGGTCCACACATTGTTTGTAATTTTTCTCGCAAGGCCAGGTTGATCGAATTTTCTGCCTTGTGCATTTGCTGGATCCACTGTGCGCAAGATAAATAGAGGTTGTGCCATGGAAACCTCCCAAAACATAATGAAGGGAACGAGAAGTGGCAGAATCACCAGGCCTCAGCCCCAAAGCGATTGGGATTAATTCTCACTCACAACAGGCATCCCTAAGGATACAAGGGGAGTTTTCCCTTTACTCGCGGAAATGATGATATCACACCATGCAGAACAAAGAGTGGAAGGACCTATGCAAGAAGGAAATATATTAGAATCTATGTCTCCCCAATAGAAGATACCTTGGAGAAGGGGAAGACCAAAGAAGAATAAGGAAGCTGGAGAAACCTGAATCCCGGGTGAGCCACGCGCAAGATCTGTTGTTGAAAAGATACTTATGCGCACTGTTCGGTTGGAACCTATTGAAGACACACGATGAAAAGGTGGGAGAAGAATGAGGAGGATGGATTTCATGGGTACAAATGATCAAGATCCATCTCAGCAGTTGAATTAGGTGAAACTAGCTATCCCTGAACTTTACCAGGAAAACGGGGAGCTGAGACAACAACTAGCAACAAAGACTATTGAAGTGTCAGTAGCGCAAGGCTGTGAAGGGAACATGACGTGGCTCAAAAGAAATCTTAGAGAGGCACATGATACAATAATACAAATTCACGAAGCACAAAGGCTGTCAGAGGAAAGGTATGTAGATCATTCTAGAGAATGTGAAGTGACCGAGGAGAAATCCCACGCAGCTCTCGCCAGCGAACGAAAGAAACAAGATTAACTGAATTCATTCTCGTATCCTTAAATGGAGGGAAAATGTTTAAATTTTTTAAGGAGGCATCACCCTAAGACATTTTTTCATTTTGATAACGGCCATGACAGTCAACAACCACTTGTCGCACACATTACCCTAGCAAATGAGCACGTGGCAGAAATCAAAGATGTTACAGCAGATGGCGGGACTCTAACAAACACTTGTCCATTCAGATATCTAATCGAAGGAAAGCATTGACACATCACTCTCTCATGATGAGACCTAATCAATAATCAAATCCCCATGGTAGATTACAAACAATCATGATGTAGCTAGATGTATTTGTCGTCTATTTTTGGAAAAGTGTCAAATGAAGAGTCATTTAGCACAGACAATCAGTTTCCTAGTTTTTAGAGATATTAGTTAGAAGAGTAGGGTATCCCAAGTGGCGCCCTCACCTATATATTTGATATTTTCAATGTAATATGGGTTGGTTGGAAAAATTAGTATAGACAGTGATTATTGTATGTAGTTTGAGCTCGATCGAAATTTAATGAAAAAGTCCTGAAGCTTTGACGAAAAGATTCTAATTGTAGCAGTTGGATGTACTGTTTTCCTTTCTTTACGTACGCACTTCCTGTTTTCTTTATTCATATCCTTTTTTGTCTAAATCGAAATGAAATTTCAAACCTATGGATTCGCTACATAGCGCCCCTTGTTCACGCCATTTAAACAAAAAAAATTCCTCTAAAGTTAAACTCTGAATTCATCCTCAGTGGTGCTCCGAATTACTTTCTGTATTTTCTCCCCGCCTCACACAATGATTTTACACTGAAGAAGGTTTCTCTCTTAGCCTTTATCCTCTCAAGTTCAGTGACCGAGTCATTTATCCCCATTATTTTTCTCAAACCGACTCCATAGCCCAAGGTCTTACTCTATTGCACCAATATAACCGGAACCCATTATTTCAAAGGTGTTGAATCTAGCCAACAACTTTAAATCCATATCCCACGCTAAGACAATATCTCCTGAGAGATCCCTCCCCAGGTCCAAAAGGCTAGTTTCGGGTCTCAAAGTTGGTTGAAAAAGTTACCTCTGTCGTTTGTTTATCAACCAAGTATATTTATAGAGTGCTAAAAGGGAGCAGTGGTGAAGATTGATTTATTGAAATCTTATGACAGGGTCAACTAGCTCTATATCTGAATGTTTCTCACACGTGTGGATTTTGAAGTCCCATTCATAAATTGGGTTATGCATTGCATTACAACCACCTCTTTTGTAGTCCTTATAAATGGAGAAACTTCACCATTTTTTCATGTAGGTAGAGGGTTAAGACAAGGTTGTCCCCTCTCCCCCTTGCTCTTCCTTATTATGAAATAAGGTATTAGTAGATCATTGGCTAATAAGAAATATCATGGTCTATTTTGGGGCATTCCCATCTCCCCTGTTTTATATCTCTCCCATCTCCTTTTTGTGGATGATTTTTTTCTCTTTTGTGATGGATAGTGGGGTGATGAAGAAACTATTTCAAACATATTGGACCTCCTCTCTAGGGCATTGGGGATGCAAATTAATGAATGAAAAAGCACATTATATGTCCATAATATGGATGATGAAGAGGATATATTCTATCACACTCTTTTCCCCTTTGAAGCCAAGGATATTGATTCAAGAATAAAATATTTGGGGTTCCAACTGAAACGCAATTTCTACAAAAAGTCTAATTGGAGTTGGCTGATAGAAAAAATGGAGAAAAGACTAAAGGTATGGAGCTTCATGTGGTTATCCAAAGGAGATCGTTTGGTACTTGTAAAATCAGTCCTGGAAGTCATTCAAGTATACTAGATGTCATTAGTTTGGATCCAAAAAGGAATACTTGATAAAATTCAAAAAATCTGCTTCAAATTCCTATGGGTCGGCTCTCAAGATAATTTTTCCTTACTTTGGGTGAAATGGGAGGTGTTGGAAATTCCTAAAGCTCTGGGTGGATGGGTTTTCAAAAATATATTTGTCTTTTCAAAATCACTTGTTGCAAAGTCAGTATGGAGGTTGATTTCTTCTGGCATCATGTGGAATAATGTAGCCATCCAAAAATATATCCACCCAAATACAGAATTGGATTGGATCAAGAATCCTCAAAATAGTGTTTTGTCTGTTCTATAATTTGGAAGGTAATCACCAGATGCTTTGCAGTGATAGGAGATGGTCTGTCTTGGTAGGTGGGGAATGGTTTAAGATCTCAAATTGGTTTGGATCCATGGCTTGGAAGTGATATATCACCTACTTTTCCGCTTGAATTGATCCAAGCCTTACATACTCAAGGCATATATCATCTAAATCAAATTTTTGATCAAGGTAAAACCTCCATATGGAGCCAAGAATGGATCAATCCTGTATACTTGGGTTAAGTAGGAGCTCAAGATGATCAATGAAAAAATTACATTCAAGCTTTAAAATCATCTCATATACAGATAATGGATTGAGAGGATGAGTTTATTTGGAAGCATTCACCCTTAGGAATATTCACTCCAAAACCGGGCTATATAAAATTAAACATTGTTAAGAATTTACGAGAGCCACTATGGCGGTGGAAAGGACTCTGGAAAGTTCAATGTCTACTAAAGTCTAGAATCTTCATCTAGTGTCTCATAGTTAATAAATTTCTGACATGGGACAAAATTAAGAATATGAAAATTGAAGACCCAGGGTGGTGTGCTTTATGTAAATCTAGCAACGAGACCCATTTTTTGAAGCAAATATGGTAGGAGGCAATGTTATATTTACAACAAGAATGTTTTTAGAATGGCCCATCAGTGGAACAGGCCTGGAAAGAGTGGGTTTCAAAATTTGCAAACATAAGTATAAAATCTCTTCCCTTGATAGTGTTTTGGGGTGCTTGGATAGCTCACAACGCGACCATCTTCAAGGAAAAATACTCAACACTAGACATTGTATCAATGAAACGACTAAGTATTTTATCCCATTTTCCACAGGAAAAATACTCAAGTCCCC